>CM057248.1:6591074-6741565 GCA_029931835.1 Etheostoma nigrum
GACACTTCAAACCCTTTCAGATCTAAAAACTAAACCTGTAAGTGCTTCAACTTATAATGCTACTCCCACACACCTTACATTGAAACATTTGAAGACTTTTTCAATTTTCTTTTTTCACAATTTTCAGTATAAGCAAGCACATTTATTTTAAATGTAGACTTTTCTTTTCTGGTTTTCTATCCCTTTAAAACAGTATACACATACCCTAAATTACATAGTTTGTGTTGTTTATGATATTAACCAGTTACAAACTGTAATAGTACTGAAACTAAACAATATGCAAAGTGCTGATTAAGATTACAAATCAAGACTTTATTGATCCAGCAAGGGGATATTACATCTATTCACTCTGTTGTTACTCATTACACACATTATACACTGGCCCTAAATACACACACATGTCCAGGACCTATACATGCACTAATGGAGAGATGTCAGAGTGGGCCGCCCATAACAGACGCCCCGAGTAGTTGGGGTTTTGGTGCCTTGCTCAAGGGCACCAAACTTTATTTTATTACCTTTATTAACCAATAGCAGGTCTCTTACAGTGAATAGCTCACTTATGCTCCTAACTAACATTTTTTTCCATAAAGGAACTATGTATGTGATATATATTACTCCAGAAGCAAAGTCTTTTGTGGATGATGCATCCAAAGTCTGAGTCATTTCCAATTTGATCTTCATTGTTTTCAATTTTAGGTAGAAAATGGTCCCAATGTAATGATACAGATGATTGAGACAATATTCTGCATGCAGTTGGATGAAACTGCATGCAACTGAAACATTAGGCCCCATGATACAATAAAATCAAGAAACTTATGTCAAGTTACAACATTATTGCAATTTTAAACATATTGCGATATCCTGTGATGTATTGTAATTTATTACCTTTTTTCCAACTTGAAATTGTGACAGTCACCCCTGCTCACCTGACTGAAAAACTCAACTGTACCCACTGCATCTGGTGGAGTGAAAAAGCCTCCCAGAAAGTAAAATTGTCATGTGCAATTCATATAATAAAAGACTGATACTTGGCGTCCGTGCATTAATACAGTATTGCCACATAAAATGTTGCGATACTATGCTGTATCAATATATTTTTTTTTTGTGTGTGATATACTGCTTGTAGACAGGGATTTAACTATGGGCACCACTCCACTGCTTCTTGGCCCCAGCTGTCAGGGCGGTGAAGGGTGGGTTTGGTTCAGCCTCTTCTGCCTTTGGCAAATGTAGGAATGAGGAATTAAAAGGAAAGTTGATGAATAAACTGCTGTTTCAAAATATGTATTGTGATGCTCATATTTACTGTCAAACTTTAAATAAAATGTTTCTTTTCTCCCTCCAGATACAATAGATGACCACACTCTGCTGTGGCTCCTGAATCAGATTCGTGTTGGAATCCCACAAGTCAGCATTCAGGTTCGACAGCACAAACACACCCAGGCACAAGCCTTCTTCATCACGACAACATTTGAGAAGTAAGACTCCGAAACTCACTGTGTGTGTGTGTGTGTGTGTGTGTGTGACTGCATATTCAGAGGGGTGAAGCAAAATGGGAAGAAAGGAGTCCAGTTATTACCCATTCTCCATTTGATTTTGCAGAAAACGTCAATATAGGGCTAGGGAACAGTCCATTAAGTCAATTAGGGTTAAACACATTGTAAGCATGTGTGTTTCTATTAATGCACGAAAATGAACAAAGGCAATACAAAATGGAAGAAATGTTAGATTTAGTTATGTATGGCTTTTATTTTAAGCCTGTCGAAGTCTGGCAAGTTAAAAGGAACAGTTCAACATATTGGGGGATATGCTTATTCACTTTCTTGTCGAGAACTAGATGTGAAGATTGATACCACTCATGTCTGTCTGCTAAATAAGAAGTTACAACCAGAGACAGCGGGCTTGGCGTAGCCGTAGCATAAAGAAGAAGCAGCTTGCGTGGTCCTGTCCAAGGATTACAAAACTAAGTCAAAACCGACGTTTATGGCTGGACCATGTATGGCCAACCTGCCTAACTGTGGCCAAATTGTTAAAGGGATTGCCAGCGATGGTGTCGATAATGTGAATATAGATATTAATTGGCTTATCACGCTATTGGCAGGTTTAACATGATGACGATGGAAAGATTTTTTTTTTACATTCAACATGGCGGCCACCGAAGCGCAGCAATCCATTGATGTAAAAGTACGTCCCCCAGATCGTTGGTCTGATTGGTTGAAGGACTTTCCAATAGCGTACAGAGTCATTTGAACTACACCGTTGATCACGCCTTTTGTGCAGTAGAAAATACAGAGAAGACTCCCAGGGCTATTGTTCAATCTTTAAAGATTAATCTTGGTCTGGTGAGCCAGACTACTGCTGATCGCCTTCAATGCTCTAATTGGTCTGGCACCATCTTATATTATGCATCTTATTCCCTGGCACTCAGCCCTGAGGTCTTTTAGATCTGATGATAAACCTCTCCTGTATGTCCCCTGATCTCCACTCGCCGTTGCTGCTCAACGACTGTGGAACCTGCTGCCTTCATATCAGATGTGCTCCCTCCATTTCTGTTTGTACATCTAAAGACACGTTTTTTTACCCACTAGCCTTTCTAACTAATCACTAATCTCTCAATCTCTAATCATGTCTATACTTGTTGCTGACTTGCTGCCGTTGGGTAATTTTTTTTTTCCTCTCCACTTTCTAGTTTTACATTTCAATGTTCTTTTCTACAGCACCAGTACTTTTTTGTACATCACTTTGGTCAGCTTAGACTGTGTTTAAATGTGCTCTAGAAATAAACTTACTTACTTATGAGTACTTACTTACATGGTAAAGATACATTTTGGACCTAGTTTTGATTTTGTATGGCTGGTCCAGCCAAAAAAACAGCAGAAGCTCCAGGAAGTTTCTGCCTCCAGAGCATGCAATTTCATGTCATTACATTCCTGTATTCCTACAGAGCAGACATTAGTTGTAACATGTTAACTAGTGAGCTTTACAGTAGAGCTGCTGTTACACACATTTTGTGTCTCTCCAGTCTTTATGCTAAGCTAATCGGTTACCGGCTCTAACTTCTTATTTAATGCACACACAGGAGAGAGGTATCAACCATTTTATTTCCAAAAATGTCAAACTATTCCTTTTAAGCATGCTTAGAGTTACAGTGTGTGTGTATGTGTGTGGCCTTAGTGCACTTAATCTATCAAACATCTGCGGTCCAGCCGCTCCGCAGTGTTAGAGCTCCACCAGGTTTAATCCTGCTGTAATATACCCTCAGTTTACTGCGGGGAGCCGAGCAGATGGGCATGCACAAGGCCGTCAAACCGCAGTTTGGGGGCGGGATGCGGCGTTTCTCCTGTGAGGAAGACAACATCTATGAGAACATAGAGAGCGAACTCTGCTTCTTCACCTCACAGGTTAGAGCTTACAACTGTGGGCCATGTGAGCTGTATATGTCACCATCGATACATTGTCCATACTTGTAAATTGTCGCTTTGGGTGTGGTAATTAAGGATTCTTTTTGTCTTTTGCTGTTATTTCTGGAATTGAAAATATGTTTCTAAGTATTATGACTTACCTTTTGCTGTCTTTCCATAACTGTAATGGTTTCCAGGAGCGACAGTGCATCATAAAGTATTGGCTGGACAATCTGCGAGCCAAACAGGGGGAGGTGCTCCACAACATTCACTTCCTGGAGGGCCAGCCAATCAGTATGCTCTCATTTATTATTACTGAATTTTTCTTTTTCTCTTCCCTGTCTAAATAGCATCAGCGTTTTCTTCAGTGGATGTTATATGCTAAGTTACATTTGAGTTTTGTCGATTGAAATATTTTAACCGCAATGCAATTAATTGCATGATTGTCCATAGTGAACTTGCAATTATTTGCAAATTAATCGCACATTTTTACAAGTTTGGAATGCTCGTATCAACATGGGAGTGGACAAATATTGCAACAATCTTAAACAATGACAAACACTGTCTAGAATATTCTCCAGAATAACCTCAAAGATACTATATGCTTTAAAAAATATGCTGAAAAAATATTATGGCAAACTCATTGCATTGCTATGCTTCCTGATTTCCCAAACTACTGAGTGGCCCGAGGCCCAAATCACGAAACGAGCTTGCATTGATCCTGTGTCAAAAAAATGAGAAATTTGCGTTTGTTATTACTCATTATTATCACGTTTATTTTAACAGCCCTCGTTTTAACGTTACCATGTGAAAGTTTCCTGTTGTCTCCGCTTTAGTTCCAGAGCTGCAAGCTCGGGGAGTGATACATCAAATGTTTCCTCTCCACGAGCAGAGGATCCTCAACCAGCTGATGACATCTTGGGTCCAGGCTGTGTGTGAACGGCAGCCCCTGGGTGGGAAATATCAACCTTATTTTATTCTCTTTTTTTAAGAAATGTTGGCCAGACAGTGTAACAGCAGGCCTGCCGTTAATACCAAGTCACATCTATTAATAGCGTAAAATAGTATGAGCTACAAGTTTTTTGAGACATAATGAGTCTTCCTCTCATGGTCTTAACATTAGCTTTTATATGTTATATTAGCTGATTACTATTTGATCTGCTTTGTAGATGATGTGTGTGACTACTTTGGAGTGAAGATCGGCATGTATTTTGCCTGGCTGGGTTTCTACACTAACTCCATGCTTTACCCTGCTGTCATTGGCTTTCTCCTCTGGATACTGGCAGAAGCCGACCAGGTACTTGAAGTCTATTTTGTCTGTTCTGTTCTCAAACAGTTTTTTTATAATATCCTTAGCGTGCTTTGTAAGGATAAAAAGAAGAATGGCACTAGCTTTGGCAACTGGGAACTGCACGGCATAATAATCTCAAGGCTTATAGAAGTATCTTCTGATTCTCTCATGCCCCAGACCAGTCAGGATATCTGCTGTGTGGTTTTTGCCCTCTTCAATGTTGTGTGGGCGACATTGTTCCTGGAGCGCTGGAAGAGGCGAGAGGCGGAGCTGGCCTACAGGTGGGGCACGCTGGACACCCCCGCCGAGTCCTTGGAGGAGCCCAGGCCACAGTTCAGGGTGAGGATCCTTACTGACGTTTTAGCAGGCAAAAAAAAGCAGCTGTTGTTCTGTTGTGGCATGCAAAAGGTTTTATTCACTCCCAGTTGTATTTGCTCAGATCTACTCCCAAACATTCATAAGTCACTGCCATGTATCAACAGTCACATTATTTTCAACGTACCAAAGTAACTAGTCTTTGCCAGACCCTTCTCCAAAGCTCTCTGGAGGAGGGTCTGGCTACTCCACATAGCATTCAGGGATGAGAGGAAAACATGTTCTGGTTTATTGTCATTTCTTTAAACCAATCACAACCATCTTGGGCGGTGCTAAGCATTGGAGACAAGCCACGGTGCCTCTGCAAAATTGTCTCGGGAAGGAACTTGTTTTGGTGGAACGTGTTTACGTTCAAAAGTAGTTTTAGTCGTGGAACAGAAAACTCTGATTGGACAGATAGTCTAGCTAGTCTGGATTTACCCTGCAGAGATCTGAGGCGCAGTTAACCATAGTCCTCAGAAATCTACCAGAGTATAAAATGGCAACTCAAAGGAAGCCCAAGGCAACGGATATCCAGCCTAAATGAGTAAAATCAGGCGGATTTTCCGTCTGCAACGGGGCAATCCCAGAAGTGGAATATCATGGCTATAGACTACAAAGCAACTATCCTCAGGTGAAGTTGCAATGTATCAGTCTGGTTGAGTGGTTTATCAGCGAGCACTGTACTGGAATGGCACAGAATAGCAGGAAACGTGATAATTTTGTTGACAACAGGACTGTGTCTTCATACCCCATGTGCTCTTCTAGAGAAGGGGAGGGGCTCTCTCTGCCGCCCTCAGCTCACCTCCTGTTCTGTGGAATGAATAGAGAATTTGGGGGAGGGGTGTGGGTGACTCATTTGAAAAGACACATGGAACGGGGCTGAAACAGGCCCGGCTAGCTCAGTCGGTAGAGCATGAGACTCTTAATCTCAGGGTCGTGGGTTCGAGCCCCACGTTGGGCGAGAGATATTTTTAGGGAAGCACTACAGCAGCATGGTTGTTCAGAATAACATGATATGAATAGAGAATGTGGACTGTGGTACACTTCAATCACTGATGTGTCATTGTGTGTATGCATTCTGAATTCTTCTATAAATAAATATGCTTCTATAAAAAACACACCAGACAAACTCAAAATATTAATGTGGGTTTTGATGTCTGATGTTTTCCAGAACACCCTGGCATGCAGCAGCAAACAAAATAAATGCAAGCAGGCAAGAGAGAAGTTGCAGGGTTTCCACATGGTCCTAAAAAGTCTTACATTTCAATATCAAAATTTTAGGTCTTAAAAAGTCTTAAATTCACTTCTAGGCCTTAAATAATTTTAAACAGGTCTTAATTTAATTGTCCTAAATCCATGCAACGCTACCTCTAAAGCTCTTATCACTAATCGTCCAAATATAATTTTGCTGCATTACAAATATAAATCAGACCAACATGCAACTTATATATTATTGGCGTGAGTCTCTTTCAGATTGTACCACAGACATAAAACAGATTTTATTCTTCAGCTTTGGAGAGGTGCAAGTTTTACTCCAAAAACTGAATTTAGGGCTTAGTTGATGTTGTGATGAAAAGATCATTCATGCTCTGAGTTATTGTTTAGCAAAAAGATTTCCAATACATTTTTCAGTGAAGATTATTGCAATCATGTAAAAAAAAATAAATAAATAAAAAGTCTCTAAAGCTCTCCCTGGTTTCTTGTTTTCTCTTCCTCTGCTGTGCCTGCAGGGAGTGAAGCGCTGCAGTCCCATAACGGGCTGCGAGGAGTTCTACTACCCGCCCTGGAAGAGAGCTCTGTTCAGATGGCTGGTCAGCCTGCCCATCTGCCTCCTCTGTCTCTGTTTTGTCTTCCTTGCTATGCTCCTCTGCCTGGAACTACAGGTTTGAACAGACTACAACTAGAGCTGGGCATTATATCGATATCATGATATGAGTCTAGACATTGTCTTAGATTTTGGATATCGTAAAATGGCATAAGTGCTGTCTTTTCCTGGATTTTAAAGGCTGCATTCCAGTAAAGTGATCTGAACTTTCCAGACTGTTGTAGCTGCTTTATAATTTGCCTTTACCCACTTAGTCATTATATCCACATTAATCTCATTGTGTAAATATTTTGTGAAGGCATCAATAGTCAACAAAATATTGTAAAGATGTTGAGGTATTTGGTCAAAGATATTGTGATATTTGATTTTCCAGCCCTAAGTCTGGGGCTGATATTGCATAAATGTATTTCTCGTGAAGAGTTTAAAACCACCTACTAACAGTTATTAGGTTAAACAAAGCACATTAAACAAATTCCTCTTGCTATTTTTACTTAATAGCCTTTTAAAAAAATAGCCATGGGAGTAGTCATGAATGAATAGACTTATTGAATATTTATCATGCTTCTAATGCCTCTTGCCTTGCAGGAAGTGGTGATGGAGATTCAGGAACTACCTGGTGTCACAAGATTCATTCCTAAGATACTTCTGGCCATCACTGTGACCATTTGTGATGAAGTATATAAGAAGATTGCCTACTGGCTTAATGACATGGGTAAGAGACACGCAATGGACACTCTCTGGGAACAGTAGTGAAAATATTAGTTCTGTTAATTAGCATACAGGAATTACTTTAAAAGAAATTGAATTTAAAGAAATTGAATTAAAATGGAACATTTCTGCCCGTGATTGTAATTATTGGGTAGTTTCTTTTGCTACCTGAGTACTAATGAAGTGATCTTTCAGCTGTAAGGTTCCTTTCTTTTGCATTCTTGCAAATGCTCAATAATTGATCCAAGGAAACTCAGATTCTCTTTATTTCTTCATCCAGAGAACTACAGACTCCAGAGTGCCTATGAGAATAACCTCATCATCAAGATGGTTTTTGTAAGTGGTGTATCCTCCTCTGTTTTTGGCAGAATAGACACAATTCATCTTGATTAAGTGGGTGTTTGACTTCCTGTAATGTTTATTTTTTTTCTGGTTGTTCTTACAGTTTGAATTTATCAATTCTTACCTTAGTCTTTTCTACATCGGGTTCTACCTCAAGGACATGGAGCGACTTAAGGAGGTAACAACAACTGTTGGCAGCATCACAAACAATAAGACAAACTATTGGTCTATTGACCAACTGGGCCAAAAGTGGCAATCAACTGTTTAATAAGCCCCCACCACTCGTAGTTACAGTTGCTACGTCTGCCTGTCAAGCTTTTTATTTTTCACATGGCTCATATGTAGTTTAGATTTGTTAATGGTGCCAATTTTCCACCTCAAAATGCTTATTTATTTTGAAACAATGGGTCGTTGATTTAGTTGGAAAAGCTGTCTCCAACAGACTTTTAACATTTCCAGCTGACTCGTTTCAAACAAGAATCTTCTAAAAGGTTTCAACACAGTCAACACTGTCAGGCAGTGGCCTGCATTTGTACTTCAGTCAGACTGAATATCTCCATATGTGCTTGCTAAATGATTTTGAAATGTGTGCAAATTTTCTCTTTTGCACTCCTTACATTTAGAGCTGGGCAATATATTGATATTATATAGATATCGTGATATGAGACTAGATATCGCCTTAGATTTTGGAATATCCTAATATTGCATAACTGCTGTCTTTTCCTGGTTTTAAAGGCTGCATTACAGTAAAGTGATGTCATTTTGTGAACTTACCAGACTGTAACTGTTTTATTATTTGCCTTTGCCCACTTAGTCATTATATCCATATTACTGATGATTATTTATCAAAAATCTCATAATGTAAATATAATATGAAAGCACCAATAGTCAATACTATAGAATCATTGTGGTATTGATATCAGAGTATTTGGACAAAAATGTCATGACATTTGATTTTATCCATATCGCCCAGCCTTACTTACAGTCACACATTAACAGATGTTGTCTTCCTCCTCACAGATGCTAGCTACTCTACTGATCTTCCGCCAGTTCCTACAGAACATCAAAGAGGTCCTCCAGCCTTATCTCTATGAGCAAAACAAGCTGGGCGTCTTCACCCCCAAGGTGCTGTGGGAGCTCCTCCAAACCATTGTACTAAAGTACGGCCGCCTGGCCCTGGGAAAGGCCCAAGCCTCAATGACAGCGTATTCCTTACTGGGTCCCAGAGGGATCCCTGTCAGTCACGCTGCTAATGGTAACCCAGAGCAAACGAGAAGAGGGGATCTGAAAGCCGGATTCAGGTTGACAGAAGAAGAGTGGGACATGAATGACGGCAATCTGAAGCAACGTAAAGTCAGCTTCACCGAGAAGGTCGACTACCAGGATGTCGCGACAGAAACGCAGGCGGTGGATCGCAGCCACCTCGAGGACAGTCCCACAATGGTAGAGGAAGGGATGGACCCGTCCAGTATTTTTGACAGTTGTGATGAGGACAGTGATTGTGAATCTCTGGCTGAAGTATGTGGTCTGTTTGTTATTCATCATTCTGTCTTTCAGCGTTGTCGTTTTGGCTCCTTTGTCTACTCTGCAAAAATCTCCATCTCAACCAGTGATTTTGTCTTAAATTGCCACACCATTTCCATTGTTTCATGGAAACAGAAATCTCTCATTATGTTTAAATCATCTTAACTATTTCCAATACAGTTCAACTTGTCTCCTGTAGTTTTACAAATTAAGTTATATCATGTCTGTGGAGAGTCATTCATTCAGGTACAGTAGTACACTGAGAGATAAAAATGTCACTATCCATTCCAAAGCTGCAGAATTTAAAAAAAAAAAAGGTAACAAGAGAAAATATCGTAGACCAACGAGTATGCCCCTGTGTCCTCTCCAAAGGAATCTGACGCTCTCTGTCAGAGAAGAAAGAACGTAGCTGAGCTGAATGAGCATAAGAAATCGTGGATTGAGCCACCAGAAGAACCCAAAACCGTCATCCTGGCCCAGGCTGAGATTGAGAGCTGTATGCAGACATACGAGGTAGGTAGGGGTTGGGACAAAATATTATAAATTCACTTTAACATGCAAAAATATACTCCATAACTGTGACTTGTGTAGATTTGTTTTCATAGATTTTCTTTATCACGGATGCATGTTGGTAAAGATTTCCTCTAGATTAAAGTCATATAAAGTGTATATTAGGAGTGGGACAAAATATCAACATGGCAATAATTTTTTTTTTTGTGACCAAATGTTTTTATTTCAAGATTACAAACAATATGCTAAGACATGAGATTGTTTGCCTGACATGGTCATACTCAGATTCTAGTCAGAATATGACCATTAATACTTGGCCCCGCTCACAACAGCAATACAGAATGCCTTCCCGAGGTCGGGAAGGAGGGAAAACACAACAACACAACAGCAAAAGCGGCGTCCGCAGCTCCCAAATAACACACACAGAAGCAGACATACACAAGCAGACACACACAGACAGAAACAGGACAAGGGACCAAACGCATACTCAAACAGAAGCAAGAAGGCCACCAGCCTACAGCATGGCCTTTAAACAGTCTGCAATGCTGTACCAAGTGTCCAAAGTTTTCTCTGGCGCTCTATTCACGCAAGCTGTAGACAGTTCCAAATATACAAGATCCAAAAAAGAAACGGTCCATGTACAAACAGATGCATCATGATGGGTTGCGATCATCTTCTTAGCAGCCGTTGAGGAGGAGAAAGGGGGGGGCAAGGTGGGGGTTGGGGGTGTGGCCTTGACCAACTGCCACTTTGCTCATTTGAAAGCCATGATGTCTGTCTCTCATGGGAGGGCCAAATTCTCTGGGCAGGGAAAGCAGAGAAAGGGGAGGTAACCTTGCCCGTTATGACATAAAAAGGGGCAAGACTCCAGATCTCTGAGCTTTCATTTTCTCAAAGGCAGAGCATGATACCTAGGGCTTGGTTTACACCTATCGCCATTTCTAGCCACTGGGGGACCATAGGCAGGGGGAACTCATATTAACGTTAAACCTCAAAGTGAAATTTTCGTGCCATGCGACCTTTAAAAGCCATTCTAAACAAATAGGTTTTGAGTTTGGATCTAAAAAGAGCTACATCTGTAATTGTGTGAATATCAGGAGGTAACGTGTTCCAGAGTCTCGGGGCAGCAACTGCAAAAGCCTGATCACCCCACCGTTTATACCTGGACCTTGGGACTTCTATAACCAGTTGATTTGAAGTCCGCATGGACCGGTTGTGCTCATGCAGGGTTAAAATGACTGGACAAATACTCGGGGGTCAGGCCATTTAAGGCCTTGAAAATAAACAATAAAATCTTAAAATCTATTCTAAAACGCACAGGAAGCCAACGTAGGGTGTAGAGAACAGGAGTGATGTGTGCACGTCTAGATGTATTTGTTAAAAAGGGAGCAGCAGCATTTTGCACAAGTTGATGTCGTGAGATGGAAGTCTGATTCAGACCAACACAAAGAGCATTACAGTAATCCAACCTTGTACTAATAGAAGCATGAGTCTCCTGTTCTAGATCAAGCCTGTTAAGGAAGGTCTTAACTTTAGCCGGGAGACAAAGCTGTAAAAAGCTCATTCTAACAACATTACTGATCTGCTTGTCAAGTTTCATGCTGCAATCACATGTAACCCTCACATTTTTGACAGCTGGCTTAGTGTATGAAGCCAGAGCTCCAAACTCAAAGTTTAATGAATAAAATAAAGTGCTCTAAAGAAACTTCCCTGCTCCCGTTTGCTCAAAACAGCATTCTAGTGACAGCCTTTGTTGTGTTTGATTGCTAGCTTGTAGCCAGCAGTGAACAAACTTCGTTAAGTAGGTCCATTTTTATTGTATTGACATTACATTACATTACAGAAGTCTCTCATTAGCATCTTGTAGGGTACTTGTCGCAAAGTGACGCATGGGTGACTCAAATCTGCACTCGACTTACATCGGAGAGTGACAGAAAGCAGTTTAAGGAAAATAACAGATGGCCAAGCCATGTTTTAGCCCAAAGTATGGACCTGTAGCTCTATTAATAATTTGCAGAGTGAACAACTTGTTTGGGCTTGCAGTGAATAAAGGCGGGCACTTTGTATTCATAGTTAGGCCGAGATCGTGATGTATCATTAAAGGATTGTCTAGCAGTATATAAATTATTGCAGAATAGCTGTCTCGTGATATTATCGTCATCATAAGGCTTAGTTGTGTCCAAAACCGTTCCCTCACTCATTCACTCACTCATTATCCCTATATTGTGTTTATTTAATTGTGAATTATAATTATTATTTAAGGATTGACCAAACAAGTCCTTATTCTTCTTCTTCTCCTCTGGGAAAATATGTTGCATTGGGGTATACAGGAGTAAAAGTGTAGGGTACATCGTATGTATGCTAAAATTAGCTGTGCATTGCGGGTATTTATAGTGGACTATAAAGGGACCGAAATAACCACTGAGAATTCAAACCTCACTACAAAATGGCAAACACTATATAGTGCACTATTTCAGTGATAGGGAACGGTTTCTAACACACTCATGTATGGTGTAGGTTAAAGCCCGACCAATAATGGATTTTTAAAGGCGATACCGATACAAATCATATATATAAATCTGATATTCTGATATATATTAAAAAACATAATCCAGAAACACATTACAAAACATAAACAGATTTCCCTAACATTAGTTATTTGTAGTTATTTATGAGTTCTCCCTAAAATAATAAGAATTAGTTTTATTGTCACAACAGAACAGAGAAACATTAAAATATATTAATATTCTGATAAATGTATAAAAATACAAACTTAAGATATAAAACTTAAAGTCCTTTTGAACAAGAACAAAAAAATCTGTGTTGCCAACAAGAACGTTGTAGAGCGCCCTCTGGTGGACAGACTATGCAACGCCAACACTCAACATGGTTGACCGTCCGTTTTTTATTTTTTAAATATTCATTTATCAGTCATTTATTTGTCGTTATAAATGATTCTGATGAATTACTTTTTTTTTTTATCTGCCATTATAAATGCCGATACGATAGATCAGGAAATGCCAAATATCGTCCAATAATAATATAATTATATTATATCGGCCTGCCGATGTATCGGTCGGGCTCTAGTGTAGGTACCCTGTAATTCCACCCCCACCTTGCATCATACAACTTCACAACAGTGTGGCCATGAAAATACTAATATTGTTTTTATTAACAGGACACACTGCAGGACTACCAGGAAATGTTCATCCAGTTTGGTTACGTGGTGCTCTTCTCCTCTGCATTTCCTCTGGCGGCCATGTGTGCTCTTATCAACAACATCATTGAGATCCGCAGCGACGCCCTGAAGCTGTGTACCGGTCTGCAGAGACCCTTTGGACAGAGGGTGGAGAACATCGGACAATGGCAGGTCCGTGTGTTTTATTTGGGGGAGGGGGGAGGGGTCAGAAAAGCCCTCCAAGCTGCATTGTACACCGGCATCTCATAGCCTGCAGTTTAAAATATATGAAACGTAATATCAAAACATAAATTTAAAAATAAATTCTAATAAAAATGTAAAGAAAGGAGAAATTAACATTTTATATTATAAATAAGTACAGATACATAAAACGCTATTACAAACGTTGAACTATAAACTAAACAAACAGCATTTGTTTTTGAGGTGTGTATTTGTGCGTGTGTGTACATGCAATAATACATACACATTCATATTATATATTATACCCACACACACAAATAAAACATTTTTGTATCTCTGTCTCTCTCTCTCTCTCTCTTTCTCTCTCTCTCTCTCTCTCTCTCTCTCTCTTTCTCTCTCCTGTTTCTATCAACATCAGACTGCTATGGAGGCCATGGGCTTGATAGCCATTATAGTGAACTGTTATCTGATTGGTCAGTGTGGGCAGCTACAGCGTCTGTTCCCCTGGTTGAGTCCTGAGATGACCATCATCTCCATCGTCTTACTGGAGGTATGCACTGTACTGTGTACGGTTAATGCAGGTTAGAGAGTTTTGTAGTTTTAAAGCAACAGTAAAGAACTTTTCCCGCTTCGGTCCCCCTACAGGTTGGAAGCAAGGGGGTAAGCCTGTCCTCTCTAAGTGTAGCTCCCATGGCGCCATTTTAATGCTACAAAGTCATCACCTGCCGTTAGCATCCCATTGACTGCCATTCATTTTGATGTCACTTTGACAGTGAATAACTTTACAACTGAAGCGTTTCAAGACTCTATTTGTCCGTTGTTTATTTCTAAAGAAACACAACAATGTATAAAAGGCTCCATTACCTTGTACCTCATGTTATGGCTCCGTAGCAGACGTTTTTGTAAAAATAGGCTAACATCATAACCACATGACTTACTGTTGCATGGTCAAAAAAAGTCACCATATTGTCAGGAGAAGCATGCACACAGTTTGGACTTCCATTAGCTGTTTAGGTTTAATTACTAACGTTAACTAGCATGTTAGTTAGCAGTAATTAGCCTGTGCCTATGTTATCTCCTAATATATACCTATGCTCTCCGTCTCTGCTGATTGGGAATGATTGAGATTTTTCTTGCACAGCTACCAAAAGACTTACAACTTTCAGACTAGGTTGCTCACGTCACAACTACGTTGTCAAGCTCAGTTGGAGGCCGCGCAGTAACGCTCAACCATGAAATGAGCTTCTAATAGACTTCACTGGGCTCCGTCCAGAACAACAGGATCTGTTGGTCCACTTCTTTAACTGTCTATGGTTGGAAGCAGAATTGTCAAACTTGCATAATGTAATGTAATGGATTCCACTTCCAACCTGTAGGGCAACCAAAGCGGGAAAAAGTTCTCTAGTGTTGCTATAAAAAACTGTAGTTTTATTTCCCAAATTATTTTTTTTTAAACATTACAAAACAAGTACAAATGTGCATGGCCTGCTATTTTTTGTTGTAACTTTGTAAAATCTCAATCTAGGTTCATTAATGGAATCAAAACCTCATCAGAGTTTTTGATATGTGTATGAAACCCAATCCAGAATAAGAAACAGAATGTAATTGTGCCTTGATGTAACTGTGTGTTGAGCCTGTCCCTTTGTGGTCTCGGTGGTTTACAGCACTTTGCAATCCTCCTAAAGTACATCATCCATGTTGCCATCCCTGATATCCCTGGCTGGGTAGCAGATGAGATGGCCAAGCTAGAGTACCGACGAAGGGAAGCTTTCAAGGTATAGTTGTATCATAGCTTGAAAGACCTTCGGCCAACATAAGGCTTGTTGCTGGCTGCACTCTGTGCAATTTTTCATATTGCAAAATCATATTTCTATATACTGTACGTACCCCTGTGTGACCCTGGGTCTTTTGGTGTGCATTGGTAAACAATATCCACTGGTGCAGCTTTTTCTGTCCATAAGAAATAACTGTATGTGTTTGGGTATGCTTGTCTGTCTAGTGTTCTATCACATCAGTGGCTCTTGTCATGATGGTGGCTAGCAGGGTCCACATAGTAAACGTAAACAAAAAAAAGCAGTGAAAAACATTTTGTGTAAACTGAAACTTAATAAAACTAAAGAAGAGGAAAAATTATACAAACGATATTGCCAGTTTAAGAAATAATAAAATAATGAATCATCATCTACATTTTTTAGCTTCAATATCTATCACTACTGAAGAACATTGAACCACAGAAACTGAATACAACAGACTTGACATGAGGTGGCACTGTGCCATAATTGTTGGACATTGGACACTAAAGTAACACAAAGATTAAAAATTAAACGTCATGGCTATTCTCCAGACATTATACCTGGCCCTGACAAAAAATACAACAATCAAATATGTAAAAACTAAAATAAACCTGTATGAAAAACTGAAACTACATTAAAACAAGCAAACACACTCTGAAAACTAATTATACTAAAATGAAATCCAATAGTCAAAACTACTCTAACCTTG
Source organism: Etheostoma nigrum (assembly GCA_029931835.1). Classification (NCBI taxonomy): domain Eukaryota; kingdom Metazoa; phylum Chordata; class Actinopteri; order Perciformes; family Percidae; genus Etheostoma; species Etheostoma nigrum. The sequence goes on from CM057248.1 coordinate 6,606,914, forward strand.
GTTTTAGATAAGCCTTGTCTACGTAGAAAAGCACATTTAGTGTAAATTCAACTTGCTTGCACAACCCCCTGCTGGATAGGATGACAAATTCTTTAGTGAAGATGTAAAACGAGAGAGCACTTACACTCAGTAAACTCTAATCTGAAGAAAGGCCGCCCCACAGGAATCTAAACTCTATCATTTATATTCCTTATCCAGTTGTCTCCTCTCTTTCCCTGTTCCACTGTCTTTTTCCATCTTTATTTTTCTACCTGTGACTCTCTCTCTCGCCTCTCCTCCTGTCTTCATTTTAACACACCTCCCCGTTTAGAAGCATGAGCAGCAGGCCCAGCAGCACTTTCAACAGCAGCTGAGACGCCGGCGCGAGGATGAGGAGCTTCAGCGCCAGGCGGAGCTGCAGGCTGAGGCCCGCCAGGAGAGCGAGCACCGGGCAGACAGCCAGCACCAGCACCACCACGACAAAGCCCCGGGGGCCAAGTCAGGGGACAAGCCCAAAAGACCCAGTTCCCTACTCGGGAACAACAACGTGATGAAGCTGAAGCAGATCATCCCTCTCCAGGGGAAGTCCCGCTCCTCACCAGCCCAGTCCCCAACGGGAGGTGAGGCAAAGCTGCCAGGGTTTCTAAAGTTCTTGAAGTCGCCTGAGGGGAAAAAAGAGCCAGCTGGCGCAGCCGGAGCGCCAGGCACAATAGTGACGTCTAGCGTTACCCCTAGTGGCCCGGAGAGGTCACAGTCTCCTAACAAGACATTCAGTCCTGGGAAGTTGTTCAGTTTCAGCAAATCAGAGGGAACTGTGGTGTGTGTGAACGGGACACAACCACCGCCCCAACCTGCTAACGCTCAGCCCAACGGGGCGGACTCAAACACAAGCCTGGAGGAATTACCCTCCAATGAGTCAGATAAAGGACAATCAAGACAATCGAGTGATTCGGAAAACTCAAAGAGTTAATACATTCAACCATACCAATGTAATGTAATGAATGGAGAGCAATGTGCGACACACCTGTACTGTAGGAGAAGTCATTAATCTCAAGGGCCACGTGTTAGGTCGGCGAGCGTATCCCTCTTGATGCAACTTACTTCGTACTAGGGCTGCACGATATGACGAAAATATGTGACATGCGATAATGTTTTTGAATATCGCGATAATGATATTAAGCAGATATTGAAGAGTACTCAGTTCTGCATTTCTGCTGATTCCAGTATTCTGCTAAAATACAACAAACTGCTGGTTGAGTTTAAATCAAATAAAAGGAAATCATCAACATGCTTTTATTGATCAAATTGAAGATTTTATTGAATATAAAAGATAACCCTAAAAAACAAAAAATGCAGTTTTCTACTGATATATTTTTGTCATTCGCGATGTCGCAGCCTTTTGCAATGTTTATTGCACACGTTGATATTGCAATGACGTTTAAAAAAAAAAGCTATATTGTGCAGCCCTACTTTGCAAACCCCTACTTTGCACAAAGTATTATACTGTATTAACACTTGATTATCTAGCTTCCATGTAAAATATGTACAGTAGGTGTAACTCCTTGAATGGGGCTTGAGTGATCTTAACTTAAAGGACAAATACAGCGCAAAATGAACCTAGGGGTTAATAACACACGGGTACCGTGGCAACTGTTCTCTGGGATTTGTTTTCATGCTAATCAAATGTGTGTCTAGCTAGCGCAAACCGCTGATTAGCTTATAACGCTAGTCGTCGGGGCACTGGTAAAGTAAAAAGAAATCACTATTTTATACTACTAACAAGGCACAAAATAGCACCAAACTTCCATGGTAGCATAATGAGGGTCCCTACAAGTAAACCAAACCATAAGATAGTTTATAAAGACAGTTCCGTTCGCATCTACAGGCAGGCGCCATCTTGAGAAAACAATTATGACCGGTCAAACGATGAACGCCGTTTGGTTGCACGGCAATCGTCTTCAACTGGCAACTAGCGCTATAAGCTTATTAGCAGTTTGCGTTAGAACTAGTCACATTCGATTAGCATGAAAACAAATCCAAGAGAACATAGACACGTTATTATGCACCGGAATTGTCCTTTAAGGTTAAAATACTGCATGACTGCTAAGTTTTTCACATCCACAGAACCGATTGATTTGGATGTGAAGAATCTTTTTATCAAAAGCCAGGACCTGATCATCAGAGAGCCCTTTTATCAAAGGGCATGAACAGCAGCTTCCCATTCCAAGTTGGTTTCTCACTCCCATGCCTGTATTTAATGCATGTCACGTGCATGCATTACATGTCCATCACGTCTTTTCAGTTATGGAGCACTTTTCAAAGCCACTGTATTCTGCAATAGCTCAGATTTTATTCACTGTGACCATAAAAAAAAATTCTATTTTTATTAACTTTGATTTTCTATGAATTATTTTACTACATAAATTAGTGAATGTACTTTAATGATGCAAATAAATCACACTTAAAATAAACATCCATCAAGAGATTAAAGCATTGGCCAATTTTCTTTTTTAAACTAACAGTAAAAATATATCACTAGATGGTTGATTGGTTTCCTGGAAATAGGGCATTCGTGTAATTTTTTTAGGTAAATTCATAACAATAAGAACAGAACATACACACTTTTATAAATACACTTTTTTTAGGTGTACAGTTGCCAGAATATAATTTACAATAAAATTTCTCCTACAGCATTTCCTCAAACATACAATAAATGTGGAAGGGGATTTTCTAGTTCTACCCCATAAATGTTGCTGTAAACTATGAGTTATAGCCTTTACTTCATGATATAGTGTAATCTATATAAGAACGAGATCTCAAATTGACAATACATTTATACAATTAAAATCAAAGCACAGCATTAACAATAGACACATTGAAAACTTAAGCAGGTCCTGGAATACAAATCTTATGACAGAAGTAGAGTAAGCACACTAGAACTGCACGGCTCTGGTTTGAAGTAATACTTCTGGAACTTACAGTGTGTATTCTACTTACATAAGCAACAAAAACACACATACTCTAATCTTTGAACAGCAATGTGTAACTAAAGTAAAAATGTACATTATACTCAACTGTCAGCTGTGCCACACAGATTGAAAATGCAGCCAAACACAATTTGGAGTAAATTAGTCTTTATAGATGCAAAAAGTGAGATTTCTAAAGGTGCAAAGCAAATTAAGCAAAATGCTTTTGTTTGTATTGACTGAACTCTGGCTTGTATCACTCCAACATACAAATACAAAATGGCTAAACAAAATGAAATAACAATATGGCTAAGACCAAACCAGAGTGAGTCATTATCTTGTTACCTGATAAAGGGGTCTGGACAACCACAACATACATACTGTACAAATATACAAGACTTGTGAAGCATTAGCTTCACCAACTTTATGAGCAGCAAACACACTCTTTACTTTAACCGGCTGTCAAAAACACATGTAGGAAACTCAAATAAGCAACCTGTTTAAGCAAATGACAGCAGTTCTTCTTACATGTAGCCTACACTAGCCTGGAATTCCAGAGCCAAATCCAAAAGATTAGGAGTCTGGTATCGAGTAATGAAAGTCGCCCATCTCGAGGATACTCAAACACACCGACGTGATTGGTGCAGCTAGGCTACAAGGGCATAGTTAATGAGCAGCATTACTCGATGCCAGAGTAACTTGCTAAGCAATTGAAATTGTGCTCTCACGAGAACTCTGAATTCCCAGGGTAAGCCTACACATCAGTACAGCGAAGTTGTAAATGTAAGCATACCTGTAATCATCTTCATTCCATAAAATAGTGTACTAACCTTGAAACTACAAAGATACACACTCTGCTTATAAGGTGGGGAGCTCAGACTAGAATAGAATCTAGAATGTGGCTACAAAATCTGCAGGTCACGGTGTACAAAAACTGCATCCTCTAGTTTGACTGTATTGGCTTGAACGTGTCTATATAGACACACTAATATCTGTTCAACTCCAGTGGGTCCTTTTTTTTTCACCTGAAACAATGGTGTAAACCTATGGCTCGCTCTAAGACATAGTGAAAACACACCCACTTCCATTTAAGGCAATAAATCATTCATCAGGAGCAAACACAGGAACATTTCTTTTAGCACTTGGCTTTTTCTGCAACTGTCTGTAACAACCCCTGAATACATGGTTAAATCTAAACAACAAAACACCATGCAGTTTTAATTTCAGTTACGGTTATGGCAGTACATATATATTTTAAAAGGACTACTGTCATGTCATTCAAAACTAAAAAATCCTAATTGAGTAAGAGCCACAAAAGATGGCATGCCACTTAATTACTTATGTAGACTTACATTAAAACATGCAGATGGTATGAATAACTACAGCTGTAAAGCCTTAAATAGCAGCAGAGCAGCTGCATATTGAAAGAGATTTTGTGCATTTAAAACCAGCTCTGTCATGGCAGCGTGTGCAGATGAATGGTGCAGCTTCCCTCCATAGTCGCAGTGTACGGAGCACCCGGCTGAGCAGAGCAGCGGAGATCTGTCGAGGTTGTCGGCCCAGCGGGGTCTCGACAGACCCTGGCTGCTCCGTGCACTGGTGCTATGGAGTGAAGCCACAGTTCCCCTAAACATACCTGCCCACACAAAAATGACACAGAGTTGGATTCAAATATGCAAAGTATCCCTTTAAAATAAAACTGTGAACATAAGTTACGAAAAATCAGAGGGTTTGAGGAAGAATTTTTTACACTACAAGGACTGAGGCAGAGGTGTCTTGGAAGAAAATACTGGTCAAGAGTAGAAAATGAACTGAGGAAGAAGGAAATCGGAATTTGAATGCAAAGATTGACCAATGTTTTTTGGGGACTAACGTCAGGACAACTGGGGTCTTAACTGTAATGGATCCTTGAGGGCTTCAATGTCAAGGCCTGGGTTTGCAAACATGTGTTCTGCATAATGCATTTTGTTGGTATAGGTCAGTCTCTGCTGGGTGTGCATCAACAGCACAGCAAATCACGAATCCTCATTCCGTTCCCGACTGTCAGTTCTGGCGATTTTCCGTGGCGGTGCCGTGTTCTCCCCCTCTCCTTGTTCCTGCTCGCGCTTTTTTGCTGAATTCTGATAAAAGTAAAAAACAAACACATTTAACTAACCACAAAACAGAAGCTATACACTGTCATAAACAACACTATTAGCACCAGCTTTCCATTAGATTCTGTTAACTTTAATGTATTATCTTAACCCTTGTGTTGTCTCCCGTCAACCATGAAAAAGTTTCGCTTCTCACATTTTTTCACTTTTTCAATGTTGTGGTGCTTTTGATATGTTTCAAAAGTTATTTGATATTTCTAATGTTGACATTTCAGCTTTTCATCCATTTTTTTGTGATGAAAACTGAAAATGCAATTTGACCGAGGACAACATGAGGTTAAAACCTTTACTTTTTGTCCACTGTTATGAAGATTCGCAATAGATGTTGTCTTCTCCGTGACTATGACTGAGGAGAGACAACAAAGACACTGATTATATCATGAGAGACACAAAGTTAAAAAAGCTGCAGAAAACTTGCATAACAAGTTGAGTAATAACTACACTGTCATCCTGGAACTGAAGGCGATTTCCTCTAACAGAAGCCTGAAACTGAGTTCAATACTTCGCAAAACATATGGTTTGACGTGTGCTTGGGGTATACGCTTTTCCTGAGCTACAACTACAACATGTAATCTAACGTGCTGTAGTTCCCCCTTGTGAGGGACCAAGCAGTTAAGCATGAGGAATCTCAAGGGAAATTCAAAAGTAAGGGTTTTTATTTCCCAAGAATAGTTACAACAAAATAAAGATAATGTTTTGGGCCCTTAAAAGAGGTCAAATAAACAGACAGTAACTAAACTAACATAAGAGACTCAAAAAAAAAAAATACAACTGACCTAACAAAGAAACAAAGGGGACTTATATATTTGCTGATCAGACCAATTTAAAACACACAGGGGGAGACAAACAATAACTGCAAACTAACTTCAGAAACAAATAATGACAAACCTACCTAAAAATGTTTACCAAATAACATTTTACTTATCTTAACAAATTACTTTATATAAAATCTAAACCCCAGAATACCTACAGCGAGAATTAAGCTACCCCTCAAGACATATCAAGCAGTGGTAGTGTCCAATTAGGCCACCTCCCCTATAAAGCTGCTCCTTCTCCAAGCGCCACCCCTTTTAAGCCAGCAGACCTGAATCCCTCCTGGGTGTGGACTCCAACGCTCTTAAGCTGGTTGTGTGGCCATCGCTGTGGCCATCACACCCCTGCTCTGTAAGCTTTTGCAAAAGTCAACGCACTTACTCTGCTCTGATGGATATTCCCGGGTTGGAAGATACACAGATGGTCGGCGGTTCTAAAACAACATTGAGATCCATGTCAGTATATAAATAAGCTAGAATTATGTCAGAAAAGTAGTACACCATGTGACACCATAAACTGAATTTAAAGACCTTAAAATCACACGGACAGTGACAACATGACTTAATCACAACATCTTGAGAACTAATGAGACAACTTACTGATGCTTTACATACAGAGTCTGCATGGAACCTGCTGAAGTTGTTCTTGTTGTAGACAGGTAGTCCCTTCAAGAAATCTGACTGTGGGCAGAAAAAAACAAATATAAACAAACTCCCCAGTTATGGCTACTACCATAGCCATAACTGGGGAGTAGAGAACAACTCCTACCCCTTAAATTTATCTAAATAACGTGGCATAAGGCAACAGGAGAGTATTTACAGTAACCTACGTCGTACTAACTTTGCACCAAGAAAGCAAGTCTATCGAAGGCAATAATGGCAATTATATTTATAAAGTGCCTTTCATTACACGTAAACGCAAAGTGCTTTACATTGAAAGACAACGTGTAAAAATATAAGCATAAACTACAAAAATAAGAAGTATAAGCATCAACACAAGACAATCTACAAAAAAACAGGCACACACGCACATACTAACCAAACGCCTAGTTAAGAGAACAGTAACGTTTTGAGTTTGCTTTGAATGTGGAATCAGTTGTGATGGACCTCAGGTCATCAGGCAGCTTGTTACGGAGATCAGGACCACAGCTAGCTAGCTAACATTAGAAGACCTCTCCCTGATGACCTGTTAGGCCTGGTGGAGTTATGATCACTGAGTAAGTCAGAGATGTACTGAGGAGCTAAACCATTCAGGAGAAGAACCAACGATTTAACACACAATGTGGACAATTAAGCAAAGAACCGACTGTGAACCTACCTTCTCCATTTCTGTCCGAGTCACGCTCTTCGTTCGTTAACTAGCTAGCTAACGGTAGAGGGAAAAGGAGCAGATGCTAGCTACCGTTTAAGATAGCTAACTAAGCCTTGTTGTCTTTGTCGTAGCCAAGATACTGGTTCGTTTACCCGTTCGATAGCTTCTTACGACTTAACTACGTATGACTTCAATATAATTGCATCACGCCACTTTAATCAGCTGGAAACTTCCACTCATGTAAAGGTAATTACACCAAAACTGAATTGAACGTGCTTTGAAGCTAACTTGCTACTAGTTCACAACTCCATTTTTGTTGTTCGTCTGTTCGGGGCGGTTACCTTCCAAGATTCGACGTACAGTGGTAGATGCGTGAAGTGGGATTAAAAAAGCAATGCGCTGATTGGCTAGAAAGCGATTATGTAACAGGCCGATCTCCCAATACAAGGGGAGTTGTGGCATGATGATAACAACACATTCACTCTCTAAAGAATGTCCTCCATGTACATTTACATGTATTATAGATCTCTTATCTGATGGCGCTGCTCAGTTATGAGTTAAGCTGCAAACTGCTCTCGAACTCTAAATTATTGACAATTAGACTATGACTAAATGCCATATAACTAATTACTAATGAAGTTCATTAGAGTAAATTCTAGTCACATGTACGTTTATTCATGTTTAGGTGTTCATCTAAAATGCATACATTTAAAGTAACTAGACATTAGAAGGGTATAGTTACAAATTGCAGTAGTAAATTCTTTAAAATCAGTTCATTAAAAAATGATTGGACTAAATCTGCTGGAAAACTGTTAATGCTAAGTAAGTAAAATGTTTTACTGTATGTTATTCTGCCATGTTATGTTCTCAATGAATTCCTCCATTTGCTTCTTGTGTGATTTTCACAACTTCTCATTTCAACAGTCTTTTAGCTTGAAAATGAAAGGCCACTAATAAAATTCTGGCTCATCCTGCAACAAAGAACAGATCCTTTGTCCACAAATGTTTTTTTTTTTCAATCACAAATGCAAATACATGTATATTCTGCAGGGGTGCATTTTATTTTCAAGTCAACCAGAATTGGTGTTTTCATTTGAGATCAACTAAGATGATATGACATTGATCTTTCGAAACACATTTTGTCTTTGAATCAAATGACTTCATACAGGCAAAAAAAATGATTTACTGATAAAACATTTACTGATAATGAACAAAACATTATGGATCAAAAATAACTGGGTGAAACTATCAGGTTTCTTTTTACCCAAAGCAAATAGACAGTTCTCATCCTCCCACCCATTATTATTGCAGGGGGAGGGACGGCAAACCCAACCAACGGCCAGTATCACCAGTTAACCCAACACACAAGGTCTTTGCTGAGCACCCTGAGCAACAGCAGCATTTCTGAACCAATGTCTTGCAGGTTGTCCAACAGGGTCTGTCAGTGTGAGAGTGATTTCCGTCCCTTCAACATGCGCCGTAGAAGCAACTCGATGCCGCTCTGAGAGCTGATCCTCTTGATCCAGCCGTGGGTCCTCTTGCGTTTGATGTTCTTGGGCTGATACTCAGTGCCTCTCTTCCGTGTCCGCACCTGCTGGTACTGCCACGGAAACTGTTGGAACACTCCTGAACCCTCAGCTTGTGAAGAAAGTCGCCCACATCTGGAAATTGGAAGTCCTGCGTCTGCTCTGGGCACAATCCAGATGCTGAATAATCTAAGGTGAGAGTTGCCAGTTACTCCAAGTTTCCCTGCAGGAATGCTGTTGACAGATCACAGAATGAAATCTATCATAAAAAAATCCTTTAATATCAACATTATGCCACAATTACGACAAGTTGTAATACATTTATGGAGCTTCTGCTTCTGTGTGGAGTAGTCTCATGAACTGATACCCAACACAATGATGACATGTATGTACAGATTGAAAATACATTTGAACGGCTACTTTGACTCACATTTGTAATCCTGTTATAATCAGAATCAGCTTTACTGGTCAAATAAGTATGATCACATGCACGTAATTTGACTCCAGCTTTGTGTTTCTCTCAAAGTACACAGAAATAGATAAACGGTTTAAAACAAGGACAGCAAAGCTGAATAAGGTACACATAAACGTGTGTGTGTGTGTGTGTGTGTGTGTGTGTGTGATATATATATATATATATATATATATATAGGGGAATAGATAAAGACACATACTACTGATAAAGTACATACTCACACGTAAACAGACCTACTTGAGGATTGAGTAAATCAATGCAAAAGTGCAAATGGTGCTGAAGTATATATCTATATCTGATGTAACGTTATCTGCTATGATATACAGTGTGTATTTGTCAGATATTTACATGTTTAGCTAACACTATTAATGATGTAATTTACTGTACAGGGTTAGAGTTAATAACAGCAAATACTGCCTACATATGTGAATCAATACTGTCGTTCATATGTTGACATGAACTTGATTAGCTTTCATAAAGCTAGAATAGAAATCGCTAACTAGCTAACGTTGAGCTATCTGCATGAGGATTAGCTAACGCACTGCTAAGCTTGCTAGCCGATGTTAGCATCGTAAACAAACACTGGCTCTGCCGTTTGTTGAGCATGAAAACACGTAAACTGTGTTACCTGGTGACATTAGTTATCCCACGCAGTCGGGAAAAGGATGTCCGTATAATGTTCATCTTTAGATATTTGTATAGTTACAGACATGAGGACATTGAATGTCACAGGTCTGCCAGCCTCCAAACGAACATGAAGCAAAAGGATTGGCTTAGACTTTTCAGCCAATCATAAGGCTTGTTGCTGGAGTGATAAGTGCTTCCCATGGTTTCGATACCCTAAGTAGCGCTTTTCAGGTTAAACTCAAACAGTTTATCAACCCACTGTCACCAATTAAACGTTTTATTGGCAAGGATAACGGCTCTAACTTCAACGTGCACGGTTAAGACTAGAGTCTGCCAGATGGGAGATTAATAAACTAGGTAAGCAATGGGATTTAAATCGTATGCACTATGCAGCCCGTGCATTTCATCCATGATGCAGCATGAGAAAATCTCTGCCTGAAAGATTGTGGTCAGGGTATATACTAATATGCTTACATTTACTGTTTCTCACCATATTTCTTAAAACACAGTAACTTCTCATGTTAAAATTCCTGTAACGATTCACAATAACTACTGTACTGCAGTCAGCATAAATCATTGCAGCACTTGCAATTAGTCTTAGTCAACTATTGTCAAAATTAGATAAATGTGCTAGTCAGTGCACCACTACTACCCAAATATAACCCCCCAAAGGCCAAATAGTCCTACACATGAATGTGTAGGAGCCTAATAAAATTGTGTTTCTTCTCTTCATTTCTCACATACAATCACCCAATAGTAATGTAAAACTTTCTTTTAAGCGTGCTCACGGGTATCCATGCAGAACCTGTCATACAAAATAAGGTCTACATGTCTAGATCTTTTCCCTAGTAAATACCTTTCCAGTATGTAGGCTTCCATTGTCAGCTGAACCTCACAGGAGAGGTGTAGTGTAATGTATTGCAGTGGGTATACTGCACTGTATGTATATATTTTTTTGGGGGGGGTGCATATCATGTTGGGGGGTCTGGGTACCCTCCACCAGGAAACTTTTGAGCGTCAAAGACATAATTTTCCTGCATTCTGATACACTTGTATGAACCAATATACTGTGGAAATACATTTATTTAGCTTACGCAAAGATTAAAAAAAAACAGACAGTTCTAAATATGTCAAAAATATAATGGAAAGTATGTTGTTGAATATCATTGAGCATTTTTAAGTGGGTATATAAACATTTAGGAGCTTTCTTATACTTATAAAATACTCTTATATACTATACTATTCTTATATATTTCTAATACGTACTGTATACCTACGTATCACGTAGACTACACCATTGCCTTAACAATAATATGAACCAGATTAAAGCGTCAGCATTATACATTACAGCAAATGTCTTAATATAACAAATGAATAAGAATACTGTAGAAATTAATGAAAAACAATATGTAAATCTATTCCACCACTGTATGCCATCTACCTCCCATCTGGCAATTGCCCTCTTAATATCACTGTATCTTTTACATGGTGGCATATTTCTGCTGAGATGTCCTCACAAACAATTTTGTTAGGATACAATCTTTTTAATACACAATGTGCATGTTGATAAGATACTATATGTGAAGATATTTGTACTAATATCTACATCTGAATTCTATACAACAGTGATGACATTTTAGCCTATATAAGAGGATTAGGTTGGAGCATATGTATTTATTTAATGGAGTAATGATTGTCATTTGAGAATTTAATTTCTCATCTAGGGACAATACAGTGTAATATTTATAGGCCTGTTATGTATCATATATTATACGAGTTGTAATTTAAATGCTGTTTTGTCTCAATAAGGAAAATGCCCTGCATGCAGTTGTTGTGCTGATGTGGAATTGTAAAACATTTTATAGACTATCTGGCATGTTAACTGGCCTAATTGATTGTTGAACCATTTTATTAAAACACCAATGCGTGCCATGCTTAAACATAAAGCAGCAATTGTTATTTCCATCTGCTGCCAAACAATAACACAAACAGCTGCTGGCTCCCCGCCCCATAAACGTCACAGCTGGCAGTTCCGTGACAGGCACCGGGCTGTCCCTGGCTGGTTATTGCCATACCAATGTGTTGATGTGAGTCCAAGGGTAAAAGAGGGACACGGTACATCTTAATCTAATTATTTAAAACGTAAAGGGTCATTTTTCTGTTCAGTGACGCAGCTACCGCCATGACACGTTCCCAGGTGTCAGTTTATAATGAACAGTGATGATTTAAACCCAGGTGTGGAATGTGGAATGTGGGATCACACATGCAGGTCTGATCGTGTGTTCGCCAGTTAGATAATTAGCTGGACTGTCATGTTATCATATCTGTCACTCTCCTTGACCGCATCTTCGCGCACGCACGCACGCATTTTGCTTTTCTGTCAGCCTTGGCAACAAGGAAACAAGCCTCTCCCATTGGCCTCCTCTCGGTGATCAGCTGTCTTCTATTCGCCCTTCTCACTGCCACTCAGGAGCGAAAATGCCCGAAGACTTGTGTTGCTGCTGCGGATACAAGAACAGCAGGGCTGGGTAGGGGCTGCCCTGAGTGCGCAGTGGATGCCGAGGGAGAGAGGGAAAAAACATTGTTGGTTATCGTTTTGGCTATTTTACTGATATGCTGTGGCCACACTTTTATAGATGCATGCTTCCTCGTCCATTCAAGCCCCTCCAGTGCGCTGTGGTAGCGGACTAATGAGGCCAATGCGAAGCTTTGACTATTCTGCAGCATCTCTAGCGTAGACAAACTGTTGTACCAAATGCAACGTTTTCTCTGTTCTGTTTCGTCGGCCTTCATCTTTCGGTGCAGATATATAATCACCCCTAATCACCACTAATTTGGCAGGTAAGGAATAGATTTTTATTACATTATATTGTCTAATTATCTGTGCAACATATAGCCATCAGCGTCAATAAACAGCTGCACAATGACTGCACATTTGTTCTGTGACAGAGCAAAAGTAATGGATCTATCAATAATACTGTATACACGCAGCAATTATGGACCTCCACACTGCACCACACTGCCACATTTGTATATGCGACTTGGGCATATGTATAACACTTGAAAATGAAATGAAAATGCATTTTTAGGTTACAATTGTAACCTAAAAATCTAGCCTACGTCCATTTATTGAAATATGGAGCGTACTACTCGGTTTATGGCTTGATATTTCGGCTTGTACAGGTAATAGGACATATGTGCATTGGGCCTTATTCAATAGAAAGTGTTAATTTATGCAATTAAGCATTTCGTGTGCAGCTATCACGTCGTACCGTTTGTTATGGAAACAGAGCAGCACACTGTGTACCAAATGTGTGTGAGCGTACTGTAAGACTTGGCAGACATAATGACCTACATATTCTGCAATGCAGACAAACAAATCCACATGCATGAGTAACCTTGAGCCTGTTGGACTTTAGGGTTTGTGGATCCGAGATACCGGTCCACTTGTTCCCATCAGCCATTTTTAAATGCTGCTTGTCCATGTTGATGGATAGCATGTCAGGAGGAAATCACAGGGCTTCTAATGTAGTTAGATTTGTGTTAATGAGGAAGGTCTGGCATCTCAACACCAGCTGGGGTCATCCAAACTGCTAAACATGGTTAGGTGATATCCTGCTATGTTGTCAAAATGTTCAGCATTATCACAGAGGACTTTCCTCGGTGGAAACCTTTCATCATGTACCACTTGTAGCTGAAGTGGAAAGACTGATTGGTTCATAATAAGAATGATCAGAATTGATAGATGGACGCTCCATTTGGATGTTTGTGGAAAGACGGGCTTCTTGGTCAACACTCACTTGGCTCCAAGGTGTAACTGGATAGCACTTGATGCACTGACCTTCAGACCATTCTGCCACCAACAACACACACACACACACACACACGCACGCACACATGAACCCTCCTGTATTTTTACATGCAGAATAAGAATCTGCAAATGAAGGGGATTAGAAGATATTAGATATTATCTGTTTCCATGTATAGACTACACTATGGGGGGGAATCACAGCGTACCTCATGATATGATAAATGGTTCACGATAATATCACAATACTGCAATTCTGCGATTAATCAATATATTGCTAGAAAATCCCATAATGATAAATCACAATATCGCTCTAACTATAACTATACATTTTCTCTCTTTAATCACTGCAAGTCCAAAATGACTCAATTATAGAACAACTCTGGGTCCAGACTTTGGACTTAAACGTGGCTGGGGCATCTGTTGTTTTCCTTAAACGTCCACCATCCCGTTGAAAACCTCTTCTTTTTCGGCTAGTTAATTACATTCAAGTTTCCCTCGGTAATGTGTTGAGCGCCACCTCAAGGAGCCATGATGTAGCCACTCTGGGAGCAGGGAAATTTCTTTAGAGCACCATATTTTATTAATTAAAATGTTGATATTTCACCCAGTGTATCGATTATCGTATCCCATAAAAGTTGGACAGTGATGTTGCTATATTGATATATACAATATGTGTGTGTACACATATATATACACACACACACACACACACACACACACACACACACATATACTGTGTATATATATATATACACAGTGAGGAAAATAAGTATTTGAACACCCTGCTGTTTTGCAAGTTCTCCCACTTAGAAATCATGAAGGGGTCTGAAATTGTCATTGTAGATGCATGTCCACTGTGAGAGACAGAATCTAAAAAAAAAATCCAGAAATCACAATGTATGATTTTTTTAAATATTGTATGATACAGCTGCAAATAAGTATTTGAACACCTGAGAAAATCAATGTTAATATTTGGTACAGTAGCCTTTGTTTGCAATTACAGAGGTCAAACATTTCCTGTAGTTTTTCACCAGGTTTGCACACACTGCAGAAGGGATTTTGGCCCACTCCTCCACACAGATCTTCTCTAGATCAGTCAGGTTTCTGGGCTGTCGCTGAGAAACACGGAGTTTGAGCTCCCTCCAAAGATTCTCTGTTGGGTTTAGGTCTGGAGACTGGCTAGGCCACGCCAGAACCTTGATATGCTTCTTCCAGAGCCACTCCTTGGTTATCCTGGCTGTGTGCTTCGGGTCATTGTTATGTTGGAAGACCCAGCCTCGACCCATCTTCAATGCTCTAACTGAGGGAAGGAGGTTGCTCCCCAAAATCTCGCAATACATGGCCCCGGTTATCCTCTCCTTAATACAGTGCAGTCGCCCTGTCCCATGTGCAGAAAAACACCCCCATAGCATGATGCTACCCCCCCATGCTTCACAGTAGGGATGGTGTTCTTGGGATGGTACTCATCATTCTTCTTCCTCCAAACACGGTTAGTGGAATTATGACCAAAAAGTTCTATTTTGGTCTCATCTGACCACATTACTTTCTCCCATGACTCCTCTGGATCATCCAAATGGTCATTGGCAAACTTAAGACGGGCCTTGACATGTGCTGGTTTAAGCAGGGGAACCTTCCGTGCCATGCATGATTTCACACCATGACGTCTTAGTGTATTACCAACAGTGACCTTGGAAACGGTGGTCCCAGCTCTTTTCAGGTCATTGACCAGCTCCTCTCGTGTAGTTCTGGGCTGATTTCTCACCTTTCTTAGGATCATTGAGACCCCACGAGGTGAGATCTTGCATGGAGCCCCAGTCCGAGGGAGATTGACAGTCATGTTTAGCTTCTTCCATTTTCTAATGATTGCTCCAACAGTGGACCTTTTTTCACCAAGCTGCTTGGCAATTTTCCCGTAGCCCTTTCCAGCCTTGTGAAGGCATACAATTTTTTCTCTAGTGTCTTTGGACAGCTCTTTGGCCATGTTAGTAGTGTGATTCTTACTGATTGTGTGGGGTGGACAGGTGTCTTTATGCAGCTAACGACCTCAAACAAGTGCATCTAATTTAGGATAATAAATGGAGTGGAGGTGGACATTTTGAAGGCAGACTAACAGGTCTTTGAGGGTCAGAATTGTAGCTGATAGACAGGTGTTCAAATACTTATTTGCAGATGTATCATACAAATAAATAGTTAAAAAAATCATACATTGTGATTTCTGGATTTTTTTTTTTAGATTATGTCTCTCACAGTGGACATGCACCTACGATGACAATTTCAGACCCCTCCATGATTTCTAAGTGGGAGAACTTGCAAAATAGCAGGGTGTTCAAATACTTATTTTCCTCACTGTATATGTGTGTGTGTGTGTGTGTGTGTGTGTGTGTATATGTATGTGTATATATATATATATATATATATATATATATATATATATATATATATAGTATGTATTATCCCACCCTAATATACACTTTATAAGACTTTAATCTGGAATAAATCAATGAAAACAAATCCACATCCAACACAATTATTAATATATATTCACCATGCTAAAGAAAATGTTAATGTACAATAATGCATTTATTATATTATGTCTCCCCCTAACATCTCAAGATGTCTAGATGTCATACATTCATATTTATTTTAAAGTAGGGGGCGTGATTGAAGCCATGATCTAAACTACATGTTACATGATATGCTATGAGCAGTAATGTCATATCTGCCCTGTGGGCAGTAATGTGCATACTGCGCTCTGTTTCACTCTGTTTCTGTAACCAGGAAACAATAAAGCCTTATATAAATGTGACTCGTCCCACTCTGTTTCCTAGAGATAACCAGCCTGTGTATGAAAAGTAAGATCTTATGATGCTTTATTTGCACAAATGCCAAAATGCAGTTTAGATGCTGCGACTGGACCTGGTGGCCAGCAAAACAAAGACAGTTTCCCCCGCATCTCCATTGGAAAACTGCTATCACAGTCATGCCAAATGACTGCCATTTTCTATTTATATATATCCTGCTTCTGACCATGTGATAAAGAGGGGTTATTAATATCAAACGTCTAGGTTAGTCACTGACATTGAAACTGTATCGCACAAGTATGTTTTTGATGTTGTCTTTTTATAAACTTGGAATCCCTGAATGTCAAGCTGCTTTGTCACCCAGGTGAGTTGAGCTTTACAAAGGCAGTAGGAGCTGCACTGACTATGGTATTTTGAATTTGCATAGAAGTCTGGAGGCTGTTAAGCTGAAAGTGTCCTCGCTCTTGAAGTGTTTCATGTCACTCAACACTGGCTGCGGACTGATGAAAGGATAAAGAAGACTGTATCATTGTAACTGTGTTGCTAGGAAACTGCTCTGTTCCAATTTTACAGGAATCTTGCTGGGGCACAATTTCTTCCTGCTGAGCTGTTAACATTTGCTTACACTGTAACAGGAAATAAACCTTAAAAACATATAATTATTATGTGAGAAAAAAAGTGTGTAAATCCAGAGAAAGGTAACTAGCTTCACAAACATGGTCTATTTCCCCATTTTGTATCTTGTTTATAAACCTACATATTTCTTTGTTATATTTCAAATTAAGCATCCAAGTGATGAACATTGTTGTTTTTGTGTGATGTTTATGCAGGGAAGCACCATGCTGACCAGTATCACTGAAGGGATACTATGCTGCCTGACTGGGAAGGCTGCCAGTCTAGTCTTGCCCCTGGAGTCATCAGAACCCTCTGATGGTTTTGAATTTGTGGAGGTGAAACCTGGGAGAGTCCTGCGAGTGCGGCACATAATCCCTGAGCGTCAGCCCGTAGTAACGGAACAGCAAGTTGCATGCAAGGAGAAGACGGATGGTGATGAGGATGACGATGTTGATGGCTCTCCTGAGGATTATAGCGAGAGCAATACCGGCAGCAGTGTCCACTGCAAGAGGAAGATCACAGTCTACCGCAACGGCCAGCTGGTGATTGAGAATCTGGGTGATGTTCTGCACTCTGAGATCTTGCAGTGTCAAGATGGGGACCTGGAGCCTTGCAGCACTGTAGAGGTGGAGCTGGCTGACTACAAAGAAATGCCCTCTTCTCCAGACCCCAATCCTGTTCCTCCTCCAGTTCCTTCACCTCATGGGGAACAGAAACCCGCTCCACCTCCTCGTCGCCGCCGTCGCAAGCCCAAGCGCACGGTGCAAATCGACTCAAAGAGGGTGATCTCGAGCTGCAAAGGGACACACTCGGACGTAGCGCTGTTCTTCGTGCACGGTGTGGGAGGTTCTCTGGACATTTGGGGCAGCCAACTGGACTTCTTCTCTCGGCTGGGCTACGAGGTCATTGCGCCCGACCTGGCGGGGCATGGAGCCAGTATTGCCCCACAGATTGCAGCAGCATATACTTTTTATGCCCTTGCAGAGGACCTTCGTGCCATCTTTAAGAGATATGCTCGTAAACGCAACATACTCATCGGCCACTCATATGGGTGAGAATCTGTGACACGCTTTTGTTATAAATCATTCACCATATCTCCATCCATGCATCTATACATCCACCTATCCATCCATGCAGTAGTGATTAACATGCTGTTGTTAACATGCTGTACCTTTCTCATCATATCTCTTGCAGAGTGTCATTTTGCACCTTTTTGGCCCATGAATATCCTGATCTGGTTCATAAGGTGGTGATGATTAATGGAGGGGGCCCGACAGCTCTGGAGCCCAGCCTATGCTCCATCTTCCAGCTGCCATCTTGTGTCCTGCACTGTCTGTCACCCTGTCTGGCTTGGAGCTTCCTCAAGTAAGATCTGCATTTGTACTGTGCCAAAATTGATACTAGAGACATTGACCCACCACTGTAACTTCTCTCATCGCTGACACAAAAGCTTTGCCTGTTGATGTTAGAACATTTGAAAAATATACATAGAAAAACCTTAAAATTAACTTCCTCTCTTTTTTCTAACCTTTAGAGCTGGATTTGCCCGTCAGGGTGCCAAAGAAAAGCAGCTGTTGAAGCATGGCAATGCCTTCAACGTGTCTCCGTTTGTCCTGCGAGCCATGATGAGTGGCCAGTACTGGCCAGAGGGGGATGAGGTCTACCATGCCGAGCTCACTGTGCCCATCCTTCTGGTTCATGGCATGTGTGACAAGTTTGTGCCAATGGATGAGGACCAGCGCATGGCAGAGGTGAAGTGCATCTTCATGCGTGAATGAGTACTTATTTATCACGTGATGTTTCATTTTAAATTACGTGTTTGTACTGTAGTGCATATCGTAATGTTCTGCATTCATTTTGGCTCCCTTTCTAGATCCTTTTGTTTGCATTCCTAAAAGTCATTGAAGAAGGAAGTCACATGGTCATGATGGAGTGCCCTGACACCGTCAACACCCTCCTCCATGAGTTCTTTCTATGGGAGCCTGACATGTCCAGAAAAGACAGCAACAAGACAGACACAGCTCTCATTGATACTCTCCACACACGGAAGATCAATAAGTCTATGGACAAATAACCAACGAGGAGTCTAGTTTTATTAGGGACCCAAGCAAAAGGCATGCGTTCTAAAGGCTGCTCCCAGGCTGAGAGCTGTTAAAAACAGGGCCACGTCTTAAGGATGCGGACGGCCACTGGTGCACCAAGATAAAGCAGGACTTAGGCATAGTGTCGACCAGAGAACGATGGAAAGAAAGTAAAGATGAGAGGATGGATGCAAATACACAGTCAGTTTCAGCTTCGCTTTTTGATACCAGTTTGTGTCCCATTGCATTGTGTTTGCAAAACAACACAATACCTGGAGGACTATGTCCATTCGTGAATTGTGTATGAAATGTAACCAGCGATGAACTGACTACTACAAGACACAAAAAGTATGAAATCTATGAAATGGTGTGTGATGTCCCTCACCTTAAATATTCTGTCAAGTACTGCAGAGCTTCTTTTCTGCCATTACAAAATGGTTATTAAATTATTGTTGGGCACTACTGTCAAAATGATATGTAGGGAATTGAGGAATCATTGATCTGATTTGCCAGTATGAAGGACAGCTTATAATACAACTGTGTTGATAATAATAGTTTAT
Source organism: Etheostoma nigrum (assembly GCA_029931835.1). Lineage (NCBI taxonomy): Eukaryota > Metazoa > Chordata > Actinopteri > Perciformes > Percidae > Etheostoma > Etheostoma nigrum. The sequence goes on from CM057248.1 coordinate 6,626,632, forward strand.
TATCAAACACTGACTGAATAGTAGTTTGGCATGGGTTAAAGACATTAAATATTTACCAATGTACGTGCAAAATGTAATTAATAATTGCACAACATGCATATGTAAATTACATTCTGACAGAAGGAGAAACACAACAATTTGTTGTTGACTTAGTAACCACATCCATACAATGTGCAGTGTACACCATCTCAAACAATCACAGCTATTGTCAATCAAAATGGCTCATCTTTTTCCAAATTACAACAATATACTTACCATATATTGAACTCTAAAACAAAACATAAATCCCAAAGGCTATGTGCGTCTATGTTAAGCACAATGTAACCAAATCATCAATTTATAGTTGCATGAAAATTCAGTAATATTCAATGAGAGTTATGGGAACTGGTTGCAAAACAGATGTTAACAAACATGGATGCAAAAAAACTCTCCTGCTTCATTCTAGCAGCTATTTCTGCTATAGTATATGATATACTAAGGATACAAAGTACCGAGGCCATGCAGAATTTTAAAAGGTATGAGGGTTGTGTGGGACAGTTGCAATATATTTTGAAAATTGAATTGAATTCCCTGTGCACTTCTCTCTAATCAAATTCATTTTAATAATAAAGTATAATTATTGTTATTTTATTTTGAAACAGTAACTGCCATAACAAATTGTGGTTGTATTAACCACTTTAAGCTGCTGGGTGTCTTCCCCAACTCCAATCCATCCTATTTATCTTATAGTGTTAAACAGAATGAATGAGCTGAACATTATGCTCACTGAAAGATATTCATTCATGGGTGCTGCTTCGTCTCATGGTGGGACAGCACAGTCTTATAATATGCTCTCTCACAGTGTGTATATGTTGACTGGATAGTTTAGACTGTTTTGAAAGGCCAATTGTGTAATGTGGTGGATTTGAGACTGGGTTTCCAAAGCTTAAAATCAAATATGATTCAGCTAAAGGAGAAAGCCCCCTAAGAAGAGAGACATTTGACTTGAACATGCTGGTCTGTTATATGTATATGCATTTTGACAAGATGCTGATGCAACATGACTGGTCTTATGCAACTAAAACAACATAGAGTGAAAATAAACTTACTTGGCACTGACATCCAAAAACATTATACAGTATATTCTCTATGAACTTTTCAAAAACCAAAAAGTGCTGTTGAATATGTCTCCTTCTGTGTGAAAGGTCAGTGAAACTGTATGAACTACCTGGTGCACATATACTTCCTCTTATGCTAAAAGTGTGCATATACAAAATGTCAGTAACAAAATGTGTTATTATTGCATTTATTTGTGGGAATCATAATATATGCACTGCCTGGATGTAGATGCATATAACATTATATAGCCTATCAAAACAGTTGGATTCAGTGTATTAATGTGCCTTTCCTGGCATAAAATAAAACCTATGTTCACAGACTACTGGTGATTGTGCTTGTTTTTGAGTTTGCTTGTAGTAATATAATGAAAGAACAACATCCAGAAGAGTCCCTCAGGAGGTTTCCTCAGGAGGGGGGCTGGCGTCTCCCTTAGAGATAGTTGAGAAGCACAGTCATCAGTGAGGAGCTCGGAGTAGAGCCGCTGCTCCTTCGCGTCGAAAGGAGCCAATTGTGGTGGCTTGGGCGGCTGGTAAGGTTGCCCCCTGGGCGTCTACTTAGGGAGGTGTTCCAGGCATGTCCAGCTGGGAGGAGGCCTCGGGGAAGACCCAGGACTAAGTGGAGAGATTATATCTCTAACCTGGCCTGGGAACGCCTCAGAGTCCCCCAGTCAGAGCTGGTCAATGTGGCTCGGGAAAGGGAAGTGTGGGGTCCCCTGCTGGAGCTGCTGCCCCGGCGACCCGACCCTGGATAAGTGGAAGAAGATGGATGGATTGTAGTAATATAGGCCTAATATGTTTTTCTTCAGTGAGTGTTGGGTGTAACAGCATGACACAAAAAAAGATGTTGGCTTACGTTACATTAGTAAAATCAGATTAGTTTCAATAAATGCAATTTCTTTGCCTATCATAGTAGTCTAGCTAATGTAATCAATTCCCCAAAACATTGTTTGTGTTATTTTCCAGTATTTATTATTAAAAGCTTTTATCACCTCTTCGGAGTGGCCTCTATGCTCTAGCATGGTCTGAGATCTCGACGTATATTTCCAGGTGACATGCAATGGCTCCAGTAACTCATTTTGACTGACTATGTTGAGTATGCCTCAATTGTGCAAACCTTTTATTTTATTATTTTTAATTTTAATTTTTTTTTAATTACTTTTCTGTTGTCTAGCGTTTGTTTTAATAAGTGTTTGCACCTTGGACACTTAATAAAGATATTCTAAATAAAAAAAGAAGGTTTTATCACTTTCTGAAATGTGTTGTAATTTAGTAATTACTTTTTAATTTCCAGTAGCTTCAATGTTTCTTTTCAAATGTTCAAATGGTAAACTGATTGTCTTGTAATCAGTGAGAGCGGATGTTTGAGTTGAAACATTAGGCTAACATAATAATCTAATTAATGTGTGAAACAACCACAAAATCAATTATGAATTACCTAGATATCTTATTGTTGATCCATGTAATTTTCTTATTATTAGAAGCCGCTCTCTCCTTATATAACTTGAGACAGACAATATATTGCCAATTAAGTTAATATTTACACTTATTACAAAAATTGACATAAACTAGATTTGAATACATCATACGACGAGCCATCGGAGACGCCCTCTGATTGGCTGAGCGTGTCCCATGCGTGTTGGGGTAAACAAAATCCGAGATGCGTGTGCATGCGTAGAAGTGGTAATGGAGGATGATCTATTCGCAGGGGGCTTAGTTAGCAAGCTGTCTTCTTTCTCTTAGGTTAACAACGGCTGTTTCTATTGATTACGAGGTGTTTACAACGCAAAGGAACAACGTCGTGAATCAACCCCGAGGAGGTGGTATGTAGCTATACTTGCTTGTCGAATTATTTTACGCTCGTCCCAGAATGTTAGCTTCTTAACTCACAATGCTAATCTTATGGCTAAACTAACCGGAACTGCTCAGCGGCTGCTGTCGATGCTAGGGGGCGGGTGTAGTCTATTTCCCGGAATATAATTCACTGTCTTGGGAAATGATAGTTTCACTTTTTGTATTGCCCGTAAAATTAAACTCAAAACAGTTGCTGAACGTCGGTTTTAGGAATAATATTTGTATAACCTACCAAGTCGTATGAGAACATTAACGCTAGCTCTGTCCAAGTTTGCTAACACGCGATACGTAGGAACTTGAAAGGATGTAACGCAGTGTTTTCTGTGATGCAGGAAATAGTCTCATCCCATCACAGTGTTACCGTGTATTAGCTAGATAGCTAGCTGTTTTGGGATCATTACTTTTCCTTTGAGACACAATGGAAAGAAAATGGCAAGTTCAGTCAAATTAGTAATTGGAACTATTATGTGCGTGACCTGACCTAAATAGGACTTGAATACTAGCTAGCTAGTAAAACATGCTATCAGACTAGCTAATGCTAGTGTCATTGCATACCGGTATTCGTTATACGTATTAGCTCATGTTTCTTTAGCAAGTTAGCAAAGGAGCTGATTATAGCTGACTGAGCTTCCACAGTGAGACCGAATTAAAGAGCGCCTGGTTTAACCAATCAGGAGGGGATCTAGCTTTTCCCTGTTGGTCCAAGCTAGCTTGTTCCCCGCCATAGCAAAGAAACGTATACACACCGTTCTATTCACGCATTTATGATACACACACGTTACATTCGACAGTGACATATTTAAGTTATTCTTTCTACTATGCAGAACCAGCGATGTTACATGTTAAGAAGGAGGGTTCCGTTTTAGAGGTAGATTGCCATCAGATAACTTTGTAAGAGTAAGTAATTTGTTTTAATGTTAAAAAATATACAGCAAAAAAAGATGTTTTGAGCAGTTATCACTCAGGTTACAAAGCAGTTGGTATGTTGAAATGTTAATACTGTAAGCAACCAGTTTGGTAAATTGTGAAAAATAAATGTGCCGAAATATGAAATCAAAGGCAAGTTCCAGTTAAAGATGCCTTGCTGTGGGTAGAAAACACATACTTAATCAACATATCACATTGTAAAATCACAATTTCCCCATTTTTAACCTGCAGGAACTACCATTGAGTTTTGGGATGGCGTCGGACGTAGTTTCCCAAACCCATGGTTCCAAGGGGATCATGACTTTTTACCCCACTGTTGAGGAGTTCAGGAACTTCAGCCGCTACATTGCATATGTTGAATCCCAGGGAGCACATAAAGCAGGCCTGGCTAAAGTAAGTACTGACATACGGCATGTGAATTACTGGAGTTGTTGGGTCTTTGTAAATTATAAAGCGTTTTGATTCAATAAATAAAATTGAATTGATGTTGTGTTGTGTTCACACAAGCCATATTCACAGCCATTTGAGTGTTATGGGATCATTTTTATTTACAGTAAAGAATGGTGAGCAAATGAAAAACTAGCAATGGTACAATCATCAGTGACACAGTTCTGATGGCTACCAGACAATTGTGGTATCTTTAAGCGGCTTTGGGTCCTTAAAGCGTTATACAAATTTAATTTATGATTTTTTTTTTAAATTATTACATGTTCTTTTTCTACAAAATTATTTATGCAAGGTCATCAATTGTATACATTTGCTCTGATGTAACATACATATGTTTATACCAGCTTGTCAGAAAAAGAAATACATTTATACCTCCAAGCTTTGCTTGTGAATCATTTTGATAACAAACGGTGTTAAAAAAGAACAGCAGAATAACTCACTGGTCACTTTCCTCCTCCAAGATTGTCCCACCAAAGGAATGGAAGCCGCGAGGCTCTTATGACGATATAGACGACTTGGTGATCCCTGCACCCATTCAGCAGGTGGTGACAGGCCAGTCGGGCCTTTTCACACAATACAACATTCAGAAGAAGTCCATGACCGTCAGAGAGTTTCGCAAAATGGCCAACAGTGACAAGTGAGAAGTGCAGAAATTAAAGGCATTTATGTTTTTGTTCAGTTATATGATGGTGGAAGTTTATAATGCTGGTACTGACTAACTATTGTTAATGCGTCTTTTATAGGTTCTGTAGTCCACATTATGATGACTTTGAGGAGCTGGAAAGGAAGTACTGGAAGAATGTGACATTTAACCCTCCCATATATGGGGCAGATGTTAATGGATCTCTATATGGCCCTGTGAGTTGACATTTCTTGGATGTTGTTGCTGTAGGGAATATTCTAGGGGTGGGTGAAAATACTGATGCAGCATAATATTGCAATATTTTTACTGGCAATACTTTATCAATACACAGGCGCCAAGTATACATATTTTATTATACATGTGTTGGTCAGTTTGTCTGCATGACAATCCCATTTTGCAGCAATAAGATTGAAACAAACACAATTGTAGTTTTTTAGTTGACGATGATGATGATAATAATAATAATAATAATAATAATAATAAATTTTATTTAACAGCGCCTTTCTAAGCACTCAAGGTCGCTTTACAGACAATAAAAGACAGATACAGGGAACAGAAAAGTATAAACAGTTATGAAATAATGACAAGAACAGTGTATTTACAAATGAGGTCAGGTGGAAGTGAGTTCCAGAGCTGGGGAGCAGAGCCGCTGAAGGCTCTGTTCCCCATGGTGACGATAGATAAAACAGATGTTGACAAAGTTTCCTTTTAGTGACATTGTTTGAAATTGGGAAAAATTAGAAGTTGGAAAAAAGTTATGAATTGCAATATATTGCAATAAGTTGAAAATTGAAATATTGTATTGTGATGATATCGTATCAGGAGGCATCTTTTGATTCCCACCCCTAGAATATTCATCAACAATATTGATGAGTTTTCTTAAAGCTGTTGGTGTACCTGTTGGACGGATCCATAACAGATGCTGATAACATTACTGATCATTATCTCCACTTCCAGTCTCATCTGTTGCTCTTATGTTATCTGCTCTACTCCTGCAGGAAGTCAAAGAGTGGAACATAAGCCGACTGAACACCATTTTGGATACTGTTGAATGTGAAAGCGGCATCACTATTGAGGGTGTTAATACACCCTACTTGTATTTTGGCATGTGGAAGACCACTTTTGCATGGCATACTGAGGACATGGACCTCTACAGTATCAACTACTTGCACTTTGGAGAGCCCAAATCGTGGTAAGGACACAATTTGACAACAACATTTTGTTGTTGTTGTTGATCAGATACAGAAATAAAGCTTTTGATTCTTACACATTTTTATATAGTTTTTATATTAATCTATAATCGTTTTGAATTACCACTTCTGATCCAAACCCAGAGGAAACGTGGTTAGGGATATATGCTGATTTGGATGTTGATACACAAGCTTCTCTGTTACATGGGCATGAGTGTCATTTACATAAATAATGGCCCTTTGACACAGAAAATGTAGGTTTCCTGTTTCATATTAGTGATACTACAGGATTGATGCAGCAGGGGGTTCTATCCCAAAAAAAGAAAAGTGGGATATGAGTTGAAAATTTGGCTCTCAATCATTTTCAATGGAGTGGTGCAACACACTGCATATTATATACATACATGCATAATACAAGGTTACTGTGACTAATGAGACTCAATTGAATGTATGCAGGTACTGTGTTCCTCCAGAGCATGGGAAAAGATTGGAGCGTTTGGCTAAAGGTAAGAAACAAACGCAATATTTTCAGTAGCTGTGTATAGTATAAGGCTTATCACGTCATCGGTGTGTTCTCTTTTCTTCTAGGGTTTTTTCCTGGTAGTTCCCAAAATTGTGAGGCCTTTTTGAGGCACAAGATGACTCTCATCTCTCCCTCTATACTGAAGAAGTATGGCATTCCTTTTGATAAGGTATGAGTAGAGTATTATCTGTTTGTTTGGATTTCATGTAGATTACTTTTTTTTTTTTTTTTTACGCATGCATTTAGTTATTGCTCCATCCCTTTTGCTGCTGTTACAATGCAAATGTCCCCCACTGTGAGACTAACGATGGATCATTTTATCTTTTCTTCATACCCACTGAACAAACTAATGTATAAACTGCAGTTACTGATTGTTATTTTTTACCTCTCCCTAAGATTACTCAGGAGGCTGGTGAGTTCATGGTAACTTTCCCTTATGCATATCATGCTGGTTTCAACCATGGTTTCAACTGTGCAGAATCCACCAACTTTGCTACAGAGAGATGGATTGAGTATGGCAAGCAAGCAGTTTTGGTAAGGATCGCCACATGACAACATAGAAAACCATACTTCACCTAATTTAAATCAGATTTTGTCTTGCAATTTAAAAAATGTAAATATATAAATTCATAGAATCAACTATATGTTTATATACAGTGGGTACGGAAAGTATTCAGACCCCTTTAAATTTTTCACTCTTTGTTTCATTGCAGCCATTTTCCAAAAATCAAAAAAGTTCATTTTATTTCTCAGTAATGTACACTCAGCACCCCATCTTGGACAGAAAAAAACAGAAATGTAGAAATTTTTGCAAATTTATTAAAAAACAAAAACTGAAATATCACATGGTCATAAGTATTCAGACCCTTTGCCGTGACCCTCATATGTAACTCAGGTGCTGTCTATTTCTTCTGATCATCCTTGAGATGGTTCTACACCTTCATTGGAGTCCAGCTGTGTTTGATTATACTGATTGGACTTGATTAGGAAAGCCACACACCTGTCTATATAAGACCTTACAGCTCACAGTGCATGTCAGAGCAAATGACAATCATGAGGTCAAAGGAACTGCCTGAGGAGCTCAGAGACAGAATTGTGGCAAGGCACAGATCTGGTCAAGGTTACAAAAAAATTTCTGCTGCACTTAAGGTTCCTAAGAGCACAGTGGCCTCCATAATCCTCAAATGGAAGACGTTTGGGACGACCAGAACCCTTCCTAGAGCTGGCCGTCCGGCCAAACTGAGCTATCGGGGGAGAAGAGCCTTGGTGAGAGAGGCAAAGAAGAACCCAATGGTCACTGTGGCTAAGCTCCAGAGATGCAGTCGGGAGATGGGAGAAAGTTGTAGTAAGTCAACCATCACTGCAGCAATCCACCAGTCGGGGCTTTATGGCAGAGTGGCCCGAAGGAAGCCTCTCCTCAGTGCAAGACACATGAAAGCCCGCATGGAGTTTGCTAAAAAACACCTGAAGGACTCCAAGATGGTGATAAATAAAATCCTCTGGTCTGATGAGACCAAGATAGAACTTTTTGGCCTTAATTCTAAGCGGTATGTGTGGAGAAAACCAGGCACTGCTCATCACCTGTCCAATACAGTCCCAACAGTGAAGCATGGTGGTGGCAGCATCATGCTGTGGGGGTGTTTTTCAGCTGCAGGGACAGGACGACTGGTTGCAATCGAGGGAAAGATGAATGCGGCCAAGTACAGGGATATCCTGGACGAAAACCTTTTCCAGAGTGCTCTGGACCTCAGACTGGGCCGAAGGTTTACCTTCCAACAAGACAATGACCCTAAGCACACCGCTAAAATAACGAAGGAGTGGCTTCACAACAACTCCGTGGCTGTTCTTGAATGGCCCAGCCAGAGCCCTGACTTAAACCCAATTGAGCATCTCTGGAGAGACCTGAAAATGACTGTCCACCAACGTTTACCATCCAACCTGACAGAACTGGAGAGGATCTGCAAGGAGGAATGGCAGAGGATACCCAAATCCAGATGTGAAAAACTTGTTGCATCTTTCCCAAAACGACTCATGGCTGTATTAGATCAAAAGGGTGCTTCTACTAAATACTGAACAAAGGGTCTGAATACTTATGACCATGTGATATTTCAGTTTTTGTTTTTTAATAAATTTGCAAAAATTTCTACATTTCTGTTTTTTTCTGTCCAAGATGGGGTGCTGAGTGTACATTACTGAGAAATAAAATGAACTTTTTTGATTTTTGGAAAATGCCTGCAATGAAACAAAGAGTGAAAAATTTAAAGGGGTCTGAATACTTTCCGTACCCACTGTATGTACATGCAATAATATCCCCTGCAATATTCGGTATTTGAGTCACTCTTTTTGTGCCCTCCTTCCCTTTAGTGTTCATGCCGTAAAGACATGGTGAAGATTTCCATGGATGTATTTGTTAAAAAATACCAGCCAGATCGTTATGAACAGTGGTTGGCAGGGCGAGATGTGATACCCATTGACCACACGCGGCCCACCCCAGAGGCTAGGGAGTTCCTGGGGGAGTCCTTCAATGACGTCACCAGCAGCACTAACTCCATGGAGAGCTGTGGGGAGGACGGAGAGCGTAAGAGGTGGGTCATTTACTACAGAAAAGAATATTTTTCCGGTTTCTAACGTAAAATGTTACATGCTTACAAGTACATGTTTAGGGTGATTTTATTACTCCTGGTTATTTTGCTCTCTCTGTTGGGAACACCCATGGGCATGTCAGCTTTGGAAAGTCCAGTGAGGGCATATGACTGGAGACCCTATGACCATTCTGATTGGTTTAAAGAAATGCCATTAAACCTGAGCATGTTCTCACCGCATCCTCGAATGCTATGGGGAGTAGCCAGACCCTTCTTCAGAATGCTTTGGAGGAGGGTCTGGCAAAGCGGGACTCGACACAGTTGCACCTAAAGACTGCTTAGTACAACGACAGTCGTCTTTGTTGGTTTGCTTAAGGTCACTCAAAAGATTTAGTACTATGGTCATTTTTATGGCTGTCGTTTTTGTGTTGTGTTGAATTCTTGTATTGACATTTTGTTGAGAGGTATACACCAAGGTTTCATTTCACAGAAACCGAAAAACACAAATGGGGTTCTGTTCTCCACTGTTTCCAATCCCTTGCCCTGTGTCTCGGTTTGGTCCACAGCACTACACAGAGGATAGAAACCAAGAGACACAGAGTGTGCCTCGAGGTGCCTAAAGAAGTTGTTCCCAAAGATGAAGATGAGGAAGATGTGGAGCAGTATGGGAAGCGTCCCAGGCTCAGCCTTATACCTCCACGCACCATGTCACAAGAGGGCAAAAGAAATAAAGGTATTATTACCTGTGTATTGTCTTTGTCTTCTAGTTTCCTGTTGGACAACAAAGCCTCTAATAACAGTTGTTTTGTGGTGAAAGTGGAATGATGTATTATTTCCCCTAACCTACTAAACAGAGATCTCTTATTTAATTTACAGGCCCACCAAAGTTGGTTGTCACACCAACCAAGCTCACTTTATTGGATCCATTTCATAGGGGCTTGACCCAAAGTATCAGTGATGTAGGACGTCCCCCACATTATACTAAGACTCGTGCCCCTGCAATCTCATCTCAGGCCCTACCTAGAAACGGACATCTATCAGTTTCTGCTGCACCTTCATGGACAGAAGTCACAGCTCAACCTGTCCGCAAAATGGGGGTAGCCAGCCTGCTCTTCCACAGGACTCTGAGTCCAAAAGACACTCTTCAAGTGCACAGCTACACTCTAGAAAAGCAGCAGCAGCCTCACACACAACTGCAGGTGCACAGCTACGCCAGAGAGCATCAACCCCGTCATCTCCAGCACAAAACCTGTACTCCATCACACACCCAGGTTCAGTCCTCGCCTCAGGCACCAAGCTGTGAAAGAACGGAGCCACAGCCACAATCTAAGATTTTTCCTACCAAAGCAGCACCGATTAAGTCAGAAACACTGAGTATTGTGGAGCAGGACCAAAAGATGGACAAACCTAAGATGGTTATGCCTGTTGAAGCTCAGGCAGAAGTGCAGGAGCCTGAAGTTAAGCCCACCAGCACGTCTGCTTCCTCTCAGACTCGAACACACGTCAAAGAGATGAGCAAAACACAGATGGAGGCCCCCAAGAACAACAAGCGAAAGGTCTGTTTTTTCTTGTTTTTTTTTTTAAATAGAACATACATTGGCAGAACACTCATACCAAAGATGCAACAAGTGTATTGTTAAAATGTTAGTCATCGTTTGCTCAGTACAGTGTCACACACATGTTTGAGCACAGGTTATGTTATATGCTGCATGCATTGTTTCTTGCTGTCTTTAACACACCGTAACACCAACTTCTCCAAAATGGCACTTCAACATGTAAATTGTCAAATTTATGACTGCTCATACAGGTCTTTACACACTAAGGACGTTATTTTTCATTTGATTAATTTGAACATCAATACATTTTTTTTAACCATTGTTTTTGTCACGAGTACTTTCACACAGAATCCAACTATTGCACGACGATAAAGCAACGTCATTCCCCCCCCGAAACGAGGTTGAATTTTTTTTTTCACTGCAAATAGACGTCGACCAATCCTGTTGTATTGTTTACTTATGATAATCAAACAACAACAACACTGAGGCTGATAGACTTCACAGACGACAAACTTTTTTTTTACAATTTAAAAAGCCCTCAACATACTACACTGTGTACTGTTTAACAGAGGGAATTAAAGTAGCTTAGTGTTAGCTTTCCTGCTTTGGCTTTCAAACCGTGGTGGGACAGCACACGGGGAGACTGGCTTGGAGTCTCCAGAGCAAACCCCCGTAACTCCACTGGGCAACCAGGAAAACAAGTCACAGTCCACTAGTGTTGATTTTGAGGAGTAGCCACATTTATTTGTGGTCAAACTGCAGACTCTATTGTACACTCTTCTCTGCTTCGATCGCTCTCTCTCGCGTCCACTCACACCACATCTCTCTCCACAAACTTTTTTGAAAACCGTCTTAAATTTGAATTACTGCTGGTATGGATCGCAGGCAATTATTTCGGATTTTCAAGTTTATTCGTCAAGCCCCTGGTTTGTCAGGTCCTTGAAGCTCTGTCTTTGCTTCAAAATACAATTGTGCATGTAGGTGCGGACAATGTCTGGAGAGTCCGGGTATTGGCACACATGTGATGCACAACACAAAATTGTCTGTGTCAATGTTCTCAGTTAGTGGAACTACTTTGCTTGGTTTAGGCAAGGGGTGGCGTCTGGTTAGAGAGCGCAGAAGGCAGGACATGACGCGGACTACACTGCCTCACAGAGCCGGTTTATTTGGTCATAAACAACAGTCTCTTGCTCTAAAAATGACTTTACCTATTTACCCTTGATAGATAAATATTTATTGATACCAAAAAATGGTAAATTACGGTGTTATAGCAGCACACGTACATTAGTTATAACACAGAATATAAATATAAATGAGATACTAGGAAAAAATGTACATACATACAGTATACATGAAATAATAATAATAATATAAAAGGAATAAAATATAAGAACAAATATTTAAATATATACAGGATGGGAAAACAAAATGTGCAACTGCTTAAATAATATGCTAAAATGTAAATGAACCAATTGTGCAGGTTGCCCTTAGTGCAGTATTGTGGTGTCTAAAGGTCTCATCTAGCACCCAGTGATGACATGTTGAAGAGTTTTATTGCCTCTGGTAGGAATGATTTCCTGTAGCGGTCCGTGCGGCATCGAAGCTGTAGGAGCCTCTTAGAGAAGCTGCTCCTCTGTTGGACCAAGGGGGGGTGGAGAGGGTGGTCGGGGTTATCCATGATAGATAACAGTTTGTTCAGTGACCTCCTCTCCACCACAGCTTCAAATATGTCCAGTTTGCAGCCGATCACGGAGCCAGCCTTCCTGATCAGTTTGTTCAGTCTGTTTGTGTCGCTGGCTCCGATGCTGCTGCCCCAGCAGATGGCGTAGGAGAACAGAGCGCTAGCCACAACAGACTGGTAGAACATCTCCAACATTCTGCTGCACACATTGAAGGATCTCAGCTTTTTGCGCCAGTAGGATTTGCGCCAGCAACATGATGGAATCGTCCCACAAGCTCGATTATGTATTCAATATCAATGACCTGCTCTATTCACATATGGGCTCAATAGGACATTAAACAGACTTTGAACTGAGGATCTGGCAGGGAAAAGTCAGTGTAAAGTCTAGTCCAACTGATTGTTTTCACACATGCAGCTCCTCCGGGTAATGACTATATAATTTCGGGGTTGCAGTGCATGTGTGAGAAGGGCTTAACTCTACTAACACAACAATTCTTGATAACTTTATCAGGCATTATTCCAAAATCCCAAATCCCTAAATGTTCTATGTTCTCCATGCTTTTCAAACTACAGAGTAAGCAATCCCCCCTTGTGGATAGTGGCATTTTCATCCTGAAGGACAACATTCCTGTCGCGAAACCCAGCCATAATGAGGTGAAAGTGATCGCTCAGAATCCTCATGTAAGTACTTACTAGCTATCAAAGTCAAAGTCTGCTTTATTGTCAATTTCTTCACATGTCAAGACATACAAAGAGATCAAAATTATGTTTCCCTCTATCCCACATTATACACACATAACATTCAAGTAAACAATATAAAAAGTAAAAGTAAGAATGCACATACAATGAAGAAGATAAGAGCAGCAAAATTGAGTTGAAAATGTGCAATTGTGCATACACTGAGACAGTCAATATGAGTGCAAAGGTCAGCTGTGACCAAAGTCTCAAAGGGATCCATGGACCCAATGTTTATCTTAAAATGTATGCTTACCAGTCCCAATAACACCTCATGATTGTGAGACTTTGCAGCTTATCTTATTTCAATTTGCTACAGATGCAGTATAATCCTTGTTTTGTCTTGTTATACACTTCTTGCTCCAGCAGGTGTCAGAAGAGCAGTCATACTGCAAGTCAGTTGTGAAGAAGCAACAGAAGCAGGCACAGCTCTGTACCTTGCCCCGTCATCACCCTCTAATCAGAGAGGTGCACAGTGACGATGGTACGCGCTTGTTTAGTTGATCTGCAAAATGTAGTAGTATGTTGTGTGGTGCCAGTTTACCTACTACCATATCTACTGTCATATTAAGGCTTGTTGTAATTATTTTCACCCCATTTTTCTAAATCCCATTGCTTCCACCACCATCTTCCTCCCTCGTCCCATCCTCCTATGTGTAGATGTGAACGTAGATGTGGAGTTTGAGCAACAGGAGAAAGAGGAGTGGGCAAAGCCGCTGACCCAGCTGTGGCAGTGTCGCCCATATGACACTCAGGCAGAGAGGAAGTACAACAAGAGCATGGGCCAGCAGGCCCCCTACTGCTCCATCTGCCTGCTCTTCCACACGTACCATCAGGTGACAACTACAAGCATTTTCTGCTTTTATGAATGTATTTCTGTTATTTTACGTTCTTATTAATATTTTGCATTGATATTGAGGGGACAGTCAATGTATATAACATTTATGGCAAACCACTTCTGGAGCAGACACAAATTAAGACATTTCAGAGAAGAAGCTGTGGTGGACTGTGCAGAGCATGTGTGCACAGTGGAGCGGTGAGAATGTCTGCTCCTCCCTCACGGAGCTGTTTGTTCCCTCCGCTTTCTCGCTTGAAGCTGCTCCACTCGTGCATTGATTTATCAATTGACAGGTTTCAATGTGTCTCAACCTGTTCTGACTGGGGATTGGATCCAACAGATGTTCATATAACAAGCTTCTGAACTTTTCTTTTTCTCCCTTCAAGTCTGAATCAAGTAGTGGGAGTTCCAGCGTCACGTTGTTCAACCGTAAAGGGGGCCGCCAGTGGTCCAAGCCACTCATCCCTGAAGTGTGTTTCAACACCCAGTCCAGCAAAATGAGTGATAACGGGGAGGGACAGCTGTCTAACCCTCATGTAGCAGAGGACGGGACCAGCCGGCTGGTCAGCTGTGCTCAGTGCTGCGTCCGCGTACATACCAGTAAGCCCCTTTTCTGTGATGAACAGATATCTGTTAAAGTATTTATTCAAGGATTGTTGGATGAAATATACCTTGCATATAGCCCATTGAGATTTTTTGTTATTCTTTAGGAAACAACTACTCCAAGGTTATTCTTAAAACAGCTGTTACACAGCTTTGTCACACAGCCATTACAAAAGACCATACAAGGATTATGGATGAATATGCAAGCCCACATGTGCCACACTCCTATCACACATTATTCAACCAGTAGCACAAAGACCTCTCAAACAGCATTTACCTGTAGAGCTAATTTATATCTTTTCCAGTAGTCTGTGTTGGTCGTTCCATAGCCTGAACCCTTATTTATTTCTCTGAAGTAACCAGCCAAATATGAGCAATAACCTTGCTGTGAAATAAAGCATGTGAATGTCTGCCCTGTTCTTTTCTGTTCCTGTTCAGGTTGTTATGGTGTGTCAGTGGATGAAGCAGAGCTACACGACTGGCTGTGTGCCCGCTGTGAGGCTAATGCCGTCACAGAGGTTAGTTAATTGGGCTTATTAAAGCTATAGTGTGCAAGTATTAATGAATGTCTGTTACATTCAAGCCATTGCCAAATGAGTTAATACAAAGCTAATTAAGCAACTTCACATCAGCTTGACAAAACTCTGTTTCTTAGTATGGCTATGTTTACTAAATGGTGTAGTCAGGCGACTGTCGTGCTCAGCAGCTTGAGTGAAGCGTTTTATGTCACCACTGAGAAAGGACAACAGCAGCGGTCAGCTTTGAAGATTGTTCTTCTAATGAGTCCATGTTTTTTTTAATCCTCTGTCCTCCTTGATTTGAAAGGATGAACTATACTATCAACTGCGTGGAGGAGGGGTGGTGTGCGATCACCAAAGGCTTGTGTTGTTGTCATTACTTAGAATTCCTCATGGGGTAGACAGAAACTACGCACTATAGCTTTAAAGTAGATATAAAATGACTGTCATACTAATAACAGACAAACTCCAAAAAAAGAGCTGCAGAGTTGTTGTAAATTGAAATGTGATAGGTGCGCCAATGTTTTATCTATGTATGAGTAAAAAAAATATATATTTTGAGAAAGAAATTGAATGCACTAGCCTTACTCGTGCCATTACTCTCAGATCTGCAATCTTCCTCAGATGACAGACTAGTGCCATTGGTTGACAGTCACTGGCACCTATGTAATAAGATAAGCTTTTATTTTCCCACGCAGGGAAATTTAAGTTTTTTGTTTTCTTCCCAAATTGATGTGAATTGCAGCTGTTACAGCTGAAACCATTGTCAGTATCATGATGTATCTCTGTTTTACTGCAGCTCTGTGCTGCTTTTTATGTACATCAAAGTTGTATGTGCACCTTATGCATCTTATGAAGCTTATTTGTTCTATTAAAGTCATTCTTTATTTTATCTGAAAGCACAATACAAACCGTACCTTTACTGAACTAATAGTTTAACACAGACAACCGCACCTTTTGTCATGCTTACTGTACACAAACCTGGCTCTCTATGCTCCTGCTTCCTCTGTTCTGAGACAGTGAGCGTTCATTTTCATTGTGTGCCATTGTTTGTGGGTTTGTTTATAAATTTATCTTTAGAATTTCCGTTGCTTTCAGCATTCCTATCTGCTCAGAACAACCGCTTTTTGTGAAACATTCTGGGAATGCGGCCCAACACCTTTGACCACCAGTGGGCAATGCTTCACTTTATATTTTCATTGGGACTTTGGCTTCACACTGTGTCTGTAGTAGGATGAAGGCTTCTCGTGTTTATGTTTATGTTGATATCTGTGGAGAAAGATGTGTCAACTTGTTGTGGCCAAGGTTTGAAACGGTTTCAATAACTGCATATGGAAGTTGTCAATCAACAGCAGCACTTTAGTGTGTGTTAGTACAAGTGAGGTGAAAACTGTGGGTAGGATACTTTCTAAAATTGTACATACGCCAAAAAGCCAAGAATGGCATAAACCCCCCCCAAAAAATTAAGATTTATTGAACCGTACGTTTGCGCATCTGTAAGCAATGTTCCCTATATAAATCACAGATTACCCACAAGTGTGCGTACGTGAATCAGCCTCTTATACTGCCCTGTGCATGCCCATTTCTAACCATAAAGTTTAGTTTTTTATAAATCACAACCTTTGTGTGTAAGCCACATTTATAAATGGGACCCCTGATATTTTCACTTCATCCCCTGACAGTATATTAGTGCCGCTCTGCAGTACACTGACCTGCAGTGTTGTACGTTGCCACACCAGGTACGCAGTGGATTTGTGAGAATCAAAGGATTAGCAATAGATTAAGCTTTACTTCCTTATGCTTATCCATGTTATCCAGTAGAGGAGACTGGGTTATTCAAACATCAGGATTTAGATGCGATGAAGATAAGAGTGTGTTGCCGAAGTTAGCATTTTTTTTTTTAGTAACATATTGTTGTGTGTTTCTTCCTCAGGACTGCTGTCTGTGTTCCTTGAGAGGCGGCGCTCTGCAGAGAGCCAACAATAACAAGTAAGTCATACCAGCAGACAAAAGTGCTGCTGCCATCAAGTTTTAATCTGTGGATCATCATCTTCAAAGTAATGTCATATCTATAGTACAGTAGTCATGATAATCTCAGCTGGTCCTTGATTTACAACAGTAACATTTAACAAATATGCAATGAAATAATGTCATGATAAAATGTCCTTTTTTGAAAAATGATCTACAGGACATAAGACAGTGAGTGGTTGGTTTTATGTGGAAGGCAAGGCAGTGTTATTTATATAGCACATTTCAGCACCAGTGCAATTCAAAGTGCTTTACATGAAACATTAAAACACAGTTAGAAATGAATACAAAATTAAAAACAATGAATACAAAATTAAAAACAATGAATACAAAATTAAAAAATAATGAATACAAAATTAAAAACAGATTATGGGAATAAAATTCACAATGCAGTACAAGGAATTAAAAAAAAGGCAATGTCAAAAAGAAAGGTCTTCAGCCTGAGAGTAGTGAGTAGTAACTGACCTACAGTTTTCCAAATCTTGATGACACATAAGTCCTTTTAACCCTTCCTATATTTTTAAGTTGATCAAAGACAGACTTTGTTATAGTCTTAACGTGGCTGTTAAAATTCAGATCTGAGTCCATAATTACACCAAGATTTCTGCCTTTGTCTGTTTTTAAAATTATTGTTTGAAGCTGAGTGCTGGTTTTTAATCGTTCCTCTTTCGCTCCAAAAATAATCACCTCAGTTTTTTCTTCATTTAACTTAAAATTCTGGTACATTCAGTCGTTGGTTTGTTTAATGGACCTAGCCAGTTTTTGTATTGGACTGTAGTCCCCAGGCGACAGGGTTAAGTAGGTTTGTGTATTGTCCACATAACTATGATAACTTATTTTTTTATTTTTCATAATCTGAGCCAGTGGAAGCATTTCCTGTTTTAATGCTGGGGGCATTAAACAGGAGTGGCCCCAGGACGGAGCCCTGGGGAACTCCACATGTCATATCTGTGTACTCCGATTCATAATTACCTATGGACA
Organism: Etheostoma nigrum; assembly: GCA_029931835.1. Taxonomy (NCBI): domain Eukaryota; kingdom Metazoa; phylum Chordata; class Actinopteri; order Perciformes; family Percidae; genus Etheostoma; species Etheostoma nigrum. The sequence continues at coordinate 6,644,832 of CM057248.1, forward strand.
CATAGTAGTTCCTATTCTTTAAATAGGATTTAAACCACTTTAGTACTGAGCCAGAAAGGCCAACCCAGTTTTCCAATCGATTCAGTAGTATGTTGTGGTCGACCGTATCAAATGCAGCACTAAGATGGAGTAATACTAAGTAGTTTTGCCACTATTGGTGTTCGAGTGGATGTCAATAAAGACTTTGTCATGAGGCGTCTCAGTGCTGTGGTATGCACAAAATCCTGACTGAAAGGCATCAAAAATATTGTTTAGGAACAAAAAAAGGTTGAGTTGTTGAAAAAATGGGTTTTCAATGATTTTACTTAAAAATGGAAGGTTGGATATCGGCATATAGTTGTCCATTAGTGAAGTATGTAAATTGTTCTTTTTTAAGAGTGGCTTGATGACTGCAGTTTTCAGGGCATGTTCACAATCTGTAGAAGATCAGAAGCCAAACAATTTGAAACATTTTTGAAGAAGCCAGTCAGTAGAATATCAAGGCAACAGGAGGAGGTTTTTAGATGTTGTATAATGTCCTCCAGGTTTGTATAGTTAATCATTTGAAATTGTGTCAATTTGGAATTTGTTTTGCCTGGACACTGACAACACATATCCTGAACTTGATATGGAGGCACTGACTGACTGCCTTGGTGGATAAAAGTTAAGATGCTGGTACTGGAGGGATTGTTAACTATTTAACTGGAGGGTTTGTTAACCAGTAATCAACAGTAACAAACAAAGTATGTGAATAATTATTGTTTTTAGCAATAAGGGCCGCCTTGCATTCCTCAGTTCCAAATTATAAATGCAAAGTCTCTCTTTATAGGTGTCATAGTGGACCTGGAGATTAGTTTTTCACCACCTGCGTTCAGCTTTTCGACATTGTCTTTTCGGATCTTACAAGTGTTACATTTCTCCATGGAGATGTTTTCTTGCCAGAGACAGCTTTGACCTTAGTGGGAGCAATAGCGTCAATAACATTTGTAATTCTATAATTGAAGTTGTCTACAAGCCCAGTTACTGATGTTCCAGAGGAGGCGGGTGTGGAGGAGAAAAGCTGAATGTATTTTTTACTGGTGTTTTCAGTGATGTATTGTTTTCTAATTACCTTTTTGTTTGAACACTTGTTTTTGCACATAGACATTAAAGAAAACACAGGAATGATCAGAGAGAGCAACATCAGTCACCACAACCTTGGAAATGTTCAGACCTTTAGAGATAATTATGTCCAAAATTTGTCCCTTATTGTGCATGGGCTCCGTCACGTGTTGTTTAAGCCCATCATTATTTAAACCTACTGCAGATTCCTTCCTTGGTTCCTCTATCCTGGGTATTGTCAACATGAGTGTTGACCAGCAACAATTACACAGTCCAAGTCAACACAGACCGTAGACAGCAGTTCATTAAACTTTATGTGGAACCCAAAGAGTTATTAGTTATAGGAGAAGCGGAGTTTGTTAAATGGGACAGGCAGTAAAGTGAACAGTTGGTTTGACTTTTTAATTACATTGACTAATGCCACATAAGGGCACCACCAAAGATAGTTATAGAAGTGTTTTCTATGATTGTGTCCTCCTCAAGATCATGGGATCTTAAGTCTGTACTGTAGAAGACTGTAGAAAACACCTTTTAGCTTACCCAGTGCCACATTTTTTTTGTAAGGAAAGTTCTGTCTGACTGTCTTTATGGTCACGGTCGTAAATGTGAAAGTAAAGACAAGATAAGGATTTGATGTTTACAAAACAGCCTAGACCTAGTCACACACAGTATTAATGTGTACGTGCGGTTGGCGCACACCTCCAAACTGTGGTTGCACTTTGTCGGTTTTGTAGGTGAAGGAAATGCATTTCAACAGAAGCAACGTTTGCCAACATGTTTGCCAACATTATCTCGAATGGCTTATGACCGTGTGGGATCTTTTGTGTTACTATTTTTGTGCAGACCTCTTGTATTGAAAAATAAATTTAGGAGGATCGGGGGTTGGTCGGCACTCAGGAAATGATCACACTGGACTCAGGTTAGAATGATACAATATATGGCGTTTATTGTCAATCTCAACCCACAATCCCTCACACTTGGTTACACATAATAAAACAGAAAACGAGGCTTACCGTCGCCAATTGGTGGAGAGCCAACACCCCGGTAGATCCCCTGTGCAACCAGCCGGGCGTTCCGTACGCAACCCACAGCAGACTCTACCAGAGCGCAGGGACCCCCTGCTCTTTATAATTTTACCAATGGCAGACCGCGTGTGAGTCTGACGGGCCAGGTCAGGCCCACAGGCAGCCTCCTTTTCCCACACTAGAGCACTGGCACACCGCAAGCCCCAAGGAAAAAAAAAAAAAAGTAGAGCAGTCTCTCGTTATACAACTGCACTTTGGTCAAGGCGACCCAGAAAAGCATTTTGACTAGATAAGCACCCCCAGATCAACACCCACACAGTCCTTATTTTGAGAATTGGTCAGAGCAACACCAAACAGTGATGATTTACTATCACACCTCTCCACTATATACGTATTTATCAATTAGCATCCCCTTTTTATAAATGGGTTACTAAAGACTGGACCATAATAAACAATTGTTTAACTATACTGGATGTTGGTGTTCATCTACCCACTTTTTCAGCTAATTAGTATTGTATAATATTAGACTTGTGAATATTAGTTACAACATTTAATTTCAATTTAATTTTCAATTTCAATTTATTTATAGTATCAATTCACAACAAGAGTTATCTCAAGACACTTTACAGATAGAGTAGGTCTAGACCACACTCCAGAATTCACAAGGACCCAACAGTGGCCTCCAGAGCAAGCAACAGTGCGACAGTGGCGAGGAAAAACTTTCTTTTAGGCAGAAACCTCGGTCAGACCCAGGCTCTTGGTAGGCGGTGTCTGACGGGCCGGTTGGGGTTAGAATGAAAAGTGGCAATTACAATCCCAAAAAAAATAGTAGTTGTTAGTAGTCCTTTGTAGTCGGCATAGCAGAGTGTAGCAGGAAGAACATGGCATCGCAGAGCGTGTTGCGGGACCATGGCGACAGCTGCAGCATTGATTTTGGAGCCTCCCTGATCCAAGGAAACATGCTGGGGGAAAAAGAACATAAGGACTCCGGGGAATGACTCCCCAGAGCTAGGTTAGCTACAAGCATTTCTGGGACATGGATGCACATAATTGGAAAGATTGAGGAGAGAGGAGCCTGGTCAGGCTACAGCTCTCCCCAAACCCTCCCTTGGTTAGGGTAGGGGGAGAGACACTTAGGGTTAAGGTCAGGAGGGTCAGGGTTAAGGTCAGGAAGGTCAAAGTGGGGGATAGGATACAGACCCGGGTTAGGGTAGGGGGAGAGAAAGTTAGGGTTAAGATCAAGACGGTCAAAGTGGGGGATGGGATACAAACCCTGGTTAGGGTAGGGGGAGAGAAAATTAGGGTTAGAGTCAGGAAGGTTAGAAAGGGGGATGAGATACAAACCCTGGTTAGGGTAGGGCATATTATTATATATGCCCTAACTATAAGCTTTATCAAAAAGGAAAGTCTTAAGCCTACTCTTAAATGTGGAGACGGTGTCTGCCTCCCGAACCCAGACTGGAACCTGGTTCCACAGGAAAGGAGCCTGATAGCTGAACGCCCTGGCTCCTATTCTACCTTTAGAGACTCTAGGAACCTCAAGTAATCCTGCATTCTGGGAGCGTAGTGCTCTTGTAGGGTTGTAAGGTACTATGAGCTCTTTAAGATAAGATGGTGCCTGACCATGAAGAGCTTTGTAGGTGAGAAGAAGGATTTTAAACTCTATTCTGGATTTTACAGGAAGCCAATGCAGAAAAGCTAAAACAGGAGAGATGTGATCTCTTTTCTTGGTTCCTGTCAGAACACGCGCTGCAGCATTCTGGATCAGCTGAAGAGTCTTTATGGACTTTTTTGAGCAGCCTGATAATAAAGAATTGCAGTAATCCAGCCTAGAAGTAACAAATGCATGGACTAGTTTTTCTGCATCATTTTTAGACAGGATATTCCTGATTTTTGCAATATTACGTAGGTGAAAAAAGGAGATCCTTGAAATTTGCTTTATGTGGAAATTAAAGGACATGTCCTGATCAAAGATAACTCCAAGATTCCTCACAGTGGTGCTGGAGGCCAGGGAGATGCCATCCAGAGTAACTATCTCTTTGGATAGTGCATCACGGAGGTGCTTGGACCCCAGAACAATAACTTCAGTTTTATCTGAGTTTAACATTAGAAAATTACAGCTCATCCAGGTTTTAATATCCTGAAGGCAAATTTGAAGTTTAGCTAACTGATTAGTTTCATCCGGTTTGATTGATAGATATAATTGAGTATCATCTGCATAACAATGAAAATGTATGGAGTGCTTCCTGATAATATTGCCTAAAGGAAGCATATATAAAGTGAACAGGATTGGACCGAGAACAGATCCTTGTGGGACTCCATAACTAACTTTGGCGTGCACAGAGGATTCATAGTTAACATGAACAAACTGAGATCGATCTGATAAATAAGACTTAAACCAGCTCAGAGCAGTCCCTTTAATACCAATGAAATCACACTCCAGAATTTATTGCCACAAAAGAGTAAAATGATGATTTTCAAACCATACTTCTAAACTACATTATTTGGTTTTGGCTCTTATTATAATTATATATCACTTTTGACAAAAAGTACTCTTAAGTTTTAATTTAGTAGCTTTTTTCAGCCTTCAACTGCATCTGCATGGTCTTCCTCAGGAAATGAAGTTTGCTCACATATCATAGAGATATCATAGAGAGCTACTGTATCTCCATAGCCATCAACCCCATATCAATCTATCACTGTGATAAGTGTCTCCATGACAACTGAGCGAGCACAAACGGCTGAGGGTAAAAGACTGTGAAGTCCAGTTGAAAGCTCAAGTGGACATTGACAAGTTTTTTTTTTTTTTGTCAAACTACTTTTTCTGAGGTAAATAATTCTTTTATGCTTGAGTTGAAACCTTGTTTATTGATTTGTTATGCAGATATTTTTGTCACATTGATCAGTATTTGAACTGAACACAATCTTAATATTAAAGCTGTAAAGCGGTAATTTAATCTCTAAATATGTATTTGTCAATTTATCATCTCATATTGTGTTGGTCTTTTAGTTAGAAAGCACGTTATATGAATTAATTTAGTAGAAGTCATAGTTACTACAAGAAGTTGTGGTAATTGTAGTATTTTCCTATTGGATCACATGTAGACATTATAACCTGGTTAGGCAGTTTTCTGGAAAAGGTAAAGGGAAAAAAATACAGCTTTCCTCCTGCAGCTCTCCACTCTCAGTTCTAAGCCCCTCCCACCAACAGGTACATGCACTCACATCATGCAGTAACGTGTACAAATACTAGTCCTTATTTTAATGATCCTGATATAGCAGCAATTCTATAAGAAACACCGTCCGGTTTTCTTTGCCAACTTGTGGGCCTGTAAAGCCCTTTGATACTAGGCTAGATACAGTGGTGTGAAAAAGTGTTTGCCCCCTTCCTCATTTCTTGTTCCTTTGCATGTTTGTCACACTTAAGTGTTTCGGAACATCAAACCAATTTAAACAATAGTCAAGGACAACACAAGTAAACATAAAATGCAATTTGTAAATGAAGGTGTTTATTATTAAAGGTGAAAAAAAATCCAAACCATCATGGCCCTGTGTGAAAAAGTGATTGCCCCCTAAACCTAATAACTGGTTGGGCCACCCTTAGCATCAACAACTGCAACCAAGCGTTTGCGATAACGTGCAATGAGGCTTTTACAGCGTCCTGGAGGAATTTTGGCCCACTCATCTTTGCAGAATTGTCCTAATTCAGTTACATTAGAGGGTTTGAGCATGAACGGCCTTTTTAAGGTCATACCACAACATCTCTATAGGATTCAGGTCAGGACTTTGGCTAGGCCGCTCCAAAGTCTTCATTTTGTTTTTCTTCAGCCATTCGGTGGTGGACTTGCTGGTGTGTTTAGGATCATTGTCCTGCTGCAGAACCCAAGTTCGTTTCAGCTTGAGTACACAAACAGATGGTCGGACATTCTCCTTCAGGATCTCTTGGTAGACAGCAGAATTAATAGTTCCTTTTATCACGGCAAGTCTTCCAGGTCCTGAAGCAGCAAAACAGCCCCAGACCATCACACTACCACCACCATATTTTACTGTTGGTATAATGTTCTTTTTATGAAATGCAGTGTTCCTTCTACGCCAGATATACTTGGACACACACCTTCCAAAGAGTTCCACTTTTGTCTCATCGGTCCACAGAATGTTGTCCCAAAAGTCTTGGGGATAATCAAGATGTGTTCTGGAGAAATTAAGACGAGCTTTGATGTTCTTTTTGCTCAGCAGTGGTTTTCTCCTTGGAACTCTGCCATGCAGGCCATTTTTGCCCAGTCTTTTCCTGATGGTGGAGGCATGAACGCTGACCTTAACTGAGGCAAGTGAGGCCGGCAGTTCTTTGGACGTTGTTGTGGGGTCTTTTGTGACATGTTGGATGAGTCGTCGCTGCGCTCTTGGGGTAATTTTGGGCGGCCGGCCACTCCTGGGAAGGTTCACCACTGTTCCATGTCTTCGCCATTTGTGGATAATGGCTCTCACTGTGGTTCGCTGGATTCCCAAAGCTTTGGAAATGGCTTTATAACCCTTTCCAGACTGATAGATCTCAATTACTTTCTTTCTCAATTGTTCCTGAATTTCTTTGGGTCTCTGCATGATGTGTAGCTTTTAAGGATCTTCTGGTGGACCTTACTGTGTCAAGCAGCTCCTATTTAAGTGATGCCTTGATTGTGAACAGGTGTGGCAATAATCAGGCCTGGGTGTGGCTAGAGAAATTGAACTAAAGGTGTGGACAACCACAGTAATAGTATGTTTTAACAAGGGGGGCAATCACTTTTTCACACAGGGCCATGATGGTTTGGATTTTTTTTTCACCTTTAATAATAAACACCTTCATTTACAAATTGCATTTTGTGTTTACTTGTGTTGTCCTTGACTATTGTTTAAATTGGTTTGATGTTCCGAAACACTTAAGTGTGACAAACATGCAAAGGAACAGGAAATGAGGAAGGGGGCAAACACTTTTTCACACCACTGTACATACTGCAAACATGAACTTGAATTAGCCGCAGCTCTGAGCCTTTGGCAATGGCTAGCAGAAGGCTAAACTATTAATCTCTGAAACGCTTCCCTGATTATTGAAATTATTTATTATTGTCTTTTTGTTTACTCCGCTTCCTTTTTTTTTTTTTTGGGGATTGATAGTCCAAAGGGACGTGCACGCGCATCTGCATTTAGTGAGAAGCCAATAGGAACTTCTTCTCTCTGAAATGACCTGTGATTGGCCAAGTCTCCTGTTGCGGACTATATTTTCTTGAAGTCTTTAAACAGTGCCAAAGAGAGGTGCAGATGTTGATTATTATGGAATTTTTGCCGAATGACGCGGAAACTGCCTCAACTAACTAACTTGTAGGCCCAACTACAAGTTGTGTAACCACATTGCTTAATACGTGCTCAACATTGCACCCGGGACATTGAATTGTTTGTCCTAAATGTACTTTGTGTTTGCCTTTCACACAGGTGGGTTCATGTGCTGTGTGCCATCACTGTGCTGGAAGCTCGCTTCGTCAACGTCACTGAGCGAGGCCCCGTTGACCTCGCTGCAATCCCACTGCCGCGGTTCAGACTGGTAAGACTCACTACACTTAAAGTGGTCTGCTGTACATTATGGTGTAACTGTAATGATTAAGACCATTTTTGCAGCCGTGAAGGTAATATTTGATGATTTCATGTGTCAGAATCCTGAAATCAAACTAGTTGCCCCACCTCTTTGCTGAGTTTGTCCTATTCAAAAGTATCTTTAAATATTTTGATATAAATATTCACTAACGAACAGCAACTATCTCACAAATATCATGGCACCTATCTATGTATTCATGTGGCATTTAGTCTATTTTTCACTCCCCAAGACAACTCACACACAGATTGGATTCTTGGTAAACAGAGTTGTACTCTGATGATGGCATCTGTTTGTGGTTCTCACTGAGAACACACATTTGACCCTAGTGAAACTGCTGTGGCGCCTGTTGGCGGTCCTAACTCGGTTTCACTTCTCAATCTAGCCCCTGTGTGTTTCTTAAAAATGTGGATGCTGTTTTACTGCGTAATGGAGCTGTGACATTCTGCCCACATTGGGGATGCCACGGGGTGGAAAGTTTCCCATCGGTTAATAATCTCATGACAACACTGGTGTTACTGAACACCCCAGACATTTTACAAGTATAGATATTCATTGATATCGCTCAATATCTGTAGAGTGCTTACTTTGATGTGTACTTTGTATGCCCGACCATCGGGTAACACCGTAAACGACAACTACCGCGGCAAGCCTAGCCCACATTTTGATTTATATAAAAAAAAAAGAAAGACATGGCACTTGCCTACTTGAAAATAATGTGAAAGGCAAGACAGAACATACTTGTGTATGAGTCACGTACAAGCAGTCTGGAGATATTGCTGGACTTTCTACACAAAAGATGGCCTTGTCTCCATTGTTCCAGTCCTTGATCTCAATGGATTTACTCCTAAATAAGCACAATTGATGTCATAGCGCCATTAAATGATCGCAAGGAAGTTGTGTAATTTCCCTCTTTATGTGTTCCAGTTTGTGTCTGGGTCTGCCTGCCTTGAACTTCCTCTGATAACTATTTTTTTTCTCTTTCTTACTCTCATCCTCCCCACTTGGCTTGTTTCCTCTCTCCTCCTGTACTTCCTCTGCTTTAACTCCCCACTCCTAACTTTTCCTATTGACTGCTGTTCCCTCTCCGTGCTTGTCTTTGTCACTCTGGTAGAAGTGTGCATACTGCAGGAAACGGATGAAGAGGGAGGTGAATGGCTGCTGTGTCCAGTGCTCCCACGGGCGCTGCTCAACGGCATTCCACCCCACCTGCGCTCAGGCAGCTGGTATCCTCATGCACCCGGATGACTGGCCATTCATAGTCTTCATCACCTGCCACAGACACAGAGCGCCCCTCCTACCTGAGGTAACCGTGCAGAAACAGTAATGTATGAGTTAGGTGTGGAAGGTTATATCATTTCTACATACGTTATGTTGCAAAGCTGTTTAGATTTTGTTTTTGTTTTTATGAGAAAAAAGTGAATAAGAAATGACATTCAATGCATGTTGAAAAACAAGATGAAAAAGACAAGTTTACCCTATTTTAACCTTTTGAGAGTGCATTTTTTTTGATTTCCTCTGGAATGCCCCCATGCTATTCTATTCCACAAATGGCACAGATGTAGAAAAAATACCTTACATAAGCTGTTTTATCGTGGTTCCTTATTGTAACGAAAGAAAGTGTCTTTCCATGGAATCAGAGTTTGGTGATTTCTACTACAGCATAATGAGCCGGCCCAAACAAGAAGCTTTATTATGCTCAATATCATTGGGTGTCGGCGTGAATTTGAGTGTGTTACATCTTCTAAGGATCAGATCCCACAAACTTTAAGTATGTCAGAGGTTTTGTTGATTATTTTACTGTCATCATTGAAGCTGGTTTAAACTACTGTTAACAACTGTCCTATTTGTTATTGTGCTTTCTAGAATGTGACATGTACAGTGTTGCCAACATACATTCTCAATTGATCACTTTTCAAATCCACATGAACCTTGGCATGAACTGGAGTCGGTGCACACCACTTGTTTACAAAGAAATAATACGTCACTTTTAAAGCTTACTCCACATAAAACGCTACATTACATCTCTTCCAGCCAACTCGATGGAGCAATACGATCATCATCCAACTGTTTAAACCAAATATTCTCGAGTCCAGCTCAGCTGAAAACACACACGAAATCCGTCAGTGAACTAATCACAGACTGTTGCCCCACTCATGGCAGTGCATCGCTGCAAAATGGATATAGAGGAAACCCAACGGATATTTTATTTGTGGCATTAAAAGAAATAATTATAATTTCCAGTCACATTTTAAGTTGAATATAAACCTTTTTTTTTCTCCATTTCATAAGATGGATAAATGCACTCCTCTCTGTATTATTGTAGGTCTTTGTGAAGGCAGTCTCATGAGCCTTGCATCTAAACTTCCAGCACTGCTTTTATTAGCCGTGCAGCAAAGTAATAGTTGGAAGACTAGTATTCCCTAAACTCTTAAACTACCATAGGGATTCTTAATTTTGTACATGTTCATGCTGCTATGACTCACAAATTGGGGGAGACAGACATCTGTTTGGTCCTGTCGGGAGATGAGCAGTGACCACATGAATGTTCATTGAATGCAAATGAGCTTGCTGCAAAAGTTTATTTTTCATGTTGTTGTGGTATTAATATATGTAACTACAAGGCTGGGCTTGTCTGTGTGAAATCCCCAGCTGTAATTCTCAAATGTTTATTGTACCATGGTCACAGAGCAGGACAATTACTTTGGTACACACTGACTGATAATATGCTTGCGGAGTTATCTTGATAGATGATCTTGTTGTTCTTTTACTACAACCACTTATCTTTCACGTGGCTCTTATTGCGGCGGAGTGATAAGCTTCTGTAGGGTAATGCTCAGTTTCTGTCCCCCTAGCGCAACGCGGCTTCTATGCGTGAGCTGGCAGTCGGGCAGAGGGTGATCTCTAAACACAAAAACGCCCGTTACTACCAATGCGACCTAGTGGAGCTGACCACGGCGACCTTCTACGAAGTTGTGTTCGACGACGGCTCCTACAGCGACAACCTCTTCCCAGAGGACATCGAGGTTAATAGAATTGCTTCCAATCATTATTTACTGAAATGTTATGCCAAGGGGTGAAGTGTAGTAACATACATAGATACCCTTAGTGAGACTTAAGATAAACCTTTATTGATCCCCAGAGGGAAATTCAGGTGGTGCTGCAGAACATGACCGATGGAGAAGTACAAAACAGTACAGTAATGAAATTAAAAAAGGAAGAAATACAATAAATAAATGCAACTAGTAAAAGAGTAAAAGTAAATTAATTCTACAAGAGAAAGTAAAGATGAGATAAGTGACCAGTTAAAGTGACCTGGTAAAGTGAACATTATTCCCTGTTTAGATACGTATCCTCATCTAGTAAACAGCCGGAGTTCACCTTTTTCCTCTCTTTTCAGAACCGCGACTGCGTCCGGGTCGGTCCACCCGCCGAAGGTGATGCAGTTCAAGTGCGATGGACAGATGGGTTGATATATGGAGCCAAGTTTAAAGCATCGCACTCCATTCCTATGTACCTGGTAAACACCCCAAATCTGCTTCTCTCTTTGTGTCTCACTGGCACTGTATCTGAAAGGCTTACTCACTTTGTTCAAACCACATCTGAGAGTTATGTTGCTGAAACGAAAAAAGTGGGTGGTCTTGTGTAGTGAAAAAAAAACATTTAAAACCTGATTCCGCCTGTGGTAGCTAGTGTTTCCCACAGGTTGAGAATTTACTTGGTGGTGGGTGGTGCGGGATGTGATGGCGCTGCATCATGCCATCATGGTTGGGTTAAGTAATAAACTAGTCAAACAAAGCATTAGAAAGAAATATAGACATATTCAACAAAAATCAGACTAGAAGATGATGACGTGTAGCTTTGTGTGTGTGTGTGCTTTGACAACTAAATGTGAGTGGTTTGTCAAATAAATGTTGTAGTTCAGCAGATATGAAACCTGATTAACGTTACGCCAGAGCTATAATGTTATATTAACAACTTTAACCTTAAAGGTCCCATGGCATGAAAATTTCACTTTGAGGTTTTTTTTTTTTTAACATTAATATGAGTTCCCCCAGCCTGCCTATGGTCCCCCAGTGGCTAGAAATGGTGATAGGTGTAAACCGAGCCCTGGGTATCCTGCAGAAATGGCACATACTAAGGGAAGCTCATTGTGGGTCTGGCTCTAGTGGCTGTAATTCCGGACCAAAGCTGAATTTTGGGAAAGAGACTTCAGATACAGTATTAGGGGACAACTAAGGTCTATATAAAAGAGACTTCAGATACAGTATTAGGGGACCACTAAGGTCTATATCAAAAAGAGACTTCAGATACAGTATTAGGGGACCACTAAGGTCTATATAAAAGAGACTTCAGATACAGTATTAGGGGACCACTAAGGTCTATATAAAAGAGACTTCAGATACAGTATTAGGGGACCACTAAGGTCTATATAAAAGAGACTTCAGATACAGTATTAGGGGACCACTAAGGTCTATATAAAAGAGACTTCAGATACAATATTAGGGGACCACTAAGGTCTATATAAAAGAGACTTCAGATACAGTATTAGGGGACCACTAAGGTCTATATAAAAGAGACTTCAGATACAGTATTAGGGGACCACTAAGGTCTATATAAAAGAGACTTCAGATACAGTATTAGGGGACCACTAAGGTCTATATAAAAGAGACTTCAGATACAGTATTAGGGGACCACTAAGGTCTATATAAAAGAGACTTCAGATACAGTATTAGGGGACCACTAAGGTCTATATAAAAGAGACTTCAGATACAGTATTAGGGGACCACTAAGGTCTATATAAAAGAGACTTCAGATACAGTATTAGGGGACCACTAAGGTCTATATAAAAGAGACTTCAGATACAGTATTAGGGGACCACTAAGGTCTATATAAAAGAGACTTCAGATACAGTATTAGGGGACCACTAAGGTCTATATAAAAGAGACTTCAGATACAGTATTAGGGGACCACTAAGGTCTATATAAAAGAGACTTCAGATACAGTATTAGGGGACCACTAAGGTCTATATAAAAGAGACTTCAGATACAGTATTAGGGGACCACTAAGGTCTATATAAAAGAGACTTCAGATACAGTATTAGGGGACCACTAAGGTCTATATAAAAGAGACTTCAGATACAGTATTAGGGGACCACTAAGGTCTATATAAAAGAGACTTCAGATACAGTATTAGGGGACCACTAAGGTCTATATAAAAGAGACTTCAGATACAGTATTAGGGGACCACTAAGGTCTATATAAAAGCATCCAAAGAGCACCATGTTTAAACCCATACTGTGATCCATACAGAAAGTTACATGTTATTATAAATCTCAACCCTGTGTGCAACTCCTGTTAAATCATATTCTACACTAAGGCTATCCAAAGTAAATTCTTGTTCATTTTGGTCGTTTATCGTGTTTTAGTCTGTGTTTTGCGGATCCTATCGCGTTAAACAGGCTGTTTTGTACGATACATGTACATGTTGCGTTTGTTAGGATCTCAGTGTGTTGTCATGGACAGATTTCTGTCATTCAAACAGCTCTGGATTATAGTTTAAACCGTGTACAGCACACTTACTAAAATGTTGTTTCATTCGGGCTTGATCGCATAAATAATGTTACAGTTAATGAGTATGGGCCCGGAGAGAGCGTTAACGGAAGGCTTGGTTAGTAATGATTAGCTCTGGTTAGCTCCAAATATGGATCAGCTCAAGTGGAAAACACTGCGGAGAGGGTGAACAACAAGATGCTTAAATGCATGTAAGTGACGTTCAGGGAGCTCTCACAGCAGCATGGCCGCTGTGTTTTTACGGTTTATCAGTACAGTTAATCCCACGGGAAGCCACAACATCACAAGCAGCATGCTACTAACATAAGCCTGGGTCTGGCTGCCTGGCCTGGAGCCCGCTGTCGACGCTGGGTCATACACCGGGACAGTTCACAAAGGGGAGGGGCTGGAGGCCACTGGTCTGTGTGCTATAAAATTACAATGTTGATTGGGGGGAAAAAATGGATTTACCTGGGTGGGGTGTAGTAGTAGTCTTTAGAGAGAAATTACACAGGACACAGCAGTCTGCTCTGCATATTTTTTTCCCAGTTTGATTGATTGCTGCATGTGTAAAGTGCTTAAATTTCTTTTGTAAGTAAGTTCAATCAGCATTTATAAAAGTACATGCTGGTGAAGGGGATTTTAATTCTGTGTGTTCAGGTGGAGTTTGAGGACGGATCACAAATCAGTGTCAAGCGAGACGACATCTACACTCTAGATGAGAATCTGCCCAAACGAGTCAAGTCACGAATGGTAATTTGCAATTTTATCAAAAGGTCTCTGAACCTTTTTATTCAAATAAAACGTGTCATGATGTATGCAATCTCACTTATTTTTTATATATAACACGTATTCTACATTTGAGATCTGTAGCACCAGCAAGCACTAATTTCTATTTCCGATGTTTTGGTCCTCAGTCGGTGGCGTCAGATATGCGTTTCGAGCTCTTCTGCACAGAACGACGTCAAACAGAACTCCAAAAGGCAGCGAGTCATCAACTCTCGATACAGAGAGGACTACATCGAGCCAATCATTTACCGAGCCATCATGGAGTGATGTCCCTTTCTGTTTCACTCTGCTGCTGCTTTCCATCTCTGCTCTCCACATTCTCTTAATCATCAACTTGCAGCAGAGATCAGCAGCTCCGGATCGTTGTGTGTCTGTTTCTGGCTACTGCTGATAGGAACGACCAACCTCCTCCTCCTCCTCCTCCTCCTCCTCCTCCTCCTTCTTTTTCTGCTTCTTCCACGGCCTGTCTGGCTACATATTTATGAAATACGGCTGGGACTTAAAATGACTTTTGTGTGCAGTGAATAATATTCTTTGACCTCCATTAACCATCTTGCTCTGTAGATTGTGTTATCTTCCTTCATTTCCTTATTTTATTTAGTTTCTCAAGAAGAAGCCATCAATGAGTTATTAAATATGGAAAACCGGACTATGTAACAGTTGTTTGTCTACCACCACATTTAGCAGCTGTCAGGAGAACTTTACATGTCATACATTGGACTTTTAGTGATATTTCTTCTATAAATTACCTTTTGCTCGTACAGACTTGTGTTATTTTCATAATTTCTGAAATTTTGCAGTGAAGACAAATTGTGCTTGGTAATAAGGTTTTAAAGTGAGAATTAACTCGGATCAGCTTTTCACTCAGAACTAGAAACTCTTAGCCAATCAGCTGTTAAGTTGTAACCCCAAAGAAATTAAATAATAAGATTAGGTAACCTTTTGACAAATCTTCAGATTTTACCCATCACTCCCTGCATCATAAATGTGTCAACGTGCATCTACTGTGAAGATAGAAGGAAACTAGATGTGATGTTTTCAAGGCCCAAGCCTTACGTTTTAAAGGGCCAAGCATGCTTTGGTTTTTCTAAAGCTTAAGGTTTATTAGAACTATTGTAAGTAATGTTATTAATACACTTTATTTATGCAAGTGCATTGAGTTTGAAAAGAAAGCTATTTTTGTCATGTCCTTTTCACAATCTGTAGAAAACCTAAGATGTATTTATATTTATTATATTGATTGGTTTTCAGACATCCTGTTTAAATTTTGAGATATTGGGATTGGAGGGTTTGAATGCCAATCTGGCTCTCAGCAAAAAGCACTTCTTTTTTTTTTTTTACCTCCTGCCACCGGACAATTAACCATTTTGTCGATACATTGGCCTCCACTACGATTAGATTTTCTTTCTGATAAAAGCTAGTTCTAAAGAACGTTGTAACCAGGTTGTAGTTTGATCCCAAATAAACAGCGTTAAGAGGATAAGTTTCTGACTTGTCAAGTCAATGTTTCTGCCTTTTGTGAAGAGCAACTGTTTCTGGGTTCTCAGGACCTTGTGTAACCTGTGTCTGTTTTTAAGTTAAACTTGTATCATGGCAACTTTATTTGGGCCTCTGTCCAAGGCAGCCTCAAATCTGTACACTCTAGTACGGATCAACTGTTTGATAAAAGACTGGCCTAAGAAAAATATCCTTCAATTTACTTTATCTATATGTACCGCACTTGAGCAGATCAAAGTGCTGATATTCAGGCAGTGTTTCTATTTGAAGCATTGCGTTTCTTTTTGTTGTATTTTTGAACTAGCGGTGTTGGATGTCTCAGCCAAAAGGCCTGTAGCTGTGCCAAAGCAGGACTTGTTAAGTGGAGACCACTTCAGGAATTTGATTTGATGGAGGGCGCTGGCTCTCCGAATCACCGCAGTCGGTTAGAAGACATGTCAGATGTATTATAGCTGTATTAGGAGTCTTATTAAAAATGTGTTACATTTTTATTCATTGACAGTAACCTGGCAGTTATCCTGCATGTAGCCTCCAATACTTTTGTGGTTTCCCCTTGAAAAAACAAAAAAGCGTTTACAGTTAAGCATGATAGATGGTGGTCATCTGAACCAGTTGAAAGGGACAGTTCACCCCAAAATCAAAAATACATATTGTTCCTCTCACCTGTAGTGCTATCCATCAGCCAGGATGGTCTGATGGATAGCAGGAGATGGTCTGCCTTCTCTGAAAATAATGGAACTACATGGCACTCTGCTTTACAGTTGAAAAATTCTACAGCGATGTCTCTTTCCACAAATCTGAACTAGAGTCCAAGTCACATCTTAAGTCTCTGAGCTAGAGTCCAAGTCTCGTCTCAAGTCTCTGAGCTAGAGTCCAAATCACATCTCAACTCACTGAGCTAGAGTCCAAATCAAGTCTCAAATCTTTAGCTCAGAGACTTGATTTGGACTTGAGACTTGAGACTCTAGCTCAGAGTCCAAATCAAGTCTCTGAGCTAGAGTCCAAGTCAAGTCTCAAGTCTCTGAGCTAGAGTCCAAGTCAAGTCTCAAGTCTTTGATCTAGACTCCAAGTCACGTCTCAAGTCTCATTCTCAAGTCTCTGAGCTAGACTCCAAGTCAAGTCTCGTCTCAAGTCTCTGAGCTAGAGTCCAAGTTAAGAGGAATAGTTTTCTTCCACACGTGGGGGGAGCAGGTAAAACTGTCTATAGATGATATCCACGGGCACAGGGTTGTGAGTTTGGTTAATTAATGCTGTGTGTGCACTGAGGAAGTCGATCGTTCTTTGAAAATGTATTAAGGGGAATCCCATTTCCATCCTTTCTGAAATGCCACAAAATGCCTTTAAGGGAATTTTTGGACTGACTGAGCTTTAATTCAGAAAAAATGCCCCAAAAGTGGCATTTCAGTTCTCATGACGTAAACTTCGTAGGTAACCTTACAATTCTGCTTGCAGTTTGATGAAAGTGCGTCGACAGTTTTGTTGTGGTCATTAACTTGTGGGCTGGTAGTGAGAAATGAGTACCGACATCCTGCCATCTTCACTTTCATGCAGTACTCTGCCCTTACTGTTACTCTCCTCCAAATCACTTATGACAGGGAAAAAGCCTCTGTGACGCTTCAGAGCAGTTATTCCCCCTGCTCTGATTTCAAGCCCTTGTTGGTTGGCATTTTCTGGTTGCGTTATTCTTGTCTCTCTCAGTCTTAGTTGTTGCTGTGGTATCTGCCGGGGTGATAAGTGGTTTCTTTCTTCGATGCTCGGGTCTAATTTATATTAAGGCAAAATGTGCATATTTTTCCAGATGTTATCTGGCAGTGTTTGCTTTCCTCGTCCGGGGAAGTAGAGGAAACACTACCTAACCTGTGTTCTATGGAAGTTCATTTTAGCCAGGAAAATAAAAGAAATAGCTACAAAGTGATGTTGAAGATAAGAAAAATAATCATGATATATTATGTAGGGGTTCACAAACAACATAAAAACATGCATTATATAAATTTATCTCATGACATATCTTAGGTAAGGGGCTCACAAATGCATGATATACAGTATATATATCATGATATATCTTATGTTAGGGGTTCACAAACAACATAAAAAATGTATGAAATATATGTATATATAAATATATAATGATATATCTTAGGTTACTCAAACAACATAAAAACATGCATGGAAGTAGTAGACATTACTCTACTTGGCCTTGTTTAAGATGGATATTGCAGTGGGAATGAAAGAATAGCAACACAACAGAGCAGCAGGATAGCGGCGATAGCACTTAGACAAAACACGATAACGCTGAGAGCAACACAAAATAACAAAACCCGTCCACACGGACTGTGAAGATTTTCACAGAATTCACACACACATTTTTATATTTATCTTATCTAACTTTTCACCATTTGTTTTTGTCTTTTCATGGCGGTCTTGATCCTCCGTAGAATGTAGGATTTCATCTAGTTTAACTGGATTAAATCAATGTATGTACAGTTTCTAAAATTCTGTTGTTTAAAAAATGGGGCCGACAACGCCACCTAGGTTTGCAACCATGGATCTCTTTAAAAACTAAACCAAAACTGGAAGCCATAAAATATTAAAAGCCAGTTTCTTTTTATAAGGAGGAGAGCAGTTAAAAAGCAATGGTGTTTAAAATGAACTGAACTCAACCTGATAAGGAATAACAATGTATATTTTTAAAACTAGGATAAGAAAAATATTAAAACACACCACGAAACACAAACGACAAAGCACTCGCGAGTCAAGACAGTCAAAACACAGCTGAAACAAATCTGTGTCTATTAAAACAAAGTAAAAACGGCAAGACTAAAACCAGGAGCCTCGACCCTGCAGAGGTAAAAACTCAGGGTGGAGTATTCACATCCTTTACTTAAGTAAAAGTACTACTACCACACTGTAAAAGTCCTGCATTGAAAAAGTTACTTTAGTATAAGTATGTGAGTATCATCAGGGAAATGTACTTCAAGTATTCAAAGTAAAAGTATTCCTTTCCTTCCTCAAATCCTCACATTTTAGAAACTGGAAATGATCCAAACAGTTGTCAGTCGACTAAGTGTTAAATGGTCTAATTATTTCAGCTGGACTATATAATGATGGGAATTTAATTAATTTACAACAAAACATGATTTATAAACGTGTTTTGTGTGCTAAAATCTTAATTTGTAAAGTAACTAAAGCTGTCAGATGAATGTAATGGAGTAAAAAGTACTATATTTCTCTCTGAAATGTAGCGGAGTAGAAGTAGAAAGTGGCATGACAAGAAAAGACTCAGTAAAGTACAAGTACCTCAAATTTACTTAAAGCTTTAGTGTGTAACTCTGACATTAAAGGGGTGATAGAATGGTTATATAGAGTATTTCACGCTGTTCCTAAGGTCTCCTGATAGGGTAAGTAACATTTGTTGGGCTGAAAATGTCCCTTTTTCTGTTCTTTTGGCCCTCGTACCACCCTGTTAAATTGACCTGGATTGAATCGAGAGGTGTTCTGCCTTATATGGTCTGCTCATGAATATTTAAATAAGATGTGCGCTGATTGGACATGACCAACAGCACTCACTAAAACATCCAAGGTGTAGATGGCATGGATTCTTTAGGTGTTGAAGCGTATCTGTTTGAGCCTGAATCAGAGGAAGGACCTGATACAGAGGAGCAACCTGCCAGTAGATTGGAAATGACTCCTTCACACTGGTAAGTTTGGTCATTTAGCATTTACTAGCATTTTCAACACATAGCCCAACATTAGCCGTTTGTTGTTTTACTAGTGTAATACTCACACTTCAGTGTTGTAGCCTAAGCATAACTTTGTATTAGGTTAGTTTTTACCATTGTAAGCAACATAAGTTATTAATTTGCAAACATTTTACAACTTGTACCCTCGCAATTTCATTCAAGATGTCCAGTTGGCTGAAAAGTTAGTGGGCAGTTTGTAGAGCTGCTCACAACGAGTCTCTTAGTCACTATTGTAATATTGTTCCCGTATATTCTCCTGCTGAATAGTGATTATGATTATGAGTTACGTACGTTCTTTGCCATGTAGTAGTAATGTGTTATCTTACAACAGGACGTCCATTTAGCTAGACAGGAGCATACTATTTCTGTTCAGTTTGTATGCTACTTCTAAAGTAGTATTACTACTCTCGCCTGTGTCAGTAGGTCTAATGTTATCTTGGAACTACTATCCTGCTGATTGGGTCATCTGACTATGAGATTATTACCTTCTTAACATGTATTAATATGTAAAATTACAACTACGGTGCATCCATCTTACCTTGGCATGTGTACTTGTGGAAACTGTGCACATGGCCCATCCGGTGTGCCTCAATATATATTCTTTGCAAAATGCAATGGAAAAACTTTATTTTTTTTCAAAATAATCATTCAGTGTTATACTCTAAAATCTAAAAGATAAAAAAAAAAATGTGATTTTCCACTTCACCCTGTTCTCTTTGCAGGCAATGCAGACACGTGGCCTATAGGACTTTAGTGAGCTGGTGCTGGGGTTTTCTTGGGAGAAGTGTCCGTGTCGTGATCCCTTCTTGTGTCGTGCTGCGTATACCAAGGGAGTTTCTGGATGCTTCAGGGCAGTATGTCGGGTTCAGACCTCCCCCCCCCTCGACTGAACACATGTTCAGCAACAGCATCGTCCATGGAAGGCTTGTGGAGCTGAGAACACAGGTCCTGGGGCACAGGAATCTGCCGGACTGCTTCCAGATAAGGAAGAGGGTCATGGATGATCTCCTCGAACACCAGTCGCATCAGGTCATTTCTAGCACCCATACCATTGCACATTTGGATTTGTTGTTTGTAGTGTGTGAAAAGTTATTTGTAGTGCCTATACAATGCAAATTTTATATTTTTTGTTTGTAATAAAAAAAAATGTAAACGTACAAATTGTTGGGTCTGTCTTCTCTTGTTTGACGGTGTAACCTCCCCTCTTGGCCTTTGGGAACAGAAGTCTGTACATTAGTTTCCCCTTGGCTGTTGTTCGTTGTGGGCGATCAGCATTCTCATTGAAGTGCATTGCTGCAAGATACAACCTAAAACATAAATTTTGTAACATAATTGTATTATTAATTTTTACACACACAAAGCAAAATACTCCAACTAACTCACAGCAAAAGCAGTTGCTAAACCTCTAAGCTGTGCCAAAGCTGTACTCTAACCAGGGTTGTTACAAGTGCCTTACAGTTAGAGCAGCTTAAAACTGAAATGATTTGGATTTAGATGGCCGGCAATAAGGCTTGATGTCTCTAGACCATTGCTCATGTCTCACCCCTTCACTGAACAAAACCACATTCTGCAGACAACTTGTCTTTTCTAAAGACTTCTTCTGTTGAATGATGAAGTTCATAGGGAGTGTCCATACCTGCCTAACCTGACTGTTGAAGATACACTCAAATGTGTAATCATTGCTTTAGAATCCAGATCTGGTTGAAACCGCTATGGTCCTTTGAGGCCTTCGGTGGATGTACACACTTGGGGAAGGCTGGGTCAGAATGACTGTGGACATCTTGAATGTGGTTCAACAAGGACTTCCACTTCTCAGTTTTGGAAACGGAGCTTGTGGCACACCAGTACAGGTGGTTGACTCTGCTTTTATGCCACTTTTTCACCAAATCACAGTCCTCGTCTTTGCCAAGTTGTTCCAGCTTCTTTGACAACCCTAATGAAATCAGTTTACATAGCAAACATAGTTAGAAATACAAATTGTCGAGTGTTCATTGATTTTGTTTTTTGAACATTAAAGTTTTGATAACTTCACAAAAGTGTCCAATATTCTACATGATTATAATGTAATTAACTATATATATAAAAATAAAAGATCCAATTACCTTTTGCTACATGCCATACGTCATAATAGTGGGGGATTTTACGTTCTCTCAGGAACCTTTGGATCTGAGGGTCAGTGATAATACAGTCCAACTTCACACCACTTCCCTGTAGCTTCTTATGAGACCCTCCTCCTCCATGTATGAGCTTCCCCCCACCTCGTTGCTCTGTGTAGAAAAATAGACACACATACAATAGGTTCCCATTAACATGTTATGTACAAACACTTTGACCACATATGTATAACATTGATAAGACAGATAAAGCTTATAACGGGTTCTAATGACACTATTGTCAGTACTACTTGTGCATGTCTGTGATCTATTGCGTTAGGCCGGCCACACACCAGGCATGCTAAAGCCAGGCCTGAGATGTGCGTGTCATGCAGGCAGTGTGCAAGCTCTAACCTGTTCACATGGGAGAGTAAATAAAAATGGACACGCCACGCAGCTGACACACTCACGTGACGCAGCCAGTGTGTGGCCACCCTTAGTCCTAATGATTTTAAATACCTGCACCAGCTGTATGTCGCGATTTTGGTGGTCTGCACATTCGGTGGTCTGTTCTAGAATGTAACTGTTTTTAGATTTCTAGTCAACAAACATGAGAGTGGAATTATTCAGAGGAAGGCAACGCCTTACATGAAATACTTGTTAGAATACAAACACATTCAAACAAAGAACTACAGTGTGCCTGGTGAGTCTGCTTGCATATCCGCCCTGATGATGACACTCTTCTTTTAAGCTTTTGTGTTTGCCATTCAGTCCACCTGTGGGTTATAGCTGCTTCCAAGTACAGTGCCTTGCGAAAGTATTCGGCCCCCTTGAACTTTTTGACCTTTTGCCACATTTCAGGCTTCAAACATAAAGAGATAAAACTGTAATTTTTTGTGAAGAATCAACAAAATGTCTTGGATATTTCAAACTTTTTTGACAAATAAAAACCTGAAAAATTGGGCGTGCAAAATTATTCAGCCCCCTTAAATTAATACTTTGTAGCGCCACCTTTTGCTGCAATTACAGCTGCAAGTCGCTTGAGGTATGTCTCTATCAGTTTTGCACATCGAGAGACTGACATTCTTGCCCATTCTTCCTTGCAAAACAGCTGGAGCTCAGTGAGGTTGGATGGAGAGCGTTTGTGAACAGCAGTTTTCAGCTCTTTCCACAGATTCTCGATTACGATTCAGGTCTGGACTTTGACTTGGCCATTCTAACACCTGGATACGTTTATTTGTGAACCATTCCATTGTACATTTTGCTTTATGTTTTGGATCATTGTCTTGTTGGAAGACAAATCTCCGTCCCTGTTTCAGGTCTTTTGCAGACTCCATCAGGTTTTCTTGTCTGCCAGGTGGCTTGTGGCAAACTTTAAACAAGACTTTTTATGGATATCTTTAAGAAATGGCTTTTTTATTGCCACTCTTCCATAAAGGCCAGTTTTGTGCAGTGTACGACTGATTCTTGTCCTATGGACAGACTCTCCCACCTCAGCTGTAGTTCTCTGCAGTTCATCCAGAGTGATCATGGGCCTCTTGGCTGCATCTCTGATCAGTCTTCTCCTTGTCTGACCTGAAAGTTTAGAGGGACGGCCAGGTCTTGGTAGATTTGCAGTGGTCTGATACTCCTTCCATTTCAAAATGATCGCTTGAACAGTGCTCCTTGGGATGTTTAAAGCTTGGGAAATCTTTTTGTATCCAAATCCGGCTTTAAACTTCTCCACAACAGTATTACGGACCTGCCTGGTGTGTTCCTTGGTCTTCATGATGCTCTCTGCGCTTTCAACAGAACCCTGAGACTATCACAGAGCAGGTGCATTTATACAGAGACTTGATCACACACAGGTGGATTCTATTTATCATCATTAGTCATTTAGGACAACATTAGATCATTCAGAGATCCTCGCTGAACTTCTGGAGTGAGTTTGCTGCACTGAAAGAAAAGGGGCCGAATAATTTTTGCACGCCCAATTTGTCAGTATTTTATTTGTATTTATTTGGCATGTCAATGGGATTTTGAGCTTCTATGTATGTCCTATTTACCCACCAAACTGTCATTATTCACATATGACAAGGTAAAAATTGGTTTTGCATTCTATCACCCCTTTAATGAACGCCCGTTACATTCAAGCCACTGTCAAATGAGTTGCTACAAAGCTAACTAACACAGCTCTCTCTGTGTTTCTCAGTATGACTATGTTCATCCGGTGATTTTCCTGCGCAGAAACTTGAGTGAAGATTATTACCTCTTCTGAAGAGTCCATTATGCTTTTTTTAATCCTCCGTGTCCTCCTTGGCTTCTAGCAACTGCATCGAGGAGGGGTGGAGGCTGTGCACGATCACGGAGGCTTGTATCATGTGGACGCGCCGACAGTGTTGTTGTCACTACTTAGAATTCCCAGAGACAGAAACTACGCACTATGGCTTTAATGTACAGTACTTGAGTAGATGTACTTAGCATTCCATCACTGCATATACAAAAGGTACACAGCACAAACACCGGTCTCATAACAACATGCAAGCAAATTGCTAGCCAATAGTTTTTTACACCAACGCTCCATCTCTCAGCACGCACCCATATCTAATCTCTCCCATTATCTTTGCCCCCTCTCTGTGACCCGGCAGCTGTGGCTCCCTCAAGTCCCTCTGTTAGGGGGGTATTATTGTCTGCAGCCGCCTCCGACCAGTCACATGCTAGTCAAGTGACAGAGCTCAAATGAGTTTGTGCTGTTGATGTTGGATTCTTAGACACTGGTGTTAACCAACACATTACTGAGCTTATCACTTATGGATACTTGATTATATATGGCTCATACATGCTAAATAGAGGGGTTAAAATGAAGAGTATTTTTTTTTTCTTCAGTGCAATATGCTTCAACCTCACCAACAGCATGTGACGTATAAGCCACATCAGACTAAAAGCAGCACAAACCTCACATGACACAATACCACATCTTCCTACTCTTACACTGCTCACTTAGTTGCAGCTATATAAATAGAAAGAGAAATCAGGTGAATAAATCATCATGTGTTCATAAAATACTACCTCGTTACAGTCAGGTAGATACAGGTCTGAAGGAAATACTCCCAACACTGGACAATGACAGTAATCAAAGTGTGATAAGCCATAAGCAGAGAACTTTAAAAAGACATGTCTCAGCACCAGAGTTCATTGCTTTGTACAATATTCTTCACAGCTGTAGGTTGAGGAAATAATTACATTTAACCAGTGTTGAGGTAGTTACTCCAAAAAAGTAATGGATTACACAATGGATTACTGCTGAAAGTAATTAGTTACAATATTCCTTTGCATGTAAAGTATCCTTGTGTTGCCTATGTTATTTAAATATTCAGGCAGATGTGGAACATACAATATTAGTGCAATAAGAAACCACATTTGCTTATGTTTATTTAAAGGCTATGACAAAAGGATGGAAGGAGTGTGTAGCTCTCTGTCAGTAGAGACAGCAGTATGTCTGTAAGGATGTGTCTGCATGTAGTTCATGAAAGGCCGTGGTAGATGAGGTTAGAGCCAATACCTCCACTCACTGTTTCACATTTCCTCAGCAAGTTTTTTTTTTTTGTAGGGGTTTTCTGCCAAACGTCTCACTCCCTCTCTGAACTTTAATCTTATGGCCGCCCAGTTAGCGCAGTTGGTAGAGCGGGCACCCGTACATAGTGGTGTAGGTGCCCAGGTTTGATTCTGACCTGCGGCCTTTCGCTTTCATGTCTTCAGCTGTCCTGTCAATAAGGGCCTAAAAATTCCTTGTCAAGCCGTTATTGTTTAACACCTAGAGGGTGCCTTTCTTTATCAAGAAAGCCTTTCGATCCATGGACTGTTTTTCAGTCCGCACTGAATCAAGTGCGGACTGAAAAGTCTATCTTCAGGTTTGTCGATATTTTGTTTCACCCCCGTATCGCTAGTATAAGTCACAAAAAGGACATCAAATATAACTGCACCAATAAATAATACTGATTCAATTGGAGCGTAAAACCTCCCAAATGTGTGGCTGACGGTTAGTCACCTTAGCTGAAAACACAAACACATGCTGTGTGTCCAGTATTGCATAACAATGTAATATTTTAACAGAAATAGTATGCAATTCACATACTATTGATTTAATAAGAAGGTTTCTGACTTTTTCTAAAACATCGTAAATACTGTTTTAGCCTACTAAATAGCATGTTAGTATGGAATTTCGGACGCAACCTTTTCATCTTGCTACCCAGCTAGCTTTAGCCAAGTTAGCGCATAAATAGGTAAGTTAACATTAGCCTGCTGTTTAAAATGTTTCAGCTACAGTTGCAAGCATTTTTGTTTTATTATGATAAATCCCAAAGTTAGGTGTAGCTAGCTTGTGCTCAGTGTGTGACATAGATAAATATGAGTTTGTGAAGCGTACTGAACACAATAAAAAGAAGAGCGGAAAAAAGAGAGGCGGAGAACGGCAGAAAGGAAACGCAGCGTGGTGAGGTGTTACTTTCCAACTGTAGATAAAAATAGAGCAAGATGCACTAACCTATTTGTGACACGTAAGCAGGACACAGCAGCAACACAAGTAACATTAACCTCTTTAAAAACAACCCTTCCAAAAAAAAAGTGGGAAAACACACAGTGTGTTTTCTAAAGTATCTAAAATGAGACCATTTAATTCAATTGTATTTATAGTATCAATTCATAACAATAGTTATCTCAGGACACTTTACAGATGAAGTAGGTCTAGGACTACACTCTATAATTTACAAAGACAATAGGTGAGAATACAAAACATATCGGAGGTTGTGGCTGCACTTGCACTCACATTAATTATTAGCACATCAGAGACGGGGGACTTTTCTACCAAAAGCCCCTCATGAGGTGAAAGCAGTGACTGGGGTGAAAGTAGATACTCCACCCGTCCGTTAACTGTGTTTCACGCCTTGTGATTTGAGGCTGTTGACAGCTGAGCTTGATCCAAGGCTCCACAAACTACTGTCATGGTTACATAACCCCACAGTCTGACAGCAGAACTCCAGGTCAGCGCAAACAGGGATTACTGTCAACCTCAGTGAGTAAACGTATGACTCAATTTCTTCATTCCTCCCTGGGCTGATAGTGGTTGCTTTTTAGTCTGGCTCAAATTGTATTAAGCCTGCATAAATCAAGAAAGCAAATAGTATTAAAAGATTAGTGAACAGGAGTAGAGAACCTAAGTTCCCTAATGTATTTCAGTCTTTTAGAATAGATTTCTTTTTCCAAACACGATCAAACAAAGGCTTTAAAGCCTCTGTTTGACTGAATCTATTTGCTAAGCACAACACCGTACGCAGGATCTTCCATGACAGCTACAGCACAATGTAGACAGAAATGAGAAATGTGGTAGAATGTATGAAAACAGATCATGTGTGATGCTGATTGGCTGATGGCAGGGACCATAACCTTATCTTGTATCTGTATTGCAGTACTTGTGACAACCTGCCAGCTGCTATGTGCATGTAGGCTACACACACACGAGGATCTGAAAGTGTGTGTGTGTGTGTGTGTGTGTGTGTGCGTGTGCGTGTGCGTGTGTGCGTACGTGGGTGTGTGTGTGCTCGAGTGACAGAGACAGAAAGTCATTATGTGTGAGGGTGTGAAAGTACGAATTCATAAAATGATTTGACACATCCAGAGTAGACTGGGTGACGACTAGTTTTGTGCCGTTTCCCATATTGTCTCATAAGCTCTTTTTTGACTTTGCTGTTCATAGCATTGTATTTTGTGTACTATATATTCAAGCATATTCTGTTGTGTTACTTACTCTTCTGGCTTTATTATAGCACTTTTTTTAATCTTTCCTACATTTCTCATTGTTTAAGATGCTGATCTCAAAGCTAATGAAGGAATGAAAATACAGTATGTATCCTTATGGAAAATAACTTGATGTTATTCTATAAGAACAATATGTATGTATGTAAGTAAGTAAGTACTGTGCTGCTATTGAGATCATGTACAGCTCTATTCCTGTTTCATAATGGGACATCCTGTTGTTGCCACCTCATTAAGCAGCAGACAGCAGCAGTCTAAGCCTATAGGTTTCCCCCAGGGCCAATTTTATCACATGACGGATGGAGCCCATAATCGTCTGAGATATCTTGTGTCTGCAAACACGCAATCTTTCCCTGCAAGAAGTATATTGTTTGATACTACTGCTACCACAAATAAAATGCCAAAGTGGCCACATTTTTAAGGTGATGGGGCTTTGATAAAGAGAGGCTGTTACAAGAGTTTTCATTCACATAATGAATTGATGTTGAAACCTACCTACCCAAATATTTGACCCTATGTTGCTGTTGTGCTTTTTGAGTTGTGGAGTTATGGCTGGGAGCTAAAATAGTTTCCATTTTGCAAATGTCATGATAATCAGGATTTGTTGTTTTTTGCTTCAACAAACGCACTACTCGGTGTTATGAAAGCATGAGTAATATGACTGGTGGGTGTATTTTAAATTTTCAACAGTTTGACTTTTAATACAGACTCTTTAAACATTTCTATATTCAGTAGCCAGTTAAATGCATGTTCACCTCTCCGTGCATTAAAAGTTTAATATACTGCATGCAAAACACTATAGTAAAGACCATACAAAAATAAAGTATGT
The DNA here is from genome assembly GCA_029931835.1 of Etheostoma nigrum. Lineage (NCBI taxonomy): Eukaryota > Metazoa > Chordata > Actinopteri > Perciformes > Percidae > Etheostoma > Etheostoma nigrum. The sequence continues at coordinate 6,672,847 of CM057248.1, forward strand.
TTATGTATGTATTTACACACCCATTTAAAAGACTACAATGTCAAGTCAAGCACACAATCTAGTTGTTGCCAGTAATTGTACAAAGGTTTAAAATCTCACAAAATATCCGTCACAAAACAAACTGATTTAAAGGTCCAATGTTGTGCTCATTTTAGGTTCATGTATTTTGGGTTTCTACAAGAACAGTTTTATGTGCTTTAATGTTCAAAAAACTCTTTATTTTCCTCATAATGGCCCTCATTTATCAACCTAACTAAGAAACCAGTGCCTATATGAGCGCAGAAATCCTCTTACGACAGGCTTCATGTGGGATTCATGAAACGTTCATATCACACCAACCACAGAATAAGAATGGTCATACATTGATAAATGCAGCGGCTGGAAATGATTGTAATTTAAATATCACTCCCCAGTATATTCTCGGTTTTGAGGCCTCGCCCCTACAAGTTACGACATGGCGAGACGTAATCCGGCTAAGAAGCATCACTTTTCAGAGGTGGAGATTGAAACCCTGACATCTCAGTTTGATTTGCAGTTACGTGTACTATTTGGCAGCCTAAAAACTGGTATTAGGCTGGATAAAAAATGCGGAAAGGAAAGAGATCACTGATGCGGTCAACAGTGTTGCCCAATTAAATCGGACTCCAGCTGAAGTTTATTTAATGTATACATCATTGACATTTGTATACTCCTAATAGTTATACATGTATATACTGTAGGCTTATATTGTGATCTCTTAGGCCTTAATGTAGATGTACCTATATTTGTATACTGTATATTGTATTCCGCATCTGCACTCTTTGTGTCTCTGCACCATCATTGCAGCCGGGGAATAACTGTAACAACACTGTGGTGGCACTTTCTACCTATATATATATATATACAGTGGGTACGGAAAGTATTCAGACCCCTTTAAATTTTTCACTCTTTGTTTCATTGCAGCCATTTTCCAAAAATCAAAAAAGTTCATTTTATTTCTCAGTAATGTACACTCAGCACCCCATCTTGGACAGAAAAAAACAGAAATGTAGAAATTTTTGCAAATTTATTAAAAAACAAAAACTGAAATATCACATGGTCATAAGTATTCAGACCCTTTGTTCAGTATTTAGTAGAAGCACCCTTTTGATCTAATACAGCCATGAGTCGTTTTGGGAAAGATGCAACAAGTTTTTCACATCTGGATTTGGGTATCCTCTGCCATTCCTCCTTGCAGATCCTCTCCAGTTCTGTCAGGTTGGATGGTAAACGTTGGTGGACAGTCATTTTCAGGTCTCTCCAGAGATGCTCAATTGGGTTTAAGTCAGGGCTCTGGCTGGGCCATTCAAGAACAGCCACGGAGTTGTTGTGAAGCCACTCCTTCGTTATTTTAGCGGTGTGCTTAGGGTCATTGTCTTGTTGGAAGGTAAACCTTCGGCCCAGTCTGAGGTCCAGAGCACTCTGGAAAAGGTTTTCGTCCAGGATATCCCTGTACTTGGCCGCATTCATCTTTCCCTCGATTGCAACCAGTCGTCCTGTCCCTGCAGCTGAAAAACACCCCCACAGCATGATGCTGCCACCACCATGCTTCACTGTTGAGACTGTATTGGACAGGTGATGAGCAGTGCCTGGTTTTCTCCACACATACCGCTTAGAATTAAGGCCAAAAAGTTCTATCTTGGTCTCATCAGACCAGAGGATTTTATTTATCACCATCTTGGAGTCCTTCAGGTGTTTTTTAGCAAACTCCATGCGGGCTTTCATGTGTCTTGCACTGAGGAGAGGCTTCCTTCGGGCCACTCTGCCATAAAGCCCCGACTGGTGGATTGCTGCAGTGATGGTTGACTTACTACAACTTTCTCCCATCTCCCGACTGCATCTCTGGAGCTTAGCCACAGTGACCATTGGGTTCTTCTTTGCCTCTCTCACCAAGGCTCTTCTCCCCCGATAGCTCAGTTTGGCCGGACGGCCAGCTCTAGGAAGGGTTCTGGTCGTCCCAAACGTCTTCCATTTGAGGATTATGGAGGCCACTGTGCTCTTAGGAACCTTAAGTGCAGCAGAAATTTTTTTGTAACCTTGACCAGATCTGTGCCTTGCCACAATTCTGTCTCTGAGCTCCTCAGGCAGTTCCTTTGACCTCATGATTGTCATTTGCTCTGACATGCACTGTGAGCTGTAAGGTCTTATATAGACAGGTGTGTGGCTTTCCTAATCAAGTCCAATCAGTATAATCAAACACAGGTGGACTCCAATGAAGGTGTAGAACCATCTCAAGGATGATCAGAAGAAATAGACAGCACCTGAGTTACATATGAGGGTCACGGCAAAGGGTCTGAATACTTATGACCATGTGATATTTCAGTTTTTGTTTTTTAATAAATTTGCAAAAATTTCTACATTTCTGTTTTTTTCTGTCCAAGATGGGGTGCTGAGTGTACATTACTGAGAAATAAAATGAACTTTTTTGATTTTTGGAAAATGGCTGCAATGAAACAAAGAGTGAAAAATTTAAAGGGGTCTGAATACTTTCCGTACCCACTGTATATATATATATATATATATATATATACAGTGAGGAAAATAAGTATTTGAACACCCTGCTATTTTGCAAGTTCTCCCACTTAGAAATCATGGAGGGGTCTGAAATTGTCATCGTAGGTGCATGTCCACTGTGAGAGACATAATCTAAAAAAAAAATCCAGAAATTACAATGTATGATTTTTTAACTATTTATTTGTATGATACAGCTGCAAATAAGTATTTGAACACCTGTCTATCAGCTAGAATTCTGACCCTCAAAGACCTGTTAGTCTGCCTTCAAAATGTCCACCTCCACTCCATTTATTATCCTAAATTAGATGCACCTGTTTGAGGTCGTTAGCTGCATAAAGACACCTGTCCACCCCATACAATCAGTAAGAATCCAACTACTAACATGGCCAAGACCAAAGAGCTGTCCAAAGACACTAGAGACTAAATTGTCCACTTCCACAAGGCTGGAAAGGCCTACGGGGAAATTGCCAAGCAGCTTGGTGAAAAAAGGTCCACTGTTGGAGCAATCATTAGAAAATGGAAGAAGCTAAACATGACTGTCAATCTCCCTCGGAGTGGAGCTCCATGCAAGATCTCACCTCGTGGGGTCTCAATGATCCTAAGAAAGGTGATAAATCAGCCCAGAACTACACGGGAGGAGCTGGTCAATGACCTGAAAAGAGCTGGGACCACCGTTTCCAAGGTTACTGTTGGTAATACACTAAGACGTCATGGTTTGAAATCATGCATGGCACGGAAGGTTCCCCTGCTTAAACCAGCACATGTCAAGGCCCGTCTTAAGTTTGCCAATGACCATTTGGATAATCCAGAGGAGTCATGGGAGAAAGTCATGTGGTCAGATGAGACCAAAATAGAACTTTTTGGTCATAATTCCACTAACCGTGTTTGGAGGGAAAAGAATGATGAGTACCATCCCAAGAACACCATCCCTACTGTGAAGCATGGGGGTGGTAGCATCATGCTTTGGGGGTGTTTTTCTGCACATAAGACAGGGCGACTGCACTGTATTAAGGAGAGGATGACCGGGGCCATGTATTGCGAGGAACAACCTCCTTCCTTCAGTTAGATAGAGCATTGAAGATGGGTGAGGCTGGGTCTTCCAACATGACAATGACCCGAAGCACACAGCCAGGATAACCAAGGAGTGGCTTTGGAAGAAGTATATCAAGGTTCTGGCGTGGCCTAGCCAGTCTCCAGACCTAAACCCAGTAGAGAATCTTTGGAGGGAGCTCAAACTCTTTGTCTCTCAGCAACAGCCCAGAAACCTGACTGATCTAGAGAAGATCTGTGTGGAGGAGTGGGCCAAAATCCCTTCTGCACTGTGTGCAAACCTGGTGAAAAACTACAGGAAATGTTTGACCTCTGTAATTGCAAACAAAGGCTACTGTACCAAATATTAACATTGATTTTCTCAGGTGTTCAAATACTTATTTGCAGCTGTATCATACAAATAAATAGTTAAATAATCATACATTGTGATTTCTGGATTTTTTTTTTTAGATTCTGTCTCTCACAGTGGACATGCACCTACAATGACAATTTCAGACCCCTCAATGATTTCTAAGTGGGAGAACTTGCAAAATAGCAGGGTGTTCAAATACTTATTTTCCTCACTGTATATATATATATATATAAATAAAACGGCAGCTCCTATCACAACTAGAGATTGATGCGGTACAACAAATATGCTACAGCAAGGGGGAGCCAAGACAGCGGGAGCGGGGAGATTTCATCATCATCCCCACACTCAGAGATTGGGTCCCAAGCCCCAACAGGCCCTTACGGCACAGAACCACTCAACATAAGGGCGACTGACCTACAATTGAAAATCATAGCCAAGCTAGACCCCCTAGTACAACGACCAAGAATGCCAAGGCTAAGTGACTACCTTCTGAAAGTCTGCTAGAAGATGTGAATGCAGCACTACATACTATCCCTACTAAAGCCATAACTGAGACCAATGAGCTGATGTACGCCACAGCAACAGTGATCCAAGAGATGCTTGGCTATAAGATGAACACCACAAGCCACAAAGAGCATTACCCTTCATGGAGGAGAAGGTTAGAGGCCAAGATCAAGGCAACACGAAGAGAGGTTAGTCAGCTCTCAGAGCTACAGAAAGGTGTAAGGAAGGGGTTACCTAAGAAATACAACAAGCTGTCAATACCTGTGGCTCTAGAGACTGCCAAACAAAGACTACCACTCTGGCCACCCGCTTAAAGCGATACAAGGGAGAAGCAGAAGCCAGGAGAATAAACCGGATGTTCTCCACCCAGGGCTGAGACTGAACAGTACTGGAAGAACATATGGGAGAAAGAGGCATCCCACAACACAGATGCTCAGTGGCTAGTGGATCTAAGAACATATCACAGCAATCTCCCAGAACAAGAACCAGTAACCATTACAACGGCAGACATCCAAGAAAGAGTGGCAGGTATGAAGAGCTGGACACCACTAGGCCATGACATGATCCACACCTACTGGCTGAAGAAACTAACTGCACTCCATGAACACCTGGCAGTACAAATGAACCAACTGCTGATGGATGGGACCCACCCAGAATGGTTAACCCAAGGACGGACAATCCTGATCATGAAGGATCCCCACAAGGGAACAATCCCATCCAACTACCGGCCAATAACCTGCCTCTGCACAACATGGAAGCTCCTGTCAGGCATCATAGCGGCTAAGATGAATAGGCACATGGCTTAATACATGCACAGGGCCCAGAAGGGAATAGGCAGTAACACCAAAGGAGCCAAGCACCAGCTACTGGTGGATAGAGCAGTCACTCGAGACGGCAAGACCAGGCAGACCAATCTGTGCACCGCCTGGATTGACTACAAGAAAGCCTACAACTCAATGCCACATACATGGATACTGGAATGCTTGGAGATGTACAAGGTCAACAGGACACTAATAGCCTTCATCAAGAACTCAATGAGGCTGTGGAAAACAAGTCTGGAAGCCAACTCAAAGCCAGTTGCACAAGTCACCATCAAGTGCGGCATATACCAAGGCAATGCACTATCCCCACTGCTGTTCTGCATAGGCCTGAAGCCCCTCAGCCAGATCATCACAAAGACTGGCTATGGATACCGATTCTGAAGCGGAACAATCATCAGTCACCTCCTCTACATGGATGACATCAAGCTGTATGCCAGAAATGAGCGAAACATCGACTCACTGATCCACACTACCAGGATCTACAGCAATGACATTGGAATGTCGTTCGGACTGGACAAGTGTGGTCGCATGGTATCAAAAAGAGGGAAGATGATCAGAACTGAGGGGATTGAACTACCAGAAGGCCATATTGCAAATGTTCAGGATAATTACAAATACCTTGGGATGCCACAGGGTAACGGAAACCATGAGGAGGCAGCAAGGAAGACCCTGAAGAGTGCAGTCCTAGGAACAGCTAAGATACTCCACAAACTCCTAGGCCTCTAGAGGACCCGAGCTTGAGGATGACACATACCACCCCACAAGGGGTGAGAGGGGGATTTATATATATATATACAGTGGGTACGGAAAGTATTCAGACCCCTTTAAATTTTTCACTCTTTGTTTCATTGCAGCCATTTTCCAAAAATCAAAAAAGTTCATTTTATTTCTCAGTAATGTACACTCAGCACCCCATCTTGGACAGAAAAAAACAGAAATGTAGAAATTTTTGCAAATTTATTAAAAAACAAAAACTGAAATATCACATGGTCATAAGTATTCAGACCCTTTGCCGTGACCCTCATATGTAACTCAGGTGCTGTCTATTTCTTCTGATCATCCTTGAGATGGTTCTACACCTTCATTGGAGTCCAGCTGTGTTTGATTATACTGATTGGACTTGATTAGGAAAGCCACACACCTGTCTATATAAGACCTTACAGCTCACAGTGCATGTCAGAGCAAATGACAATCATGAGGTCAAAGGAACTGCCTGAGGAGCTCAGAGACAGAATTGTGGCAAGGCACAGATCTGGTCAAGGTTACAAAAAAATTTCTGCTGCACTTAAGGTTCCTAAGAGCACAGTGGCCTCCATAATCCTCAAATGGAAGACGTTTGGGACGACCAGAACCCATCCTAGAGCTGGCCGTCCGGCCAAACTGAGCTATCGGGGGAGAAGAGCCTTGGTGAGAGAGGCAAAGAAGAACCCAATGGTCACTGTGGCTAAGCTCCAGAGATGCAGTCGGGAGATGGGAAAAAGTTGTAGTAAGTCAACCATCACTGCAGCAATCCACCAGTCGGGGCTTTATGGCAGAGTGGCCCGAAGGAACCCTCTCCTCAGTGCAAGACACATGAAAGCCCGCATGGAGTTTGCTAAAAAACACCTGAAGGACTCCAAGATGGTGATAAATAAAATCCTCTGGTCTGATGAGACCAAGATAGAACTTTTTGGCCTTAATTCTAAGCGGTATGTGTGGAGAAAACCAGGCACTGCTCATCACCTGTCCAATACAGTCCCAACAGTGAAGCATGGTGGTGGCAGCATCATGCTGTGGGGGTGTTTTTCAGCTGCAGGGACAGGACGACTGGTTGCAATCGAGGGAAAGATGAATGCGGCCAAGTACAGGGATATCCTGGACGAAAACCTTTTCCAGAGTGCTCTGGACCTCAGACTGGGCCGAAGGTTTACCTTCCAACAAGACAATGACCCTAAGCACACCGCTAAAATAACGAAGGAGTGGCTTCACAACAACTCCGTGGCTGTTCTTGAATGGCCCAGCCAGAGCCCTGACTTAAACCCAATTGAGCATCTCTGGAGAGACCTGAAAATGACTGTCCACCAACGTTTACCATCCAACCTGACAGAACTGGAGAGGATCTGCAAGGAGGAATGGCAGAGGATACCCAAATCCAGATGTGAAAAACTTGTTGCATCTTTCCCAAAACGACTCATGGCTGTATTAGATCAAAAGGGTGCTTCTACTAAATACTGAACAAAGGGTCTGAATACTTATGACCATGTGATATTTCAGTTTTTGTTTTTTAATAAATTTGCAAAAATTTCTACATTTCTGTTTTTTTCTGTCCAAGATGGGGTGCTGAGTGTACATTACTGAGAAATAAAATGAACTTTTTTGATTTTTGGAAAATGCCTGCAATGAAACAAAGAGTGAAAAATTTAAAGGGGTCTGAATACTTTCCGTACCCACTGTATATATATATACACGCTCACCTATAGGATTATTAGGAACACCATACTAATACTGTTTGATCCCCTTCAGAACTGCCTTAATTCTACGTGGCATTGATTCAACAAGGTGCTGAAAGCATTCTTTAGAAATGTTGGCCCATATTGATAGGATAGCATCTTGCAGTATTTGTGGCATCCAGGGCAAGAAGCTCCTGTTCCACCACATCCCAAAGATGCTCTATTGGGTTGAGATCTGGTGACTGAGGGGCCATTTTAGTACAGTGAACTCATTGTCATGTTCAAGAAACCAATTTGAAATGATTCAAGCTTTGTGACATGGTGCATTATCCTGCTGGAAGTAGCCATCAGAGGATGGGTACATGGTGGCCATAAAGGGATGGACATGGTCAGAAACGATGCTCAGGTTGGCCGTGGCATTTATACAATGCCCAATTGGCACTAAGGGGCCTAAAGTGTGCCAAGAAAACATCCCCCACATCATTACACCACCACCACCACCACCAGCCTGCACAGTGGCAACGAGGCATAATGGATCCGTGTTATCATTCTGTTTACGCCAAATTCTGACTCTACCATCTGAATGTCTCAACAGAAATCGTGACTCATCAGACCAGGCAACATTTTTCCAGTCTTCAACTGTCCAATTTTGGTGAGCTCTTGCAAATTGTAGCCTCTAACCCTAGAAATGGTTGTGCGTGAAAATCCCAGTAACTGAGCAGATTGTGTACCCGTCTGGCACCAACAACCATGCCACGCTCAAAATTGCTTAAATCACCTTTCTTTCCCATTCTGACATTCAGTTTGGAGTTCAGGAGATTGTCTTGACCAGGACCACACCCCTAAATGCATTGAAGCAACTGCCATGTGATTGGTTGATTAGATAATTGCATTAATGAGAAATTGAACAGGTGCTCCTAATAATCCTTTAGGTGAGTATATATATATACATATACATATATATATATATATATATATATGCACACACACACACACACACATATATATATATATACACTGTATATCACATAACAAATGTACAGAAGTCCTGATGGCTCGGTTAAAGCCACACTTTCTAATACGGGCTGTATTCATATAGCACCTCGACCTCGTTCATAATCAAAAAAGACAAAGAAAAAATCCCTTTTTACAATATCGGACCTTTTTCAAACGAGCGGGCAGTATGCTTGCTGACCTCTGGTACAGGTGGTGACCGCAAGTTTCTCTTTTTTCTCTTGGTTTTCCGTTACATCTGATCCCCAGACATGTTATGAAATGGATAGCCAGATGGCAAGTATTTCTTCATGTGACATGTCAGAATAGTTTACCGTACCTTTAAAGAGTAACAGACCAAATTGATTTTTCTAACTGTCTTGTCATTGGTTAACAAATGTTTGCAGATAGTCCTTTGTGCAAGTGGTTACATGGGACATCTGTGATGGCACCATTTCTGTTATTTAAATCCTCCCTGTTACTAATTAATTATTGTTTCCATAGAATCCTTAAAGGACAGTGGCCACATAAAATTGTGTCTTTGGCTTTCCTCTCTGAAGAGACTGCTCCGTGTGGGTGTTTGATCATTTATTCTGTCATTCAGTGCTAGCCTAGATCTGTCACTCTGTTTGATACTAGGACTCTGGATTAAGGACTTGACAGCCAAAGAAAAGGTAATGTGTGTTTCTACCTTCGGGAATTTAAGGTCTAAACCACAGAGACATATTTAATTAGTTTGAATTTCTGAATGTATGAAAATAACTAAATGTGTCACACAAAATCATATATAAAAGCCGGGCAATATTTGTGTTAAAAGGAAGACACTGCTCAGCTGATCATAAGCCGATAGTCTTGCAATAGCAGACATGAGAAGGGTGAAAACATTTTAAAAGCCCTTTAAAAGAAGGCTATTTATTTCACAATATTTCATCCTAAAACTTGTTTCCAGCATGGAGACATAATGTTTGTTTTTTCTGTTTGCGTGGGAATGTTTGCTCCATGTAATTTTTCTCCTAAGATATGGTATCTGCACCAGATAAGATATAAGCTTAAAACAAAAACAGGAATTATTCATGGGCCAAGAATGAATTCATGACCTCGTCCAAATGGGACTTAAAATAAGCTGACTCTGTAAACAGTATAGTCCACAAGAAAGCCATGGAAAGTCTATTTTATATGTCCAGTAACTTATTATATTACAATTTGCAAATATTTCAGTTTGTTGATAACTGTCATAGACTTGTACTTAACACAACTTAACGTACACACTTTTTTGCAGGAGTTTAAGCAAGCAGGGGAAATTGCGTTATTTATCTTGAGCCTCAGAGGAGCTGGTAATTCTCTTGGCTGGAGCTTCATAATCAACATATGTACAGTAAATGACAGTGGTATTGACCTTTAACATACAAAAGCTTAGTGTAGTGCAATGTACCTAAACAATGATCAATGATTACCAAATTTCTCTCTCATATTGCTCCTCATAACCACTGGAAATTCTCAAAAAATCGAACCCAAAGTCCAATTACTATGGTGTTGAAGTGAAGTGAATGAAGTGTTTTCTGCTTCATGAAGCGTGAAAAAAGCTCTCGGAAAGAAAGCGAGAAAGTTTATTCCCAAAAATGTCAAACTATTCAAATTTTCCCATGAAGGATAAAGTAGGCTATCTATAAACAGCACAGAGACCTAAAAAAAGTTTGCTACAGCTGTCTCTGACTTTATCTTTACCTGATTCATTAATGAATAACCAGCTTTCTTGGGTTTACTTTAATTTAAGGTGACCAGATTTCTCAGACAAAATCCGGGGACATTTTCAGCTCAGAAGCGTATATACCTCCAAACATAAATACAGCTGGACAGCTTGTTCATAAAGTGCTCGTTTTGCCGCTGACAGACTCGGATTAATATTCTAAGTGTCTGACAACATTATGGAAAGGATTTCTAAGGAGGCTGACCTTTCTTTTAAAGATTAAGATCATTTTTAAAACAAAAGTCCGCGAAATTGTGTTTGCTAAACCCACCAGACTCCATGTAAATAATCAGTCATTTTAGCATTGTAAAATACGGCTTTCTAAAACATCTCTGAGCTCTGAGCAGCGCTGCTCGATCGGCTCCGTTTGGTCAAAGTTTTCTTTCTTTCATTCCAATTTTGGGTCTGTCAGTCACAGTGAAAACCGGGGACATTTCCGGGGACAGATCCAGCCGGGGACAAGTCACCAAAATCGGGGACTGTCCCCGGAAACCGGGGACGTCTGGTCACCCTACTTTAAGTGGACACTGGTGTTTAATGAAGTCATGCATGGGAGAGAAAGAGAGTGGGTGTAATTATTTGAATGGACAAAAACAGATAAAACATGAGGAAGATAAACAGAGAATGTGGATGAGAATATCTGCTAGGGTTGGCATTTTGTGTCGAAACTTGAAAGGTGTCTTTGCACAGTAGGCCTACCTCACAAGCTCATCTCGTTGATTTCTATTTAAAAGGTGCCTTTGGTTAATTTTTAGGATTTGTATCATTAGACCCAATGGCCAACTTTTCTAATTGTGCTATATTGCCATATTCTCCGTTCATTTCATTGGGTCTTCCTTATTACTCTCATGTCTGTATGCCAAATATGAAGCTAGAGCTAGCTTATCAAGACTGGAAGCAGAGGGAAACGGCTAGATCTGGTAACAAAATCTGCCTACCGGCACTAGGCCTATGTTATCTCTGGTTTGTTTAAACTTTACAAAACCAAAATCTATCAAAACGTCAAGTTGTGGTTATACTGCACTATCCTACTCAATCAAAACTTGACATTTTTACATTTTACAGAACCAGGCTAGCTGTTTTCTCCTGCTTCCAGTGGTGCCAAGCAAAGCTAACTACCTCATAAGCTAGCTCGGCTCTAGCTTCACATTAGCATGCAGACATAGAGTTATGTACATCTTTTCTTTTTATTACTTTTGGCAAGAAAGCAAATATGTGTATTTCACAACAATATCTTTGTCTACATTAACTTAATTTGCAGTTACTTAATATATTTAATAACTTACTAGTCAGTTCCATTACAGTTGTGTTAAAGCAGTCCATATTTCTGGACATGTTGATTACTGAGTATGAAAATAATAAGTGACTGTGTTGATAGAAATAGCAGAAGTCAATTTAAAGAAAATCATACCAAACATTCTATGAAGTACAATAACCTCAATTTTTGCTAAATTAAAAGGCACTTTTTCCTTCTGATTGAAGAAGAGTGACAATTATCTTTACATATCTAAGTTTGTCTTTGGCTGAGTAAAAAGCTGTAGTCAAGATGGTGCCTAGAACAGTAAGGAAGTGAAAGTGCTGCCCTTGTAGGGCGTATGCTCATGATGTACTACTTTCTCATTAGCTCTTTTTTTTTAGCACGTTTATTTCCTGCAGCCTGCCCACCAGAGCAAAAGCCGTGCTATTGAGACACTTCATCTATGATTCAGGTGACAACGATCAATTATTTACTTTGCCACAGTAAAGTCTGGCTCTACTCATGTAGGACTTTCACTCAGACATAGTGAATAATCAAACATTAAAGTAATCCGTTTAAAGATGTCAGTTATTCTGTTCAGAAGTGAGTACATTCTAGATGCTTTTGTTGACGTACTTACTGGTAATGAATACACTTGTTAATGGTTTGGCTCAGTGGAATGTGTCTGCATGCTAAGTAAGAATGTGATGTAGCTTGCAACAGAGGTGAAAGAGGTGAAAATGCAGATTAAGTTCCATTAAAGAGGGATTATTTACTCAGCCATGTGGATTGTATGGGTAACAGGTGACTGTAGGCGCAGATTTTATCAAGGGGTGTACAATATCTGGTGAGCTTAGTTTTCTGTTGTCTCCCAGTATTATCACTTACAGGTAAACCAGTAGTAGAGCTTGAAGGACAGAAATTTCCACTATTAATACAAGCACAGGAAAGGCATTACATTTTCCTAAACATTGTTTCACTTGTTTCCATCACCTGCTGATATATTGTACATTTAAGCTCCTGGAGTGGGCTTAAGTGGAAGCTTTGGCACAGCGGAAACCGTCTGACTACACTCGAAGATGAAATGCCAAATCCAGGGATGAACCTGATGGTATCGCTCCGGGCTTTCATTTTTGTTGGAGCATGCTTTTCTGTTATCATGACACTTGTTATCATGACATGCACTTGTTTGGGATTTTGCAGTTTGATAATAGTTAGAGAATTAGAGGAAAGGGACATGATGAAAGGGAAAGCAGGAAATCCACCATCTTAAAATGACTAAGTCACATTTCAAACTCAGAGAGATCAAATGAATTTGGATGTGGCTTCATCTTGACAACTAGACATAGGGTGTACAGTAAAGCGAATGCATTACGATCTGTGGAAGTGAAAAATCAGTGCTTTTCCCTTCAGGGATACAGCTCTTTACTGGGAGATCAACAAATATATGTGGGCTTCCCAGACATGGTTAAGGAATGGAAAATGTTGCCTCCTTGCATTGTTTTCTGTAGACATTGATCATTTCCTCTTCTAAGTGTGAGGTAAACAATTGATCCGTGTGCCAAAGACCATGAAGTGCTGCCAACTCGCCAGGAGTCCCACGGCAGCATTGGAAAAAAAAAAAAAGAAAAGCCTAAGATCCTGAAAAAAACTTCAATAGTGTGTCTGTTTGTATAGCTCAGAGTTTGTTTGTGTATGCATTTTATTCTCCAGGATCCTGCTATTCTCCTGACCCCAGATGGAGAACAGTGGATGAGCAGATTGTATATCCTTGATTTAATATTCATAGATCAGTATGCTACTCTGCCACACACTCTCTGCAAGGCAAAAATAGAAGCCTGCCCTCTCTGCCTAACAACTGATTATGTAGGATACAAAGGCCTTGTGAATGTCAGGGCACAAATAAAATCGTAAGATCGGAGAGGAAAACTGAATTAGCAGAGTAACCCGAGCAGGTGTGATGAACAGGACTATGGATCTGCTGACATACAACAATCTGCTGAGCAGCCATATGATACTGAAGGTCCCAACTGGGCTTGAGGATGACATACAGGGTGTGCCACATCTTATCATCCTATCAGAGCACAGTATAAGTCTTTTCCATATTAAACCCAATACCTATAGATATTGTCTTATATTTTTGATATTGTAATATGGCTTAAGTTGGTCTTTTCCTGGTTTTAAAGGCTGCATTATGGTAAAGTGATAGCACTTCACTGTTTTAGCTGTTCTATTGCCTTTAACCACTCAGCCATTATGTCCGCATTATTGATGATTTTTAAAAATCTAAAATCTAGTTTTGAAAAAGTTTGTTAAAGCACCAGTTGTCAACCCTACAACATCGTTGAAATATCAAAATCTATGTATTTGGTCAAGAATATCTTATTTTCTCCATATTGCTCAGCCCTACTTATATTCTTAGAAGCTTGGTAAACATAGCCAGTTCTCAGCAGTGATTGTGTTTGACTATACCTGGGTTTTCTCTGACTTCATGATGACCAAAACCTTAGAAACCACCTCTTTGGATACAAGCTATTTAAATGCACTCAACAAGAGTCCAAATAACAGGCTGCGACAAACAGCTTATGTCTTGTGGATAAAAACATTATCATCCTGGAAAGCATCAGAATGAATCATGTGGCAAACAGGCTTACACTGTAATGGTTATTTGTAGTCCTCCATAAGGGATAATGAGATCTTGAAACATTTTAGGAAAAGCACTCCAAACTGGTGCACAGCCACCAAAGACAGCCACTGGTTGTACAGTGCTGGTCATGAGTATAGGAACCCATGCTCAATTTGTCTAAAAAGAGGGAAAAAAAAACATCTTTTGGAAATTGATCTTAATGCCTTAATTAAAACATTTGGAAAAGTCCAACCTTTAAGGGCACCAATTTTCTTTGTGAATGAATAATGTATCGTAAATAAATAAATGTTCTTCCTTAAACTACAGGGGGCATGAGTATAGATACCTCTAGGTTAAATTCTATTGGAAGCAGGCAGACTTTTTATTTTTAAAGGACAGTTATTTCATGGATCCTGGATACTATGCTTCCTGATAAAGTTCCCTTGGCCTTTGGAATTAAAATAACCCCACATTTCAGTTAGCTTAATAGGTGGTTTGATTTGCATTGAGAGATGATTTTATGGAAAGTACCCCATGCGAATCTCTAGGTAAGGCAAAGGATATGTGATTTTTTTTCTTCTTATTTTTTAATTACGATCAATTTCCAAAAGACGATTTATTTATTTTTTTATTCCTCTTTTTAGTCAACTTAAGCAGGGGTTCCTGAGTAGCACTATATGTGATTTCTATAGTTAAGACAATTTACTGACTGTCAATACTATTGAAGATCTGTTGGATGTTGATATCAGTGGTGGAAGAGGTATTCAGAGCCTCGACTTAAGTAAAAGCACTGATACCACACTGTAAAAATACTATGTTACAAGTAAAAGTCCAGCATTGAAAATATTACTTATGTAATTGAGTATCATCAGGAAAATGTAGGCTACTTTAAGTATTAAAAGTAAAAGTACTCAATGCAGAAACATTCTCACCTTTTAGAACGTGAAAACGATAAATACATTTCTGTCAATCATTTCAGCTGGACTTGTAGGCCTATATATCGTTGGGTAGTTTAATTTATAATAATACATTGTATTGTAGTAATTACATGTGTGTGGAGTAGAAGTATAAAGTGCAATGAAAAAAAGACTACAAGTAGCTTAAATTTGTACAGTATTGAAGTAAATGTACTTAGTTACATTTCACCACTGGTTGATTTATAGGCCTTTGAGGATTTCAGAAAATTCGACCATCACTAAACCTTATATGTAGCCTACAGCTTCCAATAAAAACAAACCAAAATAGTGCTGAACGAGAAAATAGTTCAACCAGCACTATTACATTATTACATGCACATAATTGCTGCTGAGGCAAAAAAAACAACAAACAAACTACATTGCGATGTTTATCAGCTGACATGGGGTGAGGAAACCACGTGAAGAATTAAGTGAAAAGGTGTATTCATTGAACCTCTGTTTAATCAGTGGGGGGGCATCATAATTCACGGAGATACCTCATGTGACTGCTGAAAGGTATCGACCGCGCCGCTATTGATGAAGGATGTGCCTTTCCTTCTGTCAGTCTTGACGAATTGGATCTGGTGAGAGAGTTCGGGAAACACGCAGTCAGATCGGTCGTCTTGTGCTTCCAGAGCCAGGGCACTTTCCCAGATTTCATCACGATGGCTTGGAGAGGAGGGAGAACACGGTTCTTTTATCGACCGATCCATTATTTAAACTAAGGCTGGGATTGTTTCTGAACCGAGGACTCAAGAAGAAAAGGAATAAAGGTAATGTCTATAATTAGCCCAATCAATTGGAAATTACAATGGAACGTTGTTACGCTGTGTTTCAGTCGACAATGATGGTGGTGGTTAATTTTGGCAAACCGCGGGTCCATGGTTCTAACCTCAGCATTGTTTTCTTGTCAGACTTGGACACACTCTGCTGTTACACTCTGTTATTTATCTCAAATGTGTGCACTGTGTCGGCCACAGATTGCGCTTGGTGCTGTCCCTAGGCTTGTCTGGTCAGAACATTTGATCGTAACGCTGCGGGCCTGCAGACCAGCTCAAGGCGAATTCTCCACTATGCCAACGTAGCGTTGTTAGCATAGCGACTGGCTAAGCTAACGGTTGACGGTAGCCGCTTGATATGCGCTGTCGTCTTTTCTACTGTTAACGTACATGTTTGTAAATATCTGCTTATGTCCGTTTTCCAACTTCAGCGTAAACGGAACATTTCAAAGTAAGGTAAACCCTCAGGTAACCATTAAATAACGTTATACGTTGTAACTGGAGTGATTGAGGTAACGTTAAAGTTATAGTGTTGAATTATGGGACCTCCGGAGTTCCGTTATGTTTATCTTGCTAGCTGCTGAACTTCGTTTACCATAAACTTAGCTAACGTTTAGCAAAATTGGTTAACTAGCTATTTAGCTAACGTACACGATTAGTTACAAGAAACGGAGACCTTCGACATGGCCAATATATATAATATATATATATATATATATATGCGTTTGCAACTGTGCATGAAGAACTCGCGACTCAAACCCGTCACAAACGCTCATGTGGTGAGTTAAAACCTAACTGTCTAGCTATGGTTAAACATAACAACGCTAAAGTTATACTATGGGACTATTGCCAAGGGTCGTAGTTTAGCATTTTTTTCTGCTGCTGAATTACATTATTTGCTCCTTTTTGTCTTCTTGGATAACTATATGTTTTGCAATTTCCATTTTGTTTTGTAAAGTTAATGTTGAAATGTTCTGTCGCAACTTAAAAAACGTTTGTTGATCTAGAAATGTAATATCTGGAAATGAACCAAATGTTTTGTCTAGACTCCCAGGAGTTGCAACTGGTCTTAGCTGCATGCTAGTGCACATTTGTATATATTGTACTGTACTACATAGAAAATACTGTAGAATGTATTCCACGGGTGTCTATTTTGTATTAGATCTGTTTTCCAAGCTAAATAAAAAATAATGCTCAATCTGACCGGCTGGAAATATGTCTGTTAACTTTTAGATTATTAACAATTTGCATTTTATTTATTTAACTTTTTTTTTTAAATAATTGGTTGATAAATGATAGGCTATTGTATGTAAGATACGTCATATAGAGTAAATAAATAGAGTATTAACAAGTTGCATTTTTAACCTGGGGGACAGCATGAACTGCTCATTTGAAATGCGTGGTTTTGCAGAGGTATTATCTGAGCTCAACTCTGCTCACACTACTCAATGTGCTATTTGCACCTGCCTCTAGCAGTTCTAAGGATGGCACAAAGATGCCCCGGATGAAAATACAGTCTTTCCCAAAGCCCAAAATTACTACCTTAAATGTCTAATTTTGTCCAAAACAGAAACCAGGAAGTATAGACATTTAAAAGCTGGCCTGGAATTTTGACTGTTTTTGTTTTTCTCTGCTTAGTTTTTTCAGGAAGTTCTGTCCAGAAGAATGTGCCTGCAACTTGTTGTCTTGCATGTCAGACCCCAGCCCCAATGAGATTTAATTCTTTGTTTGTGGTAAATGCTGAAACGTGTCCAGCGTTATGTTCCATACGGGCCTGTTTTTTAATGAAAGCTGTTGACTCCAGATAACATAAAAACATACTGTACATGGAGTTGAAAGCAATTGCACTGTGCTAGGTTACAGTTCTTAAGACGAGAAAGAGAGAGAGATTGTTCAAAACAGAAGCCAGGCCACACAGATGACTAATGGGTTGTCTTATCTGCTGTCAGGGGACTTGTAGACTGGACATGAGTACTGCGTGTTGTGCGTGACAATGTTTTGCTGGTTCAATATACCCATAATCTGGATGGTCCATATCTAGATCTTGAAGCAGGTTAACTGAGAGGTGAGATTGATTGAATGTGGCAGTAATTTTTGTGTCACTGTTAACGGAATGAACAACAGTGATATGGAAACTTTGACCCCTTGTATCTTATAACTGCCAAATGCTTTTGCAGCAATGTGGTTTCCTGTCAACTACTGAGCACATTCGGAAATGGCTGTTTTTAACGGAGGCTTTGGACCACTCCTAAGTAGCTTAGCCATGCCCACAAAAACTTACTTTCTGGTTTCCCTACTGATATAGTTCATCAAGATAAAAAAATAAAGCTACTGTTGACTTATTTATATTCTGGTTTGGATTTTATTTCCTTCCTTAAAACACGATGAATAGTCCTAGAGAGAGAGAGAGAGAGAGAGCGAGAGATCTAATTGTGATTATTTTGAGTGATATTGCGATTTCATTCACAAAATTGGAGGGAATGATCATTTTTGTGTCATTATTCTCATTTTCATTAAATTGGTAACATTGAAAGAAATTAAAATGATTATAGTATGATTTTTGCGAGGATCTGTACCAAACAGAATTTTTTTTCTTTAGTCTGTACGATACGATTTGTAGGCCGGGACCTCTCTGCAGCACCACAATACTTAATTCAGAATGGTTTGACATTGACAAATATTGCGCAACCCTGCAATTTGGATATTGCACTAGTCCATATTGCGATTAATTGTGCAGCCCTAATATATACGCAGGGGAAGATATTTGCGATTCAACCTTGTTGGAGTAAGACCAAAAACAATCTTTTATAAAACTACCTTCCATCCCATTTACTTATGTTATATTTTCTCTTCTTTTTTTTTAATACTCCTTTCTTGATCATCCTTGCGCCTTCCAACCTGTCTTCCATTAGACTCCACCTCTACTTCTTTTTACAGTCCCTCCCTGTGTGTTTTTTTTTCTTGGTTATGGCCTTGCTGGTTTTGTCAATTTTCTTTTCCTGCTACAGACAGATGAGTTTCTCTTGCGGGATGTATAACTACTATGGCCCTGACTGTACCCTCATGTCATTTCAGGTGATGACTTGGATGGTGTGCCATGGGAATGACTGAAGACCATGAAGCCCACACACAAGCTGCTGTTCGCCTTGTGTATCATACTGGTTCTGGCCTATATCTACTACTCTTCCGGGTGGCTACATAAACTCGTATGGGGTCAGAAGCCTCGTAAGTGACATCACCCTTCATCAGTTTGACTGTTTTGTATCATTGATAAATCCTCTGATCATCCAATCTGTCATAGTACTCTTGCAACCTACTCCTTATTGAGCAAATGTATTCAACACCTGTCTGTGTTTTGCCTCTGTGTGCTGACTGCCAGTTTAACCGTCTTGTCTATTTCAATCGGTTTCTTTGGGTTTTATTCTAAAGTCTGTCAAGCTGTATGTCGTGTCTCCAAACCTGTCTTGTCTCTAATATTAAATTAGTTTTTCACTCCGTTCACCAGCGCACCGGATGTGATGGGGAAGAGCTTAATCAGATTGCCTTGCACAAGCATCTCTGCTATTTTAAAAAGAAGCGCAGTCGGGTTGTCTCACATGGAAATCTACTGACAGCCCTCTACCTTGGCTTCAGTAAGAATACTTTTGCTAACCAAAAAGATGAAAGCTTTTTTGGACTCTGTCTTAAACAGCATACTAATCTTCTCTCATCCAGATAGGAGTAAATTACATTTTAAGATTTCCCTGTTTAGGTGATGTAACTTAGCCTGAAAAGCCAGACCCACATCAAGTTGTTAGGTCTGGGAACTCACCATTGGCAGGGCTCAATCCGAGGGGTGGGATAAATGGTTGTCTTTCAAATTCCCTCTGCACGCAATAAGATAGCGCTACAACTAAGGATTTTGATCCACCACGGTTGAAAAGCAAGAAATTCCTGCGGTAGTGCTGCTGTGAGGTAAAGAGAGAGGAAAAAGAGATGTTCTAAAGTGAGTTCAAAGTGAACAATTAAACAACAATCTAGCGCTTTTTGAGACACAGTGGCTTTATGTGTTGTCAATACTGCCTTGTAAAGTGAATGGTGTTATCGGCTTAAACCTCGGCCTACAAGATATGTTGCAGCTGTGCAGGCAGAGAGGGTGACTCGGCAATTCGCTAACTTGTTGCTCTCTCTACCAATATAAACCGCTCTGTTTTAGGCTATGAAGCGTGCAAGCAGGCTGAAATTAAACCGTGCTGTTTTATCGGGATAAAGCAATAAACAGGACACTCCGCTAGCTGCTAGGTTAATGTGCAATGGTAAACACTTCAGCTGTAACGTTAATGTGTCTACCTGAGCTGAGAACGGAGAAATGTCTTCGCCTTGCCTACCGTGTATGTTGTTATGTGCCATGGAACATTGCCCGCCCCAACTTGCGAAAGGTCTGATTTGCTCCATCTTTTCATAAGTTTTGTTTAGAAAACCTTGAATTCATGTAAGACACAATGTCATCAGACACAGTCTATGTCATTGGAATCAATGAATACATGTCATTAAACACAACGTGGCCGTGCACAAATGCAGGCCAATGGTTTTTTTTTGCGGTGATGACAGTGACAAGTTCTGACCTGCGTTAGGCATCACGTAACCGCGGTAACCCTACAACCAATCAGAGCAACTCTAGTTGATGGTTAAACTTTTGCCGTATCTGGTAGGCAAAACGCCGAACACATCTTCCTTTTTTAAGAATGACTTCAGTGCTTAACTAAGAGTGCTTAATTAAGAGTTGCAGCCAAATCCGATTCAAAAGACAGCTGTACCCTAGCAGCAGCAGCCATCTTCCCTGTTTTCAAGTAGCAGGGAATTCCCGCGGAACCGTCGCAACTCTGCCGTCCTCATGTTAAGTCTGCCCACCGATGCTATACATGATGTAATTGGCCTGACCAGATTTAGTTTTTTCCAGCTCGCAAGCCAATGGAGAGTTGCTAGTCTGACCCTAGCTGCAAATTACATTTGCTGCCGCTAGGGTGTGTCTAAATTTCTATGCTTGATGAAACGATTCCTCAAACTGAAAATTCAGTTTTGCAACACCCTTGGCACATGGTGAAGGCACGTTATAGCAAGGGTATGGTTACGTGGAAAGTGGAAGACGTGAAACAAAGACATCCCATTGGTATGTTTTGTTGTTGGTTATGAGTCAATACAATTTCAAGTGATGTTGGAACAGTAATGACGTGATGTTATTTGGCCCTGTATGAAATACTTCTATGGACAAAACATCACATCAAATTGCAAAATGATTATTGCTCATTTCACACTGTGTGGGCACGCTGTTAAAGTCCAGCAGAGGGGGCTAGAAGATTTTGTCATTCTTAAATTTTTTTGCCTGTGCCTCATACAGAGTATATTTTCTAGGAAAACATTCTCAGGGAGCCACTTTTGGCTCAGAAAACGGTACAAATGTCAGTATTTTTCATCTCAAAGGTTCTTCTTAGAGCTTTTTATTCCTTTTAATATAGTATACAGGAAGAGGTGAGAGGGGACAATCATTTAGAAGGGTATCCAATGGGCCCAGTAATATTTCTGTAAATTCCTTCTTGGCTCAAATGTGATGTCTAAAGATCGAATATACATTGTATATTAAAAGAAATTAATGAAATGCTTAAACAACTGATTGGCTTCTGAAGCAGTCAAGCCAAGGAGATGAACATTACACTGCAAAAAAAATGTAATCGGTGTGAGAGAAGTATTTGTGTAACTCGGAACAAAATGTCTAATCAGATCAGAAGAGTTTCGCAATGTTACTGTGTGCAAGGGCTATTGAGTCAGCACTGAGTAAGCGTTACATGTGACAAGTCACTGCTGATGTTTGCTTCAATATAGAGAAGTCTTTCAGTAAGAAACCTGTCCAGTTTTGATGGAGGGCAATTATGTTACACCGCGGGTGCCTTGAAACGGCTGTTGACCTCAAGTACACCGCAACTAGAGGTCAACCGATATGGGCTTTTCTGTGGCCGATGCCAATCTTTAGAAATCCGGGTCAGCCGATGACCGATACATGCTGCCGATTTATTTTGGCCGGTATGTTTTTGTTTTTTAACCACTATTTGAAAGAAATGTGACTCTAATAATTACTTCAGATACACAAAATTTCTCAACAAAAACATTTATTGAACACTTGTATGCTTAAATTAAAATGGCATAATGTAAAAACATACAGTATATTGTATAAATCCTTTTATTTTTTTGCAAGCAAATTGGCCCACAATATGAATTCAATTTGATTATATCTATTTTGTTGGTAACTGTTGTATGTATAATCGCAATATTACAGGAGAGCGTGACTTCAGTGCTGCCAAAAATGACGTTAGAGAACACCCTCTCATGTAATATTGCTTAAATGCAACACAACTGTTGTCATTGAGCTGTAATCATGTTGTGAGACACCTTTTGTGTATTAAACAGTGATGGACCTTCCCAGTACAGCAGGGGAGAAATTATTGTTAATCTTGTTTAACAAGGGCAGTAGTGCAATTTAAAGTAATGCTTTGCACGTCGGGGTGCAGTGTCTTCAACTTTTGTCAATGTGGTGTTGTAACACACTTAACTCTTGAACTCAGTTTCCCAACAGTGTGGTCACTTTGTTGCTTGTAATAGGAACATCACCCCAGGGTGACACGTAACACTTAAAATTAAGCCACCAGCACAAACTGCTAACATTTGTGCCAACAAGCCATACCTTTCAACCCTGTTAATACATTTTTTGTTGTTGTGACATAAATCCATCCGTGGACTAATAGTGATTCTCTTTGTATGTTTTTCAAAAACAATCAAATGAAGAATATTTTTACACGCTCATAAATTTATAAAGCTACATGAGCTTTCTAAGTGGGATTCCTATTCCCTGGCCATTTTTTGTGCTTGATTAGCAGTAAAGTCGTTGCTCAAGTAGCATGCTCTAAATATTGCTGACCACAGGGATTGCTTTCTCTAGTGGTCATCAGTGATACACCTATCACAGTTTCAGCTGGAATAGAGTTTGATGCTTACTAATTGGGGAGTTGGATCTGTCAGAAGTCCTCACATGGAGACGCTGTGTTTGCAGCCAATTATAAACCTTTGTGTTGGCTTCCCGTCAACCATGCAACTTTCTGTTTTTCTGGTTCAAAATTCAAACTTTTTTTCTGTTATTGACGTTTTTGTCACTTTTTTTCCCCAAGTTTTTTGTCACTTTTTCCAATTTTGTTTTTGCTGTGCTTCTTTCATGAAAAAAATGCTTTAAATGCTACGTATATAATTTAATAAAACACCCAAATTCAATGAAAGTAATGAATTGATCATTTATTTTACTTGTGAAGAGCGGTGCATGGAGCCATCCACGTTATTTACTTTGAAAATTTGGTTGAAAGAAAGTAGGGGTGGGAATCACCAGACGCCTACCGATACCATGATACAATATTATTGCGATTTTAAACATATTGCAATATTCTGTGATATATTGCAATTTATAACCTTTTTTTCGAACTTCAAATTTTTCCCAATTTCAAATGATGTCCCCAAAAGGAAACTTTGTCAACATCTGACCAGTGGACAACAGGAGGGTTAAAGAACACAGTTCTGTGAAGAAATTTACATTTGCAGACAGGGTTTAAAATTAGCACAATCTACCAGCCAAATGATGGTAAAATATGTAAGTGGCTGGTACATACAGTATGCTACACTCACCAGCCAACAAAATCCCAAAGGTAGCCTAATCTATTGAGTGGCTGGTAAAATTTGAACATTCACTAGCCATTTGGCTGATGGACAAAAAAGTTAATTTTGGATCTTGTTTGTAGAATTTGAACCTGTCTTTTTGTCACAAGGCACATTGGTTCTTCTTCTGTTTTGAAGAGGGCTTTGTAGTTTTTGTATTGATAAATCCTCAGCATCGGGATGAAGCAACATGGCCACTGTGCTCTTGATTGTTTTCATAGAGTTGAGAGGGACGTGTTGATATTTTTCTCTCTAAAACCTATGTGGGTTTTTGTTTGAAGCTAGCCCTTTACCTAATAAAAAGTTACTGCGATAAAAGATTATGATTACTCTGAAAAGGGATGTAGAATAGAAATGTGTAACAGTTGCTTAAAATCTTAATCAAGAACAATAAACCGGGCTTTAAGCACGCTCCAAGTAAGTCCCAGTTGCTCACTGTGGGTCAGCCACTGCAGTTGGCTCATCATTTTACTGAAAGAGTGAGAATCTCTTACATTGTTCTGTAAATCTGTAATAAGACAGCCTTGTGTAATATTGTTACTCTACTATATGAATGGCACTGCTGTAATGGTAGACATTAGAGTATCCGCATTCAACCTTCGTGATCTTTTGTTTCTTTCTGTCTCTGTCTGCCTTTTGTGTGCATCTGTTATTGTGCGTAGCCACTAGCCGCTGTCTGTGTTTTGCCGACGCTGATGTTGAAAACATACATATTTTTTCAAAGATTCAGAGTACTTTGGTCTTGGTTTATAGTTGCTTCCACAGCTCTACAGTGATCTTTTTTTCAGTGTCTTAACCCCCTTTTGTTTTCAGAAAGTGTGGCAGAAACGACAACTGTAGTCCTGACTAAAGGGGCTGAAGTAAAAGAAATTCCAGGTAGAGGCACTCTGCCTATTTATCCTCGGTGTCAACTATTGTCAAGCGGGTGCTTTTACACTGGGCTTTTGAGGTTTTTCTTCCTGGAATATAAATCTCTGCTAACCACAATAAAAGCTTTTTACCGCTTACATCTACCTAACACCATTGTTTTATCACCAAAAATGATTGTGCTCATTTTTCCGATTCAGTTCTGATATGCAACTTTCAATATACCACTGCCATGACAACCTCACAAACACAATGGGGCCTTTCTGCAGTTAATTTTCCACCTCATTGGGCTTTCCGCCTTTTATTTTAAGATTTAGTAGTTTTTAATCCCTGATTTTAATTCTAACTTCTCCTCCTTCTCCATTTTCTTACTCATTTCTGACATTTCCAGTTGGCCAAGTCCAAATTCTGACATAACAGACTGAGCTCAAACAGGGCTAACTGACCATTTTGTGTTTCAGAGTTGGAACCGGACATCCCTGGGGGACCACTAGTAGGCTCAGGTACATCTGCAGCCCCACCTATCAAATCCCCCTACCTATCCTTGTTTTCCCTCCGCCATTTAAAATTACATTTAAAACCCAGCAATACTTCAGCAGCCACATTTGGGTTCAGAAGTTAGCCATTTTTCCAAAAATAAATAGTCCGTAACACACACGGTTGACCAAGTTGGCCAACAGAGAGAGAGCAACATGTTTTCAAAGTTAATTCAATTCATTGCTGTAGTAATAAAATACTGAATTTGGTACTCAAGGCAACTTGTGACGAATTGCACAATTGCTCAGTTATGAAGCTGCAGTGTGGTACAACACTGCCCTCTGTTGTCATGGCTCGGTAACAAATTTGTTGGCAAGAGAAGCAGTCTGCAAGAGTTGTGGCGCATTACACAGTACAGTAATACACAGTAACATTAGTCCTACTGGTAGGAACCCGCTGCTTTGATTTCTCCCAAGCTGTTGCCTCAAATTGGCCTTTTTAGGCTGTTGGATGCTTCTCAACAGAACAGAATACACTCACTCACTCACTTACACTCTCTCTCTCTCTCTCTCGCACACACACGCACGCTCAGCTTGGCTGCCTTGGCCATTGTCCCAAGCAGTGCTTGGATCTTTTCCTAACCAGCCATCACGCATTCCCATTGTCCGTTTCTTTTATCTTTCTCCTCCAGCTTCTCTGTGAAGACAAGATCCGCAACCACAGGAGTAATATTGCGCTCTTCCTACTTTCAACTAACGCTCATGTTAAACGTAGTCCTCCGTCACTCTAATTCCAGCATTTTGCTGACAGAAATTGAAATATGTTGACTGTTTGTGAGTCTGTATGTGGTATTATAGAATATAAGACATAGATACTTAAATGACCTTATTGAAGAAAATGATTCAAATTACTCCATAAATATTTACCTCTGTGCTTCTCTGTCTTCTACCTTAATGCTTCACCAGGCACCTATTGGCTGCCCTTTGGTTGTCCATAGGTGATCTAACTTCTTTTCTAACTTAATTTTTAAACTCAACAGATTGTTTTTGGTTGGCTTCTCCCTAATCTCGCTTGTTTGTCACAAATGCTTAATTCTAATGCTTTATTTTTCTTTCACATTCATCATTTTGTTTTTCTTGTGAACGACGCACAGGTTGTTTACAACTACAGCCTATGAGCTGCTAGTTGAAATCATGTACATTGGATGAAAAGCACTAATGATCCAGCTATATAAAGTTCCAACGTGCCGTACTTTCCGTACTCCATTTCTGTTCTTGTCTGTCTTTTCCAGTGTATGATAAGCAGGGCTTTCTGCTGAAGCTGGACACAAAACTGTGAGTATATCTCTTCAAGTAAACATTTCTGTCATTATAACATGTTTAGCAATTCTCTAACATGTACTGTGTGGGGTATTTTCTAACATGTTATATTTAGAACAGCTGGATTCCCAGTTTGACTTTGACTTCATTAGTTTAGATATGTTTTACAGCTTCTTCCACTGAATCTATATGCACGCGGGCTCTGGTTGATCAATTGGGGAAACATGAAAATGTAAACCTTGGACCAACTAACCTCACTTTATTTTTATTTTTTTTTAAATAAACACATTGCATCTTGTTGGAGTCCTGAGAAAAACCTGGTGACAAATGCGGCCTGAGTAATACATTAAGAGATGTGTGTGAGAATAATTTAGATGTAGTTGATGTTCCCCCCCCACCGGCTTTTAATTATTATTTTTTTTTAACAAAAGCAGCTGTGGTTTGTCAGGGCAAGAACATGCTACATTGAGTCATTACGCAGCTGTCATTGTGTCAGCGTGTCCGTTGAGATGTGTATAATTCCCTGAATTGGTTTGACACTCTTGCTCTAAACTGCCACGATAACGCCCCCTTCTCCGGCCCTCCCATTACCGTGCAGGCAATAATTATATGCTCCCATCACCACCCCCCGGCTCTCACAGGGCACGTCTGTCCGCACTCTGCACACACGCTGTAAGCACAATGTCAGCACAAACTTTAAGGTGGTTTTCACATGGACTCAGTTTATCTAATACAGCTCCTTTTATTATATCTACGGTGTCATTAATTTCTCCATGAGAGCACATGCGTACAATAGTGCCATTCACCTTAAAGCTAGTAATTAGTTTTAATTTATTCCCGCTGGTAGTCTGATGGTGAAGTGCCAGATTTAATTCCCACCAAATCACTTACATCTTGAGGCCAATTAAGGCCAAGGTGCAAGTAGACAACATTCTAGCATACTGAACTATAATCTGGTTCCGGTTACTTTCTTTGTACCCATAGGTAGATCTGCTCTGCAGCAAGAGTATGCATCCATCATCACTACAAGCTACTACAAAAACGCACCAAAAACTGACACAAGTACTCAACATTTGATACAAATACTCAAGAGTGTGAGAGAGAGAGAGAGAGAGAGAGAGAAGGAGAGAGAATGAGTAATTCAAATAAATAAATATTCTCTAAAATAAAATTTAATTTCTAATTTTTAATTATATATTAGCATTGGAGCTTCAAATTGTGTACAAGCAGGCCCCAGTCAAGCCCCTTCTCCTGCCAACTCTGATTTCAGGCCTCACACAGTGAGTGTTTATTTGAGCTAGATTCATGGCATACATAAGGTTATTAATGACCATGCTAGTAATCGGGAGGTTCTAGTTTTAGCACTGCCAGTGTGATTATTTGAACAAGGCCCCTCTGCTTTGTCTCGCCACACATAGGTGATCCACTGAGCTGTTGCTGAGCTCTCCCACTTCCTAAGCCAACCTGTTTCTTCTTCATTTTTTCTCTCCATATCTGTCAAGCAGATTGTTTGACAAACTCAGTTTTTTGAGGCTTAGAAATGTGTCAGTGTAATTGATAAGCAGTTATCACAATGCGTCTGATTAATCGCCCCCTCTGTTCTTTTCATGTACAGGCCACCAGAGTTGATATACAAGTATGGCAACCTCAGCAAAGGAATGTGCAAGCCAGGATACGTAGCAGCCAAGATGAAAGTCATCTATCCTAAGTGAGAAGGAAGGCCCTTTCTTTGACTTTTGTGGAGAAGCATCCAATGCATTGCCACAGTTTTTATTATTTTTTATTTTATTTTAATTTTTTTTTTTTTATTTGAACTTCGCATACACAACCACAAGCTTCATAAAAAAAATCATTTTAAAGTGGATGTCAGCGGGAGAAAAGCTAAAATTGTCACTCTTGCATACCAAGACGCATGATGTCACGCCTCAGGCCAACTTGGCCGTAAGGGTTTTAAGTCAGAAACAGAGAAGCCCCCACATTCTTCTCCAATCTTCCCCAGTTTTCAATCCTGTTTCTCTCATCTTCTTCCCCACTACAAAACCCTGACTGTGTCCTTGTGATCCCCCTGTTACACAAAAGAACCTCTGTCGGCCGAGTACAAGATCTCCCATCTTTCTCCTATCGCATTCAAGAGCCTCCCAGGCTTTCTCTGTGAATGACACCAACCCAGCTTCCTGTCCTGACTCATCACAAGCTCTGTGGTACCCAGCCCACACAGTGCACACAATCCTCCACAGCCCTGTTCTGATGTCAGTGGCTCTTTTGATTTTTCTATTTGCCGCCCATCTCACCACAATCTATAGGGCATTGTCCCAGCAGCATTCTCGAGCTAAGCTAATAGAGGGGTAATTTACAGCATTGCTAAACAATAGCCAGTGGCACTAAAATGTAGTACTTGAGCTAGTTATGGAACATATTTGCCAACCCATTTTCACAAACAAGGATTGAACCCAGTGCATCTATTGCCTGAGGATGCACGGATGATCACGTTCAAAGCTAAGAAAAATACAGTATACCATTTCAACAATAAATTCCAATACATTATAACAATATTTGTTACTTTGTTACTTTATATATTTACATATTTGACTTTTTTCTTCTATACATAATCCTTTCTCTCCTGCCTATGTGATAATCTGACCCAATAGTCTGTTAAAATATGATCTCTCAACGTGTTTAAGTAAAGCTATCCAAACCTTATGGAATAATGCAGTATATACAGTATATATATTGAATGAATTGACAAACCAACTCTAAAACACCATCAGCCGCACTATCCACTGTAAATCACAGCGCTGCTTAACAAGACAGATGAAGCAGTTTTGTGAAACTTCCCTCTGCCCATCTGAGATGCTACGTGTTAACAATGTCCTCCCGCTTAACGACTTCCGCTAATCATCCGCACGTGTCGGATCAAAGTTCTGCACAACACAGAATACCCAGCGGGAGTCCACTGATTGCTACCACCTTCAACCCAGTCACTCATAGGTCATTGAGCACAATCAATGCCGCACTTTTTTCATTCAGTTTGCGTCTACGGAAATGTTTGTATGCAGGAGTGTAAGTGTGCGGTCAAACCTGCACATTCTTGCAGCCTGTGATTTATCACGTCCTGTGTTAAAAGGAGTCAACCAATTGATATCTTGTTTGTGTTGAACGTTTACCAGGCAAAAACAAACCAATTTAAAAGTCCTTGTTAGCATTTTGTTTAAATAAGGTGTGGCCTACAGTTCAGCAGTTAGAGAAAACCTACTTAACCCCTAACAGTGAGGTCCTCTCGTGGCTCTCCCCCTAATCAGCTCCTGCTTCCTTCATGTTTGTCTTCTGTGGAGCCCCCTGCCCTGCAGAATCCAATTTATTTTACTCCCCTCCGCTTTACCCAAAACTGTTTGTATTAGAGTCCTAAATCAAGTGTTGGATGTGAACTTGAAGCGCCACGGTTATGAAAATATTGCCCATGAGAGATGGACCTAGCAAAGGAAATGAGCACAATGCTTCCCTGCCTGTTGGCTGTTTTGGGAGCCCTCACTTTTTATTTAACAACAAGCAGCCCCCTGTCTCTCCACTTTGTCAGGATGTCAGTGACGGACTGTCGGTCAGGGCTCAGTGACTTGCAATGGTCCTGTGTTATTTATAGCCCCTTCTGGCCTCAGAAGTCCTGGGTTTACTGAATCTCCATTTGTTTTGGCAGGACAGAAGTCTCTCTCTCTCTGTGTACGTATGTGTGTCTCTCTCTCTTTGTGTGTGTGTGTGTGTGTGTGTCTCAAGTGATGTGAGGACGAGAGAGTGGCATACATAACTGCCCCCCACCCCCTCTTCCTGCCATCATGTTTTAAACCTGGAGGATAATGATTGTGTCAAAGACTGATTAGGTTACTTGGAAGAGCTTTAGGCTAACCGGAAGGCCTCCCAATAATGTCAGCCATGTTTGGTCATTGCGGCTCAGAGCTCCACATAGCTCTTGTGAACCAATGGCAGTGTTATGGGAACAAGCTTTCCAAGATTCCTGCTGAGAAACAAGTGAGTGTGGTGGAGCGTGTGTGTCCTCCCCTGGTTCCAGTTACTGTAGCCTGTTGGCTGTTGGAGCCATATTTTATGGTTAGTGAGAAAAAACCCTGTGTGTGACAGCCAACCATCAGCCCCTCAGCAAAATGCAATAGTTATGTTGCTGGTGGTCTGGTTTCTGCTAATCTCTGTAACTGTCTTCTATCATAAACAAAAATAATACACAGCAGCTCAATAGATCTCTCTTAGGCGCCTAGCGTGTGTGTTAGGTTTGACATGTCAACGCCAAAAAAGACACAACCAAAGTGGCTGTCCCCCTCCCCCCACAAACTTGACAGCAGGTCATAAAAACACACATTCATCCTGGAGCCACACTTGCAGAAGTGGCACGTAGCCCAGCACTTTGGGTCACAGGCGTGACTAAGAGGAAATGGCTTCTTTTGATTTTAGAGCTGCAATTAATCAAAGAAAAAAAAAAGACAGACTCATACAGGCACACCAGATAAGGAATAGTCAATGCTGGAATGCTGAAAGTAGCAGTTCATGGGACAATTAAAAAACACCGGTCACAGACATGTTTTTGAATATCAAACTCAATTTGTCTTTAATGTTGCACAATGACTTTCTTCACACTGGAGCAGTTTAACATGTCCTCTGTCATGGGCGTAAAATAGAATTTATATTTAGACGGAAAAGTGCCGATGCGTTCTCACTTTTTATTCCGCGCGCATATGGTGACCCAAAAGTGTGTGAAATTCGATGTAGTATGCACACCATAAGGCAAGGTGATAGTGTGACGTACTGCCACACACCACCACCAAGTCTGCGTGCCTGCGTACAACATTTCTTCTAATTCTCTCCCTAGTAGCGCAAAGCCAACAACCAAAGCTGACAATTTTGTCTGGACAGACAAGGAGGTGGAGTTAATGCTTAAAACAATGCATACACGCGGCACACAGACACACAAGGCACACACACACACACACGCATGCGGCGCACACATGCAGAGTATAAAACACACGGCACACACACATTAGCGGCACACACATTCTGCGCATTACACACACACACACACACACACACACACACACTGGAGGGTGGTTTCACTTTTTTGCGTTTTTAAACCCCAAAAACGCTGTCGGCGTCTAAACGAAAGGCACATCTGATAAATAGCGTATTCATGTAAACAGGGCCTTTAGGCTCCCATTTTTAAAATTCTTTTGAGGAAAAGCATTGGGGCATGAGTGGATTGTCCCAGCACGTGTATCAAAACTGTGTGTCCGCTGTGATTTAGGCCTGGGTGGAGAGGTCGTGTTGATGGGTTATGCACTGCAGCCGCCTTCTATGTCACTCCCTGCCTCTTAGACTTTATCATCCGCTTAGTTTTTAGCTTCCTCTGCTTGTTTTGGGTGGCTTTAGCAGGGGAGGTAGGGATTCTTGTCAGATTAACGACAGTGGAACAAGTGATTTTTGTTTATCACTTTGCGGCTTAAACTTTTGCCCAGGTCATTAACCCCACTGGCACAGGTGAAGCAGGGATTAGGGGAAGCCACAGGGTCTCTCTTTGGAGACCCTTTGGAGGTGTGTTGGGGGAATGCACAGCCAAATAAATAATTTCTCTCCCCCCGTTTCTTTCCTGTGTCTTATTGCAGGTTCAAGAAATCAGCACCCATGTTTCTTGATCGGAACTTCAAACTTCTTGCAAAAGCCAGCAAATACTTACCTCCATTTGGAATCAGAACGCAAGGTAAGAACAGTCCATTCTGTTACCTTCCGCTAGTGATATCTGCATCACATTTCATAAACAATGTGTTCAAGGATGGTGTCCATAAAAACATAAATACTACAATACAATTTTTGATCTGGTGTGTAGACAGGTTTGTGTTAAAGCCAACACTGTTCTTACTGCTGCTGTTTCTGAGGTTTAGATGCTGTGTGGGAACAAGTATTTTGTCACCACGGTGCCTGCATCTTAGAGTAATAAACCATCTGTCCGGATGATTTACAGTTTTTCTATCAGTTGCCAACATTAGAATTCTTCATGGGTCCAAAGTAGGGGTGGGGGAGAAAGTTGATTCTTAGATAAACCGCAATTCCTTCGTGAAAGATTCTTAGTTGATATGCAGAAAACTCAATAAATGGAACTTTAAATCCCCCCCCCCCACCTGTGTAAATGAGCGCAAGCTGCAGCTCAGAAACGGACAATTAACTAATATGCCAGTATTTGAGTGCCTTCCTGGGCGTGTTGCGATAGTCAATATATGGATTCATTGCACGATCTATGGGAATGAGCTTGGTTGCTTTTAGTGACGCAATATATTGCAATTAACCGTTTTTATAATTGAAAAAGAGTATACTCATTTTGACATACAAATGAATGTTCCCAACATTTTAGTCAAGCGTCTCCACACACACACACACACACACACACACACACACGTGCACAGCGGATAGCGACAGGTCAAGAGACGTGAATCTCCGGTGTGGAACATTTTGGCTTTATGCCAAATGAGAGAAGAGGGCCACTTAACGTGGAGCAGCCGGTATGTCGACATGGTTTAAAACCCGTGGCAGCGATAAGAGGCAACACAACTAACCTAAAATCTCACCTAAAACATAACCATCCCAGCCAGTTGAGAGGGGTCTTCCAGACAGTTATCTGTTTCAGATGCTTTTCCCGGCAGTGCAAATATAAACAGATTGCGTATCTTGCTATATAGCCAAAGAGATGCAGCAATGGTTGAAAAACCAGCATTTAAAAATATGCTGCAATCTTTTGACAAAAGAATTGGTATGAATTGTCAACACTACAACACTTTCTAACAAAGGTGTATTTATTATTTATTTGTTTTATTTATTTAGATTGTGTTTTTGGCATTCCCATTCCAATGTATAAATATTAAGAATTAAACATTATTTGATCTTTGAAAGAGTGTGCTTGCCTTATTATGCTATAATATTGTCATTATGTAATCAGTGGCGTAAAATGACAATATGTATCGCAGTTAATTTTGGGACAATATATATCACACAACAAAAAGGAGTTATTGTCACAGCCCTAATTCTTACAGTAAGAAGAATTCTGCCACTTTTCATCTTTTGTTGTTACAAGGCTGATGTCTATGGCAGAATATATTCTGCCTCAGGTGTGTTGCTCTGGCTGGTCCTGAGTTGGGACAAAGTGAGATAGGTAATCCATCGCAGTGCGCACTTAGTCACCTTTAGTCTTTGGCAAAATGATGTCATCACGCAATGTAATGCAAGCAGGGATTAAAAATTGCTGCTATCCCCTGCCGTCCCACATTGAAGATTTTAGAATCAGTGGCTGAACGGCAGATCTTTTGATGTTTGCAAGTCATCCATGCTTTGTTGCCTTCTGGGTAGGGATGGGTTCCAATAGCTGGTTCCATTTTGGACCTGGTTCAGGTTCGTTAAGCTATTTGTTAACTTATCTCTCCTCACTCTTTTCTGTAAGCAAAGAGCACATTGGCACATTGATTATGTAATGGTTGAAATGAGGTTGGGCTGTTCTCTGGTTAATGGGATTTTTGCAGCTGGTGTCTGTAAGTGAAAAGACACATCGTGCTGTAACCGTGTATTGAACTTCAAAATCACACCAGCTGTCCAGTTGTGATTTTGAAGTTCAATACTTTCTCTAGAGAAACACTATACTGTAGCTGATCCCCACATTAAGTTAAGATTTCCCCAGTTAACGATAGAATAGCTACATCAATTGATTAATCTGATCAACTAAATATTTAGAATCAGGACCTTCAGTATTTGGAGTAAGTTGCACGAGTCAGCTACAGCTTTTGATTGAAGGATCAATTAATGCACATTTCAGATATTATGCTGTTCATCTACTAACCTGCTATATCGAATATTAAATACATTGTTACCCATTGCCGGTTTTCAGACTTGAACTCTGGCCCAGCCAGTGTTCTAACCTTCTGACCAGGCTGAAAACAAGGCTTATTATTTTAAGTTTATAATACTTGTATTGTACCATACCCATAGCTCGGAATATATGAATATTTTCTAGTAATTGCTTTTATTTACAATTTAGGCACTGATAGGTATTGATATTATACAGTATATTGCTATCGTGATATGAGACTAGATATCGACAAACATGAGATTTTGGATATTGTAACATGGCATAATTGGTGTCTTTTCCTGGTTTTAAAGGCTGCATTACAGTAAAGTTGTGTCTTTTTCTGAACTTACCAGACTGTTGTCACTGTTTTATTATTTGCTTTTATCCACTTAGTCATTAGATCCACATTACTGATGATTATTTATAAAAAATGTCACTAATAGTCAACACTACAATATTATTTATTAAGGTCTTTGGTCAAAAATATTGTGATATTTGATTTTCTCCATATTGCCCAGCTCTAGTAGGCACTGTAGGCTCTGTGTTTGTCATAGTAACAACCTTATCAGTGATGTTCATTTGTCTTGTGGGATGAACTGTAGCTTGGGACCAGGGAACCCGTATGTCTCTCAACACTCCGACTTTAATGTTTCCACACACAGTGCTTGTACTTGTTCCTTGACCTTAACACACCCCAGCACTTCAGATATCAAACCAGTACACATTGCCATGGGAACTGAAGAGATAACATTAAAGTTGGCTTCAGTGACATGCTCTGTATCATATTTTCCAGTACTTAGTAGCACGAGGTACAGTCAATGTTACCTTTTGTGCTCTGGTGAGCTCTCTGCTGTCATACATACACACACACCCACACACACATACTGTCTTAGCCATTATCAAAAGAGTTCTCCCTGTGCGAGTGTTACACCTGGTTTCTGTTTTCTCTTCGGACTGCAATGGCAGTGGGGTTTCCCTTTTAGTGCTACTCATGTGGAGAGATGATACGTGTGGAACTTGAATAGAACACCACAAAGGATTCCAAATTGGGAACACGGAGTGGCGGGGATGGGCAGCAGGTTTATTTTTACTTTTTATTCTGCCAAGAGGTATCTTTGGCACACATCAACCCCAGAGGAGTACAGTAAAGCTGTGTTAATTTGGTCTCAGAGAAAGAAAACCATACTTGTCAGCACTGCAGGATACCAGTCAGCCACTGAACAATTGACTAATAGCCTATATTTTGCATCAATTGTTAAATATTATTCTCACTTTACATTATGTTCTCGCTAAATCAGCGGTTTTCAATAGGTGAGGCGGCGAAGAGCCACGGGGGAGGTGCGACACGCAAAAAAAAAACAACTATGCAGTGCTATTGATACCAGTAATTGTGTGTGCGTGTATTAACTTTAAAATGCATCGTTTCCTTGTCCCAAGTCAACAGAAGTCAGCATTAAGGGAGGAGACAGGACCCAGCAAAAAACACAGGAAATATGATCCTGAGGTAACGTTAGGTTTCACCTGGTCGGGGTCCGAGGCTGCACCTCTGCCGCAGTGTGACAGAGGCGGGAGAAATGCCACCTGTCACCTGTTGTCCCCTGTGTCTGGTTGTCTGTGAAGAGCGAGTTCCCCCAGATCTCCACTAAGGCTATGAAAGTCCTAATCCCCTTCACCTCCACCTACTTGTGAGTGTGGGTTTTCCACACTGACCCTGATTAAAACAAATGCAGAGCAAGGCTGCAGGTGGAGGACGACTTGCGTTTATTTCTCTTTGCAGTGCTGCCCCGCATCAAACACCTCTGCGCATAAAAGCGTGGCCTCATTGTTCCTACTGACAGATGCGGCGTCACCCTCGAATGTTTTGAGTGTAGCCTATTTTTAAAAAGTTGGCAAATATGAAACCGCATGCCGCTTAGTGCCCACTTTCGCTGTAAGAAGCGGTGCAGCTTTAGGTTTGGACGCGTTCGGCTGTGGACATGCTGTGGCAGGTCGCGTTCGAGCTCCGTGTATTGTGCCGTAGTTTCTGTTTTCCACCACCGATGTAGAGCAGCATACTGCCACTTGCCCAAACGGGGCTCTGTGTCTGTCAGAAGGTCTGAGATCTACCGTATCAGCAGAGCAATCACGTATTGTACAGCAGGCTATGAGGCAGGTAGATTATTTTCTAAAATATAGTGTCTTCATTCTTGTAATAGCCTATTATAACTTTATTTTTCACAAAACTTCAAAACAGATGAGGTGAGTTATATTTTGAATGTGCACAAAGATTTGGACATGAGCAGAAAACTTGCTCAAACACATCTGATATGTTACAGTCTATGGGTTTGTTAATAAATTAAAATGAATTAATGTATAATTGAGGTGAGTAATTGTCATATGTACATTTACTGAGGTTACTTGCCCAACAAAAGATACAAAAGAGGAGGGAACAGTAAATGATGCCTAGGCTACATGTGTGCTGACTCAGATATAATTTAGAAAAGTCAATCCAAAGCCAAATAAATAGTTGAAAGCAATACAGAATGCCTGAGAGCATTACTATTATGTTTTTATATTTGGATTGTAACCTCTTTCCCTTTTACATAAAAATACTTCCAGCATATTGATTCAGAAAAAAGTAGAGGGCTTACAAATTCACCAGAATGCAGGAAATGAAGTGTTTAATGCACAAAATCTTCAGGGGGTGGAGCCTTGGCCTTTGAGTTGCCAGGCCAGTTATGATTAGGCCAAATGTTGGTGTCATCTAATTTTCCATTTACACATGTTAAGCATGTTTTGTTGACTTGTAGATAGGCCTACTGATGTTCAGGGATTTTAAAAGTAGCTATAGGCCTGGATGAAGTTGGACTGAATGCACTTTAAAAAAGGTTTTAGAAATAAAATGTCATCAAACACAATATTAAAAAAGATTTACATTTTTTAAGTTGTTATTAAAACTCATTGCATGGAACACACAAAAGAGGGCATTTACTGCAGAGGCGTGTGTGGGTTAGTGCAGGCGGACGGGGTTTTAGGGAAGGGGGGGGGCTTGGCTGGCCTTAACTACTCTAAGGGGAGGCTCACATTCACCCAATTTGAAAGCCCATGCTCTAAATGATACCGCTCTTCAGTCCAAAGTGAATTTAGTTACGCTGTTTACACTGTTGTTCATTAGCCAGAGGTTTATATACAGTTAGGAGGCATTTTATCATTTTTTTTTATTCACTAAGTTTGACAAATTAGGAGAAAATTAAAACATTTTTACAGTTCTTTTAAATTGGTTGGCTGAGGAATTTAGTTAACCAAAATAGTCCTTCATACAATATTTCCCAGCAGTTTATGACAGATAATTGACATTAATTTAGTTAATTTACTTATGTTAACGCAATTACATTCATAATCAGAGCATGATGTTTACACAAGTGCTGATTCAGTCACAGGACCACACTGTTTATGTGAGCGGTAATTCACAGCTTTATCTTTGTAACGTGAGACAAACAGGTGCATCAAGTGTATGAGTACATTCATATAAACAATTTGTAAAATATAACCTCAGTTTCAACACAGCAAAGCTTTTTTTTGTGGAGACAATGTCATATTTAAACTGTAACTTGTATCACTTTTTACAGCCATCTTGGTCCTAACAGCTATATTTCAGGATTGTCCAATTTTCCATGTCCTTGATAAATTAGTCATACTGTAATCAAATGATATATATATTTCTTTAACCTTTTTCACTTGATGCTGATTCAAAATCTTACTAAAGTACAGACCTGACAAATACCACTCTCTCATTGCATTGATTCTTTTATATTGTTTAGGGTACACTTTTGCCCAACAATGCGTCTGTGTTATGTGATGCTGCCGACCTTCCTCTACGCAAGCAATAAAGATTTTTGTCAGAGTTCCATGTGGACCAATGTCTGAAACTCCAGCCGTTCATCTTAAGCTCTACCACAAGACATACTTTGCTGAAATGTTTACACCAGGTACTTGCTAACTATTAGCTTCTATGTCGTCCTCTGGAAGAGAGTTGTGCCCATTGTGATTCTTCACTTTTCACCCGCTTGGATGCAGGTGTGGTCCTCTGCCTTGTGTTTATGCTGCTCGGGGTGATGCTTGACGCCAGACATCGACACCACATCCAAACAATGGGCTGTTGCTCTGCTTGCCTCTCCTCAGCAAGTTAATCATTAGGATCGTTAGCCAGGGTGCACAGGGCTGCCATAAGTCTTACTGACTGCTTTGAAGGCCCCCAGTCTAAACTCTCGTGTTCTCACTCTCCCTTTACTCTCACTTTGGCTGTTTCTTTGGGCCCCCCTTTGCAGACTATGTGCTATATGGTGATTATATTAAGTAGAGGGCAATGAAAATGTCTTATATTTATTTTTAGCATACAACGCAGGAAATTTAGTTGTTTTCTGCGTTAAAAGACCTAGGCACAGCACCCAAGACATTTTGGGCCACACCACTAAAACTAAAGACCTTTCTTGGATCTAATGATGTAATCGGTCCCCAGTGGACTTCTTCAGTAAGTTTTGTCTTTAAGCTTTTATAGTGATATTTATTAACTGCCCTAGCTTATTGTACGCAGAAACGGTGATAATAATGGTCCAAAATGGTGAAATTACGTTTTTTTCCTCTTCTAATTTCTAATTTTCTTGGGGGAAGACCTCCAAACCTCAAGCCAAATACATGCACCCGTCTTCCACGAATCCATGGAAAACACTGCATGTTGGATGTAAATTAAAAAAAAAAGATGAACTGCCATCATTAGTTCCTAAGTAGTCCTTCTTTGGTGCTTCCACATCACTACAAATATAACATGGATTAAAGATAGTAACGACTATTATGGAATCTGCACATTTAGGCTATCATGGTTATAAATTACAAGTTTTAGAGGCCTAAAATGGCCAGGGGAAGAGAGAAATACATGTAATATCTAATTTTGGAATCATAACTATAACGGAATGCCCAGAAGAACATGGCAGGAATGTGTGCTATGGCTAAACATCCCCGTTTCTCACCCTGCGAGCAGACCACTGATCACCCACTGAACCGGGAGAGTGCTTGTTTGAAAACAGCATTCTTCTCTCAGTGCTTTTATGAGAGTGTCTAAATACACATGCATACCATCCTGAGCCTGTCTGTTTCTCCCAGACTCATTCCTCAAGAACACAAGTTTTTTTTTTCCCTCTGGGTAATCCCATCACCA
This sequence comes from Etheostoma nigrum, assembly GCA_029931835.1. Taxonomy (NCBI): domain Eukaryota; kingdom Metazoa; phylum Chordata; class Actinopteri; order Perciformes; family Percidae; genus Etheostoma; species Etheostoma nigrum. The sequence goes on from CM057248.1 coordinate 6,712,343, forward strand.
GTATTTCTGAGGGCTGATTGGTCACTCCTTATCTGTGACTGAATAAACGGAGAGAGGTGTTCTCTCAAAGTGTCTTAGACCACCTAGATTGCTATATCTCTCGTGGTATGTTGACATCCTTGGCAGTTTTTTAATCTTTTTAGAGGCGCAATTCTCAAATTTTTGGCTTTCTTTAATATTTCAGTATGATTCTGTTCTCGTTTTGTCTACCGCCGTGAAAACCCCCACCATTTTTTATTGTTCATTAGTTAATCTGGTTACCTTTTCACTATCTATTTTTTTAATATCTCTGAAACACTGTGTTCCAAGGACATTTATATTATTAAAATTGCCTCTGCTTTGTTACCATTGTAGCTTTCCAAAAAGTGCTCCAGTACGATCGTATCCCATTCACAACTAAAACTAATAAATCCTATAATGAATGTCTTCTGTGATTATTTATCCATTTTTCCATAGTGGAAGGAGGCGTTGTTGTTGTTATTAGCCTTTAGCTGAAGACTTCAAACGGCAAGATGTATCCCATGATGCATTGGGGCTGATGTCGTCAAATCAGAAGCTATGTTTCTGACCGGGCATGTCTGTGTAAAAGTGTTGATCTCTGAGGCTAAGCGCAAAGAAATAACGACTTTTACCTTATCCCAGTATCAGTAGATCTGGGCTGTTTGGGCAGCAACTGAAATAATGAGTAGAATGTGTGGGTGAGTCGATTATCCTTTGCTAAATAAAGTTAAACATGAATTTGACTGCATTTTTTGTAAATTCTTTTGGCCGTGATAATGGTGTAGTGAAAATGTGATATGATGGCCAAAAGCAAACATCACCCCGTCTGTGATGGTCATGACATTTTCCAGTGTCAAATTACGAGATGGGAGAGAATTTGGTATATGTTGTATATATCCAGTCTCCCATTTCTACACAAATTAATATTTAAAAAAAAGCTACTGTAAAGTATTTACATTTTGTAGGCTCATGTAAAAAGTGCATTGTTGGACATATATATATTTTTTTTCCTCTGCAGAGAGAATCATAGACAGCATTTTAACTACCACGAAGAATTACGGGCTTGGAAAGGCGCTGGACAGGTAATTATCGATGCTTGTACACATCAACAGGAAATCCTGTTTCATCTATCCACGACTTCTTAGTGTTGCTAACTGTCCCTCCCACCCTGCAGTCTCCCCTGTAAAAGATGCATCATTGTGGGCAACGGGGGAATCCTGTTTAACAAGTCTCTGGGCTCCCGTATAGATGACTACGATGTCGTAGTGAGGTAAGATGACGGCATAGTAAAATACATAAATACACGAATGTCTGAGCAATTTGTCCTTCCAAATAGTATTGTGTATCATGTACAAGGCAAACTGGTACAGCAGGATGGGAACAATACCATTTGTGACATTTAAAGATCCCATGACATGGCGCTTTTTGGATGCTTTTATATAGACCTTAGTGGTCCCCTAATATCATATCTGAAGGTAAAGGTTGGGGGTGTGGCCTTGACCAACTGCCACTTTGCTCGTTTGAAAGCCATGATGTCTCTCTCTCATGGGTAGATTGGGCAATATTCCAGATCGGCTCGTCTGAGCTTTTTTTTGTTCAAAGGCAGAGCAGGATAACCAAGGCTCGGTTTACACCTATCACCATTTCTAGCCACTGGGGGACCATAGGCAGATTGGGGGAACTCATATTAATGTTGAAAAAATGTCATGCCATGGGACCTTTTAATACATCCCAATTAAAAGAACATCATATTAAAGGGCATATTTAGTAGTTGATTAAGTATAAATAAAAACATCCCAGCTCCTTAACTTCTGTGCCATGGATTTTTCTTGTTCACTAAGGGGGCTTTCACACCTGCCTCATTAAGTTCAGTTGAAACGCGCTAGAGTTGGATTTTCCCCACACTGGGATGCACGTCAAAAGCGGACCAGACAAGCTTTCAACTAGGGCTGGGCAGTATACCAATTCATAACATATGGGTATTCATTTCCAAAATTATATACATTTTTTTATATATTGTAATATCGGTGCACTGCAAGGGCGAGTGCTCCAGCAGAGGTAAACTGTGAGTGAGTCATGGTAGTAACTTTATAACAATTAATAACCCACCCTGACTCCTTGACAGCCCGGACCTCAACCTGTGCATGTGATTGGTCCCTTGTCGTGTGTGTGTGTGTGTGTGTGTTTATGTATGTATGTATTTATGTATGTACGTATGTATGTGTCTGTTTCTCCATGTGTTGTTTTGTCTCCCTCCCTTTTTTGGCTCTGGGATGAGTTCCAATGTCTGTGTATTGTTTGTAATTGTTTGTAACTAGTGCTGTCAAACAATTAAAATACTTAATCGTGATTAATCACATTATGTCATGGTTTACTCTCAATTAATCACACATTTGTATCTATTCTAAATGTCCCTTGATTTATTTTTGTCCCATTTATCTTTTCTCATTTTAATACTCTTATCAACATGGAAAAGTGGATCGGCTTGCTTTGGCATATAGCCTACTGTAGTGTTCCATTTCACACTAACATTTTCACTTTAGAGCAGTCATTCACACTTGGAGCAAATAATCTCTCACACAGTAAAACACTGTCCATCAATAAAAAGGTGAAAAAAAAATACTTGATGCGACCAGGTGGGGGGGGGGGAGAATTGGCATCAGCTGTGTGCTTGGCCATCAAGTGATATTTCAGACTGGATAGATGATAGTTCAGTTCACAACGACAAAAACTTTTTAAAGGAAACTTTCCATTCAAAATCTTATTGGCATCCATTTGGGCATCTCGCGTTCGCCATCCACTCAAAACGTAACGTTACTACTCTTTGGCCGGCTCGCAAGCCCAAACAAGTGCCCTGAGCCATTGCTTTTGTGCCGGCAGGTTGAATCAAGCCCCAGTGATCGGTCATAGCAAAGACGTGGGGACCAAAACCACCATGAGGATTACCTATCCAGAGGGAGCCATCCAGAAGCTTGAGGAATATGAAAAGGACTCACTTTTTGTTTTATCTGCTTTCAAACCCCTGGATTTCAAGTGGCTCAGACACATAATCTTCAAGGAGAAACTGGTAAGGATATTTTTTAAACTGATTAAGGAATGAAAGTGGAAATCTTGAACATATTAAACACACAACACAGAAAGATGCAGGACTGGTGACTCACAACTACTGAAAAAGCAAAGGTAGGGCTGGATGATTAATTGAAAATTTACAGACATCAAAATATTTTTTTCCATGCCGATAATTTTGATAATTTCTGTCGATAGGCCAACTTTTCCTTTAAAACAAACATTCTTCTGCGTGTGCAGGGTCCAAAATTAACGCTCGCCAGTTGCCAAATGGGAAGGCGGGCCGACACGCGCACACACAAACACTAGTGCACACACCAGCCACTACCTACTTCACTGATAGCTAGCTTTTAACTGTGCCGATTTTTGGCAGCCAGCCAGCCTTCCAAAAGAAAGCACAGTGGAATTATGTTAACCAATTATTAACAGTTGACCAACAAGCAGGAAACGGAGTCTTAGTTCACCCTTCTAGGAGGCTTTGACACACTTTCCCCACTCCGTGTCTGCCGACAGCTGTAGGCTTGTACCGATGTTGATGTTCTGTGCATTGTCGGACACATGCAGCCACTTTCCTGAAACCGCCTGCGGAACTGACACAAGTAAACAGCGGACAGCAGCGTGCATGTCCCAGCCTGCCTTCAGCGCCTCAACCTGCAGTCTGCTGTGTGTCCACCTGCTTTACTCTCGGACGGGCGATTTAACCCGCCAGTCCTCATCGATATACTTTCATGTGTCTCTCCATAAGAAGATAAAAGAGGAGCTTAAAACGCAACTTGCTGGTTCAAAGTTAGGATTAACAAGTTGATTAGAAGTTAAGAAATAGATTGTAAAGCCTATTTACATTTTTATCACGTAAAAGACGTTTTTTTAAAAAGTTGTACATCAAAATGAATAAACAAAATGTCCGTCGTTTTACAAAAAAACAATATTGTCAAAATTTATTGTAATGTAATACAGGATTCCTCACAGTATGCCTGTGTTTGACCTGCAGATAATTTCTACTTCTCTGGGTATCTGAATGTCTGATTTATCTGTTGTTTTAGCAGAACATAGCCGTCTACCCTGTGATCACATTCTGTACATTCCTTCCTGTGTAAAAATATAATCCATTTACATAAAGGGGTCAAGAGGACAACTTGAGTCTCTGTTTTATAATTGGGATGTTTTCAATGGTTTGAATGCTTTAAAGGCACATACGTTATTGTTTCCTCTTTCTCTGGCAACCAAGTTAACTTTCTTCATGATACTTTGTTGTTCCCGTCTTAACCTGTTCTTTCTTCTTCTTTTAAACTTTTTAATGTTTATGAAACTGTAATGTTCTGATGTGATGATCATAAAGGACCTATGACAGCAAATGAGACTAACAGTGAAAAGAAAACTATTTGATATAGTTTTTATTAATGCCTGTGCCCGGGTTTCAATTTTTTTTCCACAAAGTGATTTTCGGCAGGTAGACGGCGCTACAGAGCACACATTCTGATGGGTCACATGTTTCTTTGTAACACTGGAAAAGCCTTTAAAAATCGTTATGGACAGCAAAAAGGTAACATGAGATTTATTTATGTAGGCCTAATTAACGATTTTGGAAAATCATTTTTCTTTCTTTTTTCTTTTTCACCAATATTGCGATCTAAAATGTGATTCTATTTTAAGGTCCTTATCTGCTGTATTATTTAACAAAAACATATGACTAGCACAGTATAAGATGCATTAAACATAAACTGTAATTTACTGTTAGACTGGGTAATCCCCGCCCACCCTGCAGCTCGGTCTGGAAATCTGCACGTTTAATTATCCTGCTTCAGATCACAATTTTGTGGGAACCAATCACAAACTGGCTTATCTACCTGACGCTATTGGCTGTTTTAACACGATGACGATAGAGAAGCGACCAAGCAGCTTCTTGTTTACATTCAACATAGCAGCCACTGAACGCCACCAAAGCTCAACAACCCGTTGATGCCGCTGTCGCTTCTACGTCACCCAGATCGTTGTTCTGAGTTATTAGAACTATGACCGTTGGTCACGCCTCTTGTTCAGAAAAAATACAGAGAAGACTCCCCAGACCAATGCTCCATTTCAGATCTATTGGCTTTGGTCTGGTGATAGCCAGACTACTTTACTGTTGTTATATTGATTTAAATTAGGTGATGCATGAATTTATATAAATTACATTATTTATTAACTACTACAATCACAGTGACTGATTTGTTGAACGTCCAGCCTTGTAATACAATGACATGTAATAATTACCATGACAACACAAAGCACTGACAAATAAGCCTGGCGTAAACATTAATATTAAAGTTGGTAAGAAATCACACTTACTAAAGCGCAGATAGCAGAATAGCACATTTTAAACACGGTCTTGTAACTTTACTGGACAAACTTTAAATATGTATATGTGCACAATAAGTATGGCAGTGCCAGCCGTAGTAGTGATCCTACGGCTGGGCCACGTCAGTTTTAGCAGCGGAAAAAACCTTTTTTTTTTCAGCTCTGCTGCAACTCTGTTTACATTTTTTGTGTAATGTTAGCTTCGGTATGGCGACCTGGTTAAAATATGTGCGGCGGGCATGTTGTACCGCTTATCCAGGGTTTTTATCAAAGCCGGCAGCCCAGGCTTGATCACAGTACTGAGGTGCATCCTTTCTTTCGCAATAAAGTTTTACCTGACAGTTGACATCCTGGTGTTTTGGCTTTTTAGCCATGCAACTATTGTACATGGCTTTGTGGTGGTACAGGTTAGTGGTGTTGCCCTGTGAGGGAGTAACATTAGCAAGGCACATTTTGCAGCAACTTGCTCTGCAGACTGTTTAACTGTTTATTGTCACGTGACCAGGGTGTAATCGCAACCTCTGCAATTAGAAAATCTAATTTGAACATATCTCAATTTAATTGCAAATGCAATGAATTGTTCAGCTCTAGGCCTAATTGTATTTTATCTTAGAAGTTATCTGCTGTAGTTCCGGCTGATACTACTGGGTGTCCATCGGAGCCATATGATTGCCACAGTTATATGCCTGACTGTGGACTGGCCTTTTAATCACAAAGGTCAGACTAAATGACAGTGCTGGCTTTTCATTGTTTTTATTTTGTTTTTGTTTTTTAAGAAGGTAAAGTTGTAATTAATGGCTCGTGTCATTTTTTTTTACATCCAATTATTACTATAAAAATGCTTTTATGAGCACTTTAATTTTGTTGTTGTTGAGCAGTCTTCAACTGTCCAACAGGACAGCGCGAGTAGGCTACTTATAAAAGCTCTTCATAGAGTCATTGAAATGAAAATATTCCTATTTTAAAGGACCGTACCAGTATTTTTACACTTTTACTACAAATCTTTATTTCTTTGCATCATTGCTGATCATTTTAAAGGAATGGAGTAAAGGTTCAGAAAGAACTTTATTTCACTTCAGATTTATAATCTTTGGCCAGGGGCAGATCTACAGGGTATTGTAGGATTGAGGTGCTGCAGAGACGTCCCGGCCAGCAAGTCCTATCCTTCAGACTACAGAAAATAGGGAACTTTCTCTATTTTCCAGCTCAGCTTTGTGACTTTGCAGGAGCGGCGGTCAGCTAAAGTTTTTACAAGGTGACTTTTGTTAAAATTCTTGTGAGTAAGGGAAGGGGGACAAAATAAAGAGGAAAAGACAATAGCGTTTTAATAGGGGACGAAAGGGACATACAATGTCAAGCTGAAGCTAAGCAATGGTGTGAAGTTGGATTACTGGATGAGAGAATAAAGGAAAGCGAGATGGAAAGGATAATGTTATATAGGGGAAAGGGATAATAGCTGAGGAAAAGAAAACGAGCAGTGGAAGGTAATAGTAAAGTAAAATGGAGGAAAATGGCTTGTTTGGCTGGCTGATGGCCCCTTTAGCCTTTGATAGGGCCCAGATTTTTCTGGTGTGTCAGAAGGAGAGGACAGTGGAAATGGCTGCTCGGGATAATTGATCTGGCCCCTGGCGTCCGACTCAGCCCTCTTTGATCTGCTAAGGACGGAAGAATGTTTCTCATGGGTTAACAATCAGGGAACAAAAAAAGAAAATACAAAAAAAAAATCTGCGTTGTGTGGTTGGAGCTTTGATGATATGAAGGAAGAGAACTGACAGATGGGCAAAGATCTTATGCAAAAAAAATTCTGTGCAATTTACTCCACATTTCTTTGTCGTACAGCATTGTAGATCAGCAGAAGCTCAGAACAATCAGACATGAATGCATATACAAACATCACACATATGTCGCAAACCTTTTCTAGCCTTGCTAAAAAAAAAAGAGTCAAGGCTCCAAGAATGGCAATATAAACTGTTCTCGGTCTGTTGGGTGGGATGGGCTCTGTTGCTTTTTCTCGTGCCGTTATTGTGCCGTTAGATTCTTGTGAGAGTACTAGTTTAAGTTGGTGTGTCTGGACTGTTTGTGAACTACTGTATGCCTCCTTCCTTATTTCTGTTATAGTTACAAATGCAAGGTGAATTGAAATGGAAATTTTGATTAAGAAATTTAAATTACCATAGCATTTATGTGCTGATTTAAGTGCTTGTTATTGTACACACCCTGCCTGTTACTGTTGTGTGTTATTTGCTGATAAAAAAGTATGACTTCAGTAGAAAACACAAAGATACAAGGACTGGCATGTAGACTTTGGAAAAATTAGATTTTCGGAAATTGTGTCAAGACTGTTATCCTAGCTTCATTGTATCAGACTCACAGCTGGGTGTGTGTGGGTTCCAAAGGCACTGACCCATTACTATTTTCTTTCCACATATTACTAGACAACATGTATGTAAATCAATAATGGTAATTTGGTTGATACTTTAGAATATGCAGCAGGAAATCCTAACCAAGGAGCAGCAAGCATCCCTCCCTTTGCTTGATATCCATTTAGTCCATCCCAGAGGGAGATGTAATGCAACTTAGAGCTGTCCTGAGCTTTTTACGTCTCTTGGTCCAGCAGTGGAATATATATATTTTTTTTTTGTGTATGACCTGCACTCTCACAGCCGCAAGGGAAGCAAAACCTTTTCACTCTCCTTCTGCTGTTATGAAAGAAAGTGTATTTTCTTTTTTAAAGAATTGTGGGTGGTGCACAGTTGTTGTTCAGCCGCAAGTGACTCATTGTGAGTTGCGAAAGTGATGGACTATCCTCCGCTATTGTGGCTTTTCAAATGCCTACAGCGAAGCTTTGGATGGCTGAACTGAATACGAATTGGCGAGGCAATTTCCCAATCTGTTATTCAGTGTTTTGTACACTCTCACAAACACACACTCAAAAACACCCACATGCAGAAGTCCAGATTTGCAAACTTGACCTTGGTCCTGGCTTGCAGACGCAGCTCTCTCTCTCTGAATGGGTCTCCTATTTTAGATCGGTGAAGCCCTCGCCTCCGTATGCAATTACAGTACTGCAGCATCCCAAAGCTTCCAACCTCCCTCATCCCTCATTACCACGTCTACGTGATTACGACTCAGCTTTGTCACTCTGCTGTAAAGTCTGACCCCACAGACGCAGCCGTCTGGTTGATTGCCCAGTTACTTTCTGTTTACAAATGTGCTCAAATACAATTTCCACAATTGTCGATATTCTCTTTTTCTCTCTCTTCTTAGTTGTCTAGCTTTTGATTTTGCCCTCATGCGCAGCGCACACTCACAGTTCATGGACACACAGCCACAATTGTTTGTATATGAAGGGATATTTTCAAACAGAGCCAGCAAAGGATATACAGCCGGTGGTAAACACGGGTTTCCAAGGTGGAGTGCCGGTGTTCTATCTCTCCTGTTTGTTTACAGGAGCTCTCTGTGCTCTCTACAGGCCAGAGAGATGCATGATGGATGGAGACAATTTCAGGAAGAGAGTACTTATAACCACTGGGCCACTAAAACATGGTAGTAAAGCCAATATTTTAAAAACATTGCACATCTCTAAGGCAATGCCAGAAACTGAGCAACGAATTTCCCAAATACCCAGTTGCTTCACATCTCAAATATACAAATGCTCTCCTTCCTGCTGGAATGATGCAATGAAGCATTTCCTATTGTTAATCTCTGTGTAACAGCCAGGCCTTTCAGTTTATAGACATGTCATTTTAGCCCAAAAAGTTTATGTAACTCTATCACTGAGGGTGCACCGTGGGACAGAAATAACTTCTATATGGCTTGCTTTTAAGCCCAAACATCTGTGCAGAAGCCCAAAGTAGCATGCATACATGCATTCATAAACATTTACATACTTGTAAACATGGATTTTGAACATGATCCAAGTGACTAACATAGGGTCCGGATGTCACTGATTACCATGAGTGTAATTTTCCAAAAATGAGTCACCTCTACCTACCCTGCGATGATTAACACTCAGACCTATACTCTGGGTTCCCTCTTTTTAGTTGTGTGTTTTGATCCTATGGATGTTAGGTAATTAATATGGCTGTAAAATTAACTCAATAATTAGGAATTAAAGCAAAATGCAGCAGTAACCAACGTTGTGGATGGCTAGCAGTAAACAAAGCTCATTGAGCAGAAATGGATAAATAAAAGGATCTGTTAAATGGCAAGCTGAGTTTAAAACAGTCTAAAGTTATTAGTAAATTAGTAAAGACTAAAGTTATTTGCATGCACTGTCAATGTGAATGGAGTTACCGCCGGAGCAGTTCCAAAAATATGAGAGTATATTTTATATACTAATATATTTTTATTTCACCATTCCAAGTGTAAAGTGGAACACTGCATTATGTTAGTCAGTCCCTCTAGGATTTTGCGGCCTTTTATTTTGAGTTTGTTGTGGCCCATTTTGCGGGAGCTTTTGTAAAACATTGCTTTAAAAGTAGTGACGTCTTCTTTATTTTAGTTGAAAAAACGTTTTTTTTTTTGTATACGTCTTTAAAAAAAAAAAGGAAACTTGTTTTGTGGAGAACAAAATTACTCTAGGCTGAGTTTTCCTAGGAACCTTACCAAAAAGGCTCAGGATGCTGCAAATGTTGGGATAATATGAAAATGGCTGGTGGATTTAAGATGAAAAATAATTTATTGAATGAATTAAATTTGAACATATGTGTCCGTGTCTTGTTGATTTTTACATTGTTAGTTAATTTCCTATCCAGGCCTGGGACACACATTCATACAGTTTAAAAAGTACTTATTGGACTTTAACTCATCATTGCAATACATGTATGAATGAGTGACCACATAACAATGTATTGCTGATTCCCTACATTTTCACCAAAAATGAAGTCTGAAGACTGAAAACTGGAGGAGAGAGAGCAATTTGTTTGGGAAACTTCCAGAGATCCGTACCGAAGCCCCCCACTCTGTCGTCCACTCTAACTCTGAACATTCCGCCACATACACACACATTGGAAAATCTGAGACGGTCTGAAAACGGGACGAAACGTAAACTGTGATTTGGTAGAAACCGGGCTTGATATCTGAACGCCCATTCAGCCCAATAAACGCCAAAGTCTTGTCTTCGGTTTAAACTTTTAATCATGTTTCTACGTTAAAGTATGGCGATACAGCACGGTCCCAAAGAGGGGGCGTTTTGAGCGATGTTGAGCGATTTCCCGAACATTTCCCATTCAAGTCAATGAGAAAATTTTGCCGCTTTTTTGCCGATTTCGGTAAAACCACGCGGCAAATCTCTTAGAAAAGTCATAGCACACCATTCCCGATCATTACCCACATGTCGGTGTAATGTGGTGCGCGTGTTGGCAACGCTTTGGGACTAGTAGCGGGACGAAATTTGGCGGAAGATGGAGAATAAGAAATAATAAGTATGGGCAATAATAGTCATTGTGCCGATTGCACATCGGCACACTGAATAATAATAAGTATGGGCAATAATAGTCATTGTGCCGATTGCTGCTATTGCAGCACATCGGCACACTGAACTAGAAAATTCCGCAGAAATTTTATCAGTGTGCCTGCTACTGGGTGCACATCCACATACACACACATTGGAAACAGCAGTTAGGAGTCAGTTGGTCAACATTGTCTCCAGGGAACAGTGTAATGATAGGTGTGTCTGAGTGTGTGTGTGTGTGTGAGTGTGTTTGTGTGAGAGAGTGTGTGTGTGTCTGTGTCTGAGAGTGTGTGTGTGTGTGGGGGGGGGGGTGTGGTGTGTATGTGGGTGTGTGTGTTGGGTGTCTCTCTCTGTGTGTGTTGTGTGTGTGTGTGTGTGTGTGGTGTATGTGTGTGTGTGTGGTGTGTGTGTGAGAGTGTGTTTCTGTGAGAGAGTGTGTGTGTGTGTCTGTGTCTGAGTGTGTGTGTGTGTGTGTGTGAGAGTGTGTTTCTGTGAGAGAGTGTGTGTGTGTTGTGTCTCTCTGTGTGTGTGTGTGGTGTGTATGTGGGTGTGTGTGTGTTGTGTGTCTCTCTGTGTGTGTGTGTGTGGGGGGGGGGTGTGGTGTGTATGTGGGTGTGTGTGTGTTGTGTGTCTCTCTCTGTGTGTGTTGTGTGTGTGGTGTGTATGTATGTGTGTGTGTGTGGTGTGTGTGTGTTGTGTCTCTCTGTGTGTGTGTGGTGTGTATGTGTGTGTGTGTGGTGTGTGTGTGTTGTGTCTCTCTGTGTGTGTGTGTGGTGTGTATGTGGGTGTGTGTGTTGTGTGTCTCTCTGTGTGTGTGTGTGTGTGGGGGGGTGTGGTGTGTATGTGGGTGTGTGTGTGTTGTGTGTCTCTCTCTGTGTGTGTTGTGTGTGTGGTGTGTATGTATGTGTGTGTGTGTTGTGTCTCTCTGTGTGTGTGTGTGTGTGCGTGTGTGTGTGTGTTGTGTCTCTCTGTGTGTGTGTCTGTGCGTGTGTTTATGTATGTGTGTGTGTGAGTGTGTGTGTGTGTCTGTGTGTTTATGTGTGTGTGTGTGTGTGGTGTGTGTGTGTTGTGTCTCTGTGTGTGTGTGTGTGTGTCTGTGCGTGTGTGTGTGTGTCTGTCTCTGTCGTGCTGCAGCCCCTCCCTTTGTCCTCTCAGTAACAGAACATGTTGCTATGGTGATTTCATCAAAAAAGGTGCGAGATACTTTTTTTAATGTTACCTGTCAAGAGTTTGGTGAGCCTAGCGCGAAAAGTATTAGTCCGATAGACTCCATAGTTACATGTCTGCGACCGGCACAAGATTCCCTACATTTTGACCAACTATGATGTCTAAAGAGGTAAAACTGGAGGAGAGAGAGAAATTTGTTTGGGAAGAAAATCACTGAATCCTACTGGTTTTTTATAGCTTCTGTCGACAGTTGGTAGATCACAGCCAACAATTTAAGTCCGATAGACTCCATAGTTACATGTCTGCGACCGGAACAAGATTCCCTACATTTTCACCAAAAATGAAGTCTGAAGACTGAAAACTGGAGGAGAGAGAGCAATTAGTTTGGGAAACTTCCAGAGATCCGTACCGAAGCCCCCCACTCTGTCGTCCACTCTAGCTCTGAACATTCCGCCACATACACACACATTGGAAAATCTGAGCCGGTCTGAAAACGGGACGAAACGTAAACTGTGATTTGGTAGAAACCGTGCTTGATATCTGAACGCCCATTCAGCCCAATAAACGCCAAAGTCTTGTCTTCGGTTTAAACTTTTAATCATGTTTCTACGTTAAAGTATGGCGATACAGCACGGTCCCAAAGAGGGGGCGTTTTGAGCGATGTTGAGCGATTTCCCAATCATTTCCCATTCAAGTCAATGAGAAAATTTTGCCGCTTTTTTGCCGATTTCGGTAAAACCACGCGGCAAATCTCTTAGAAAAGTCATAGCACACCATTCCCGATCATTACCCACATGTCGGTGTAATGTGGTGCGCGTGTTGGCAACGCTTTGGGACTAGTAGCGGGACGAAATTTGGCGGAAGATGGAGAATAAGAAATAACTAGAAAATGCATTTCCTGCAGAAAATGCGTGGGAATGCTGAATAGCTGAATTGCTAAAGGTAACCTGGTTTAATAGTTTAAATCAGTAAAAGTTGTAGAAAAAATTGAAACGCTAAGCTAAACTGGACAAATAAAATCAGTAAGAAGATGTTGAAGTATTGAGAAGAGTTGAAAAATGTAGGAATGGTTTTAATTAAGTTGAATAGCAACAATAATGTAAAAAAGGTTGAAATATTAAAAAAGAATGTAAAATGTAAAAGCTGAACTGGAGAAATAGCTTAAATCAGTAAGAAGATGTTGAAGTAGTGAGAATATTTAAAAAAGTAGGAATGGTTTTAATAAAGTTGAATAACACCCCTACACCATAAGGAGCTAGAGCTAGATTTTAAAAGTGGAATTGTTTTTATTGCTGAAAGTCTGCAGAAAATACGGACAACCAAAAAAGGTATGGAATAATAAAAAAATCATAATGGGGTTAAATGCCTTTGTCCGGATTGATGTACTACACATCAGGGATCAAACCCCTGTTCATATCCACTGGGCCATCACTAGGGGTTAACTGTCTTCATAGGGAATACATCGGTTGAGTTCCCGCTGTGGGAATCGAACCCCTTTCATCTCTGTGATGTCATCTCTTTCCAAAAAACGTACGGAGTATTAAATAATCATAACAGTGTTAAAAGACTTTTAACACTATGTGAGAAGATCCCATTGTGGGATTTGAACCCGGGCCGACGGCATGAAAGGCATGTCACATAACCACTGCGCCACCACTATAATAACTCCTGGAAAACCTATATAAGGTAATATATAATTTATCTGTGTTTGTGTGTGTGTGTGTGTGTGTGTCTCTGTGTGTGTGTGTCTGTGTGTATATGTGTGTGTGTGCGTGTGTGTGTGTCTCTGTTTGTGTGTCTCTGTGTGTGTGTGTGTGTGTGTCTGTATGTGTGTCTGTGTGTGTTTCTGTGTGTGTGTGTGTGTGTGTGTCTCTCTCTCTCTGTGTGTGTGTGTCTCTCTCTGTGTGTGTGTGTGTGTGTCTCTGTGTGTGTGTCTCTCTGTGAGTGTGTGTCTGTGTGTGCGTGTGTGTGTGTCTCTGTGTGTCTCTGTGTGTTTGTCTCTGTGCGTGTGTCTCTGTGTGTGTGTGTGTGTGTGTCTGTCTTTCTGCGTACACACACACACAAGGACACACAGATTTCTTTTTTCATTCTGTCTGTTTTAAGATGAGTTAACAGCAAAGCCATTGACAGAGAATGAAATGGTTGCTAAGGGATACAAACAACCAGTGGCCATGTTTGTAAACACAGCTAGGAAGCCTTTGATGTCTGTGATGTCATCTCTTTGATCTGTAATCAGTTAACGACCGCAGCTGTTGTACCCTTTTTTACCTGTGGGAAACAGCAGCTCCTAACAAACAAGCCCTCAAACAAATGGTCAGACGGGGAAAATAAAAAGTTATTTCAGTAAAATAACCACCTCATGAGCACCAGAAGGCCTTTGTGAACGTATTGATATAAAATTCATGTGGATAAAGTTAAAAATGTGGACGTATCAGCGATGTAAAAAAGTGGTTCGCTCTGCATTTTGCACAGAAATGTGGACGATGTTTAACATGAAGGTGAATGGAGGAAGATCCTGAACTCTTGCCATTTGATAGCTCTCTGAGCGAAAAGTATAATTCATATCGCATAAATGAGCACATTGACAGAAACTAGACAAGAATACCTACGTTTTGATGTATAAATTGTCCATGACAAGATAGAATTGTTGGAGTGGGAGCAAGATATATAGAATGGAGTAAGATAATCTTTTCAAAGCCGTTCACTCTGATGATGTCACACCACACTCTACCGCACGCAATACACACCCATTATAAAGGCAGAAAAATCATAAAATGTACACTGTACTTCAACAGCTTTTTAACAAAAACTGTAAAATATATCAATCTGAAAAGCCATAGCCGGATAGCTGAATATTTTGTCAACGTTTTAAAGTTTGAAAGACGTCTGTAGGTGAAAAAATGTAGGAGGAGATACATTATGAAGCTGAAGAAGATTTGAAGGATTTGAAGCGTGCTCTCATTGACTTTAATGTTAAAAAAAATTGCTTATATGCTTAATATTTTAAAAAGTATAAATAGTAGAAAAATAGTAAAAGAAGTCCCATCATCTGCTTAAAAAGCTGAAGATTGTAAAAGTTGAACGGTATAAATAGGTAAAAGTATGCAGAAGTTAGAGAGAGCCAAAAAACGTACGGAATAATAATAAGTAAGAATAAATAAAGAACAGAATAACAATAGTTGGAATGCTGTGGAACAGCATTCCCACTAATAATAAAGAACAGAATAACAATAGTTGGAATGCTGTGGAACAGCATTCCCACTAATAATAAAGAACAGAATAACAATAGTTGGAATGCTGTGGAACAGCATTCCCACTAATAATCATAACAATGTTAAAAGCCTTTATTAATACTATATCATGAGCTTCCATTGTGAGAATTGAACCCGGGTCTCTGGCATAAAAGACATGTGACATAAGCACTACGCCACTGAAATGTGTCATCGAGAAAAAAACATGATAATATATCATTTATTTGTGTGTGTGTGTCTGTCTCTCTGTGTGTGTGTTTGTGTGTCTACTGTGTGTGATCTGTGTCACTGTATGTGTAGTGTGTGTGTGTGTGTGCGTGTGTCTGTCTGTGTGTGTCTGTGTGTGTGTGTCTCTGTGTGTGTGTGTGTGTCTCGTTGTGTGTGTGTGTCTCTGTGTGTGTCATCTGTGTATGTGTACTATGTGTGTGTGTGTCTGTGTGTGTCTGTTTGTGTGTGTGTCTCTGTGTCTCTGTGTGTGTGTGTGTCTCTGTAGTCGTGTCTGTGTGTGTGTGAATGTGTCTGTGATGTCTCATCTGTGTGATGTATCTGTGTTTGTGTGCGGATGTGTGTAGTTTGTCTGTATATGACTGTCTGTGTGTGTGTGTGCGTCTATCTGTGTTTGTGCATGTGTGTCTGTGTGTGTGTGTTTGTGTCTGTGTGTCTATCTGTGTTTATGTGTGTGTATGTGTGTGTGTGTCTGTGTGTCCTTGTATGTGTGGGTCTGTGTGTGTCTCTGTGTGTGTGTGTGTGTCTGTGTGTGTGTGTCTGTGTGTGTGTGTGTGTCTCTGTGTGTGTCTGTGTGGGTGTGTTTCTGTGTGTGTGTTTCTGTGTGTGTGTGTGTGTGTGTGTGTCTATCTGTGTGTCTCTGTGTGTGTCTCTGTGTATGTGTCTATGTGTGTGTGTGTCTGTGTGTGTCTGTTTGTGTGTGTGTCTCTGTGTCTCTGTATGTGTGTGTCTCTGTGTGTGTCTGTGTGTGTGTGAATGTGTCTGTGTGTCTATCTGTGTGTGTATCTGTGTTTGTGTGCGGTGTGTGTGTTTGTCTGTATATCTATCTGTGTGTGTGTGTGTGTCTCTGTGTGTGTCTGTGTGGGTGTGTTTCTGTGTGTGTGTGTGTGTGTGTGCGTCTATCTGTGTTTGTGCGTGTGTGTCTGTGTATTTGTGTGTGTGTCTGTGTGTCTATCTGTGTTTATGTGTGTGTCTATGTGTGTGTGTGTCTGTGTGTCCTTGTATGTGTGTGTCTGTGTGTGTGTGTGTGTGTGTGTGTGTGTGTGTGTGTGTGTCTGTGTCTGTGTGTGTGTCTGTGTGTGTGTGACTCTGTGTGTGTGTCTCTCTCTCTGTCTGTGTGTGTGTGTCTGTGTGTGTGTGGGTATGTTTCTGTGTGGGTGTGTTTCTGTGTGCTGTGTGTGTTTCTGTGATGTGTGTCTCTGTGAAGCTGTGTGTCTATGTGTGTGTGTGTGTGTCTGCTCAAGGGATACAAACTACCAGTGGCCATGTTTGTAAACACAGCTAGGAAGCCTTTGATGTCTGTGATGTCATCTCTTTGATCTGTAATCAGTTAACGACCGCAGCTGTTGTACCCTTTTTTACCTGTGGGAAACAGCAGCTCCTAACAAACAAGCCCTCAAACAAATGGTCAGACGGGGAAAATAAAAAGTTATGTCAGTAAAATAACCACTTCATGAGCACCAGAAGGCCTTTGTGAACGTATTGATGTAAAATTCATGTGGATAAAGTTAAAAATGTGGACGTATCAGCGATGTAAAAAAGTGGTTCGCTCTGTATTTTGCTCAGAAATGTGGACAATGTTTAACATGGCGGTGAATGGAGGAAGATCCTGAACTCTTGCCATTTGATAGCTCGCTGAGCGAAAAGTCTAATTCATATCGCATAAATGAGCACATTGACAGAAACTAGACAAGAATACCTACGTTTTGATGTATAAATTGTCCATGACAAGATAGAATTGTTGGCGTGGGAGCAAGATATATAGAATGGAGTAAGATAATCTTTTCGAAGCCGTTCACTCTGATGATGTCACACCACACTCTAACTCACGCAATACACACCCATTATAAATGTAGAAAAATCATAAAATGTACACTGTACTTACAACAGCTTTTTAACAAAAACTGTAAAATATATCAATCTGAAAAGCCATAGCCGGATAGCTGAATATTTTGTCAACGTTTTAAAGTTTGAAAGACGTCTGTAGGTGAAAAAATGTAGGAGGAGATACATTATGAAGCAGAAGAAGATTTGAAGGATTTGAAGCGTGCTCTCATTGACTTTAATGTTAAAAAAAATTGTTTAAATGCTTAATATTTTAAAAAGTATAAATAGTAGAAAAATAGTAAAAGAAGTCCCATCATCTGCTTAAAAAGCTGAAGATTGTAAAAGTTGAACGGTATAAATAGGTAAAAGTATGCAGAAGTTAGAGAGAGCCAAAAAACGTACGGAATAATAATAAGTAAGAATAAATAAAGAACAGAATAACAATAGTTGGAATGCTGTGGAACAGCATTCCCACTAACTAGAAAATTCCGCAGAAATTTTATCAGTGTGCCTGCTACTGGGTGCACATCCACATACACACACATTGGAAACAGCAGTTAGGAGTCAGTTGGTCAACATTGTCTCCAGGGAACAGTGTCATGATAGGTGTGTCTGTGTCTGAGTGTGTGTGTGTGTGTGTGTGTGAGAGTGTGTTTCTGTGAGAGAGTGTGTGTGTGTGTGTCTGTGTCTGAGTGTGTGTGTGTGTGTGTGTGTGAGAGAGTGTGTGTGTGTGTGTCTGTGTCTGAGTCAGTGTGTGTGTGTGTGAGAGTGTGTTTGTGTGAGAGAGTGTGTGTGTGTGTCTGTGTCTGAATGTGTGTGTGTGTGTGTGTGAGAGAGAGAGTGTGTGTGTGTGTGTGTCTGTGTCTGAGTGTGTGTGTGTGTGTGTGTGTGTGTGTGAGAGTGTGTTTCTGTGAGAGAGTGTGTGTGTGTGTCTGTGTCTGAGTGTGTGTGTGTGTGTGTGTGTCTGTGTCTGAGTGTGTGTGTGTGTGAGTTTGTTTGTGTGAGAGAGTGTGTGTGTGTGTCTGTGTCTGAATGTGTGTGTGTGTGTGTGTGTGTGTGTGTAGAGAGAGTGTGTGTGTGTGTCTGTATCTGAGTGTGTGTGTGTGGTGTGTATGTGGGTGTGTGTATGTTGTGTGTCTCTCTCTGTGTGTGTTGTGCGTGTGTGTGTGTGGTGTGTATGTGTGTGTGTGTGGTGTGTATGTGTGTGTGTGTGGTGTGTATGTGGGTGTGTGTGTGTTGTGTGTCTCTCTGTGTGTGTTGTGTGTGTGTGTGTGTGTGGTGTGTATGTGTGTGTGTGTGGTGTGTGTGTGTTGTGTCTCTCTGTGTGTGTGTGTGGTGTGTATGTGGGTGTGTGTGTGTTGTGTGTCTCTCTCTGTGTGTGTTGTGTGTGTGTGTGGTGTGTATGTGTGTGTGTGTGTGTGTGTGTGTGTGTGTGGTGTGTATGTGGGTGTGTGTGTGTTGTGTGTCTCTCTCTGTGTGTGTTGTGTGTGTGTGTGTGTGTGTGTGGTGTGTATGTGTGTGTGTGTGGTGTGTGTGTGTTGTGTCTCTCTGTGTGTGTGTGTGGTGTGTATGTGGGTGTGTGTGTGTTGTGTGTCTCTCTGTGTGTGTGTGTGTGGGGGGGGGGTGTGGTGTGTATGTGGGTGTGTGTGTGTTGTGTGTCTCTCTGTGTGTGTGTGTGTGTGGGGGGGGTGTGGTGTGTATGTGGGTGTGTGTGTGTGTGTGTGTTGTGTCTCTCTGTGTGTGTGTCTGTGCGTGTGTTTCTGTATGTGTGTGTGTGTGTGTGTGGTGTGTATGTGTGTTTGTGTGTGTGTGTGTGTGTGTGTCTATGTGGGTGTGTGTGTGTTGTGTGTCTCTCTGTGCGTGTGTGTGTTCGTGTGTTTCTGTATGTGTGTGTGGTGTGTATGTGTGTTTGTGTCTGTGTGTGTGTGTGTGTCTATGTGGGTGTGTGTGTGTTGTGTGTCTCTCTGTGCGTGTGTGTGTGTCTGTCTCTGTCGTGCTGCAGCCCCTCCCTCTTGTCCTCTCAGTAACAGAATCTGTTGCTATGGTGATATCATCAGAGAAGGGGCCAGATACTCTTTTTTATGTTATCTGTAAGCAGTTGGTGAGCCTAGCGCGAAAAGTTTTAGTCTATCGAGCCTAGCGCGAAAAGTATTAGTCCGATAGACTCCATAGTTACATGTCTGCGACCGGCACAAGATTCCCTACATTTTGACCAACTATGATGTCTAAAGAGGTAAAACTGGAGGAGAGAGAGAAATTTGTTTGGGGAAGAAAATCACTGAATCCTACTGGTTTTTCATAGCTTCTGTCGACAGTTGGTAGATCACAGCCAACAATTTAAGTCCGATAGACTCCATAGTTACATGTCTGCGACCGGAACAAGATTTACTACATTTTCACCAATAATGAAGTCTGAAGACTGAAAACTGGAGGAGAGAGAGCAATTTGTTTGAGAAACTTCCAGAGATCCGTACCGAAGCCCCCCACTCTATCCCCCACTCTAGCTTTGAACATTCCGCCACATACACACACATTGGAAAATCTGAGAGGGTCTGAAAACGGGACGAAACGTAAACTGTGATTTGGTAGAAACCGGGCTTGATATCTGAACGCCCATTCAGCCCAATAAACGCCAAAGTCTTGTCTTCGGTTTAAACTTTTAATCATGTTTCTACGTTAAAGTATGGTGATACAGCACGGTCCCAAAGAGGGGGCGTTTTGAGCGATGTTGAGCGATTTCCCCATCATTTCCCATTCATGTCTATGGGACATTTTTTGCCATATTTTTGCCGATTTCGGTAAAACCACGTGGCAAATCTCTTAGAAAAGTCATAGCACACCATTCCCGATCATTACCCACATGTCGGTGAAATGTGTGTGCGCGTGTTGGCAACGCTTTGGGACTAGTAGCAGGACGAAAAACAGGCGGAATAATAATAATAATAATAATAATAACTAGAAAATTCCGCAGAAATTTTATCAGTGTGCCTGCTACTGGGTGCACATCCACATACACACACATTGGAAACAGCAGTTAGGAGTCAGTTGGTCAACATTGTCTCCAGGGAACAGTGTAATGATAGGTGTGTCTGTGTCTGAGTGTGTGTGTGTGTGAGAGTGTGTTTCTGTGAGAGAGTGTGTGTGTGTGTCTGTGTCTGAGTGTGTGTGTGTGTGTGTGTGTGTGAGAGAGTGTATGTGTGTGTGTCTGTGTCTGAGTGTGTGTGTGTGTGTGTGTGAGTGTGTTTGTGTGAGAGAGTGTGTGTGTGTGTGTCTGTGTCTGAATGTGTGTGTGTGTGTGTGTGTGAGAGAGAGTGTGTGTGTGTCTGTGTCTGAGTGTGTGTGTGTGTGTGTGTGTGTGGTGTGTATGTGGGTGTGTGTATGTTGTGTGTCTCTCTCTGTGTGTGTTGTGTGTGTGTGTGTGTGTGTGGTGTGTATGTGTGTGTGTGTGGTGTGTATGTGTGTGTGTGTGGTGTGTATGTGGGTGTGTGTGTGTTGTGTGTCTCTCTGTGTGTGTTGTGTGTGTGTGTGTGTGTGTGTGGTGTGTATGTGTGTGTGTGTGGTGTGTGTGTGTTGTGTCTCTCTGTGTGTGTGTGTGGTGTGTATGTGGGTGTGTGTGTGTTGTGTGTCTCTCTCTGTGTGTGTTGTGTGTGTGTGTGGTGTGTATGTGTGTGTGTGTGGTGTGTATGTGTGTGTGTGTGGTGTGTATGTGGGTGTGTGTGTGTGTTGTGTGTCTCTCTCTGTGTGTGTTGTGTGTGTGTGTGTGTGTGTGGTGTGTATGTGTGTGTGTGTGGTGTGTGTGTGTTGTGTCTCTCTGTGTGTGTGTGTGGTGTGTATGTGGGTGTGTGTGTGTTGTGTGTCTCTCTGTGTGTGTGTGTGTGTGGGGGGGGGGTGTGGTGTGTATGTGGGTGTGTGTGTGTTGTGTGTCTCTCTGTGTGTGTTGTGTGTGTGGTGTGTATGTATGTGTGTGTGTGTGGTGTGTGTGTGTTGTGTCTCTCTGTGTGTGTGTGGTGTGTATGTGTGTGTGTGTGGTGTGTGTGTGTGTTGTGTCTCTCTGTGTGTGTGTGTGTGGTGTGTATGTGGGTGTGTGTGTGTTGTGTGTCTCTCTGTGTGTGTGTGTGTGGGGGGGGGGTGTGGTGTGTATGTGGGTGTGTGTGTGTTGTGTGTCTCTCTCTGTGTGTGTTGTGTGTGTGGTGTGTATGTATGTGTGTGTGTGTGGTGTGTGTGTGTTGTGTCTCTCTGTGTGTGTGTGCGTATGTGTGTTGTGTCTCTCTGTGTGTGTGTCTGTGCGTGTGTTTCTGTATGTGTGTGTGTGTGTGGTGTGTGTGGTGTGTGTGTGTTGTGTCTCTGTGTGTGTGTGTGGGTGTCTGTGCGTGTGTGTGTGTGTCTGTCTCTGTCGTGCTGCAGCCCCTCCCTTTGTCCTCTCAGTAACAGAACATGTTGCTATGGTGATTTCATCAAAAAAGGTGCGAGATACTTTTTTTAATGTTACCTGTCAAGAGTTTGGTGAGCCTAGCGCGAAAAGTATTAGTCCGATAGACTCCATAGTTACATGTCTGCGACCGGCACAAGATTCCCTACATTTTGACCAACTATAATGTCTATAGATGTAAAACTGGAGGAGAGAGACAAATTTGTTTGGGGAAGAAATCACTGAATCATACTGTGTTTTTCATAGCTTCTGTCGACAGTTGGTAGATCACAGCCAACAATTTAAGTCCGATAGACTCCATAGTTACATGTCTGCGACCGGAACAAGATTCCCTACATTTTCACCAATAATGAAGTCTGAAGACTGAAAACTGGAGGAGAGAGAGCAATTTGTTTGGGAAACTTCCAGAGATCCGTACCGAAGCCCCCCACTCTGTCGTCCACTCTAGCTCTGAACATTCCGCCACATACACACACATTGGAAAATCTGAGCCGGTCTGAAAACGGGACGAAACGTAAACTGTGATTTGGTAGAAACCGTGCTTGATATCTGAACGCCCATTCAGCCCAATAAACGCCAAAGTCTTGTCTTCGGTTTAAACTTTTAATCATGTTTCTACGTTAAAGTATGGCGACACAGCACGGTCCCAAAGAGGGGGCGTTTTGAGCGATGTTGAGCGATTTCCCGATCATTTCCCATTCAAGTCAATGAGACATTTTTTGCCGTATTTTTGCCGATTTCGGTAAAACCACGCGGCAAATCTCTTAGAAAAGTCATAGCACACCATTCCCGATCAATACCCACATGTCGGTGTAATGTGTGTGCGCGTGTTGGCAACGCTTTGGGACTAGTAGTGGGACAAAAATCTGGCGGAATAAGAATAATAATAATAATAATAATAATAAGTATGGGCAATAATAGTCATTGTGCCGATTGCTGCTATTGCAGCACATCGGCACACTGAATAATAAGTATGGGCAATAATAGTCATTGTGCCGATTGCTGCTTATGCAGCACATCGGCACACTGAACTAGAAAATGCATTTCCTGCAGAAAATGCGTGGGAATGCTGAATAGCTGAATTGCTAAAGCTATCCTGGCTTAAATCAGTAAAAGTTGTAGAAAAAATTGAAACGCTAAGCTAAACTGGACAAATAGCTTAAATCAGTAAAATCTGTAGAAAATATTGAAATGCTAAAGCTAAACTGGAGATATAGCTTAAATCAGTAAGAAGATGTTGAAGTATTGAGAAGAGTTGAAAAATGTAGGAATGGTTTTAATTAAGTTGAATAGCAACAATAATGTAAAAAAGGTGGAAATATTTAAAAAAAAATTAAATGTAAAAGCTGAACTGGAGAAATAGTTTAAATCAGTAAGAAGATGTTGAAGTAGTGAGAATATTTGAAAAAGTAGGAATGATTTTAATTAAGTTGAATAACACCACTACACCATAAAGAGCTAGAGCTAGATTTTAAAAGTAGATTTTTTTAATAGCTGAAAGTCTGCAGAAAATACGGACAACCAAAAAAGGTATGGAATAGTAAAAAAATCATAATGGGGTTAAATGCCTTTGTCAGGATTGATGTACTACACAGCGGGGATCAAACCCCTGTCCATATCCACTGGGCCATCACTAGGGGTTAACTGTCTTCATAGGGAATACATCGGTTGAGTTCCCGCTGTGGGAATCGAACCCCGGTCTCCCACACAAAAGTCAATTGTCAAAACCACTTCACCACCACCAAAGAATCTGTTATTCAAGCTTACATTGTAATATATAATTAGACAGACAGACATACAGAGTATTGCACTGTCAGGGAAAAGGTTGCCATGGCTACATATAATCAGTGGCCATGTTTGTAAACGCAACTAGGAAGCCTTTCATCTCTGTGATGTCATCTCTTTCCAAAAAACGTACGGAATATTAAATAATCATAACAGTGTTAAAAGACTTTTTAACACTATGTGATGAGATCCCATTGTGGGATTTGAACCCGGGCCTACGGCATGAAGGGCATGTCATATAACCACTGCACCACCACTGTAATAACTTCTGGAAAATCTATATAAGGTAATATATAATTTATCTGTGTTTGTGTGTGTGTGTGTGTGTCTGTGTGTCTCTCTGTGTGTGTGTATGTGTGTTTGTGTGTCTCTGTGTGTGTGTGTGTGTGAGTGTGTCAATCTGTGTTTGTGTGTGTGTTTGTGTGTATGTGTGTTTGTGTGTGTCTCTGTGTGTGTGTGTGTGTCTATGTGCGTGTGTGTCTGCTGTGTGTGTGTGTGTGTGTCGTGTGTGTGTGTGTCTGTGTGTGTGTATATGTGTGTGTGTGTCTCTGTGTGTGTGTCTGTGTGTGTGTGTCTCTCTATGTGTGTGTATGTGTGTTTGTGTGTCTCTGTGTGTGTGTGTGTGTGTGTCAATCTGTGTTTGTGTGTGTGTGTGTGTGTGTTTCTGTGTGTGTGTGTGCGTGTCAATCTGTGTTTGTGTGTATGTGTGTTTGTGTGTGTCTATGTGTGTCTCTGTGTGTGTGTGTGTGTCTATGTGCGTGTGTGTCTATGTGCGTGTGTGTCTGTGTGTGTGTGTGTCTGTGTGTGTGTGTGTGTGTGTGTGTCTGTGTGGGTGTGTTTCTGTGTGTGTGTTTCTGTGTGTGTGACTGTGTGTGTGTGTGTGTCTCTCTCTCTCTGTGTGTGTGTCTCTGTGTGTGTGTGTGTGTGTCTCTTTGTGAGTGTGTGTCTGTGTGTGTGTGTATGTGTGTGTGTGTCTCTCTGTGAGTGTGTGTCTGTGTGTGTGTGTCTCTGTGTGTGTGTGTGTCTCTGTGTGTTTGTCTCTGTGCGTGTGTCTGTGTGTGTGTGTGTGTCTGTCTTTCTGCGTAAACACACACACACAGGGACACACATGGACACACAGCCCAAATTTCTTTTTTCACTCTGTCTGTTTTAAGATGAGTTAACAGCAAAGCCATTGACAGAGAATGAAATGGTTGCTAAGGGATACAAACTACCAGTGGCCATGTTTGTAAACACAGCTAGGAAGCCTTTGATGTCTGTGATGTCATCTCTTTGATCCTTAATCAGTTAACGACCGCAGCTGTTGTACCCTTTTTTACCTGTGGGAAACAGCAGCTCCTAACAAACAAGCCCTCAAACAAATGGTCAGACGGGGAAAATAAAAAGTTATTTCAGTAAAATAACCACCTCATGAGCACCAGAAGGCCTTTGTGAACGTATTGATATAAAATTCATGTGGATAAAGTTAAAAATGTGGGCGTATCGGCGATGTAAAAAAGTGGTTCGCTCTGCATTTTGCTCAGAAATGTGGACGATGTTTAACATGGCGGTGAATGGAGGAAGATCCTGAACTCTTGCCATTTGATAGCTCGCTGAGCGAAAAGTGTAATTCATATCGCAAGAATGAGCACATTGACAGAAACTAGACAAGAATACCTACGTTTTGATGTATAAATTGTCCATGACAAGATAGAATTGTTGGCGTGGGAGCAAGATATAGAGAATGGAGTAAGATAATCTTTTCGAAGCCGTTCACTCTGATGATGTCACAGCTCACTCTAACTCACGCAATACACACCCATTATAAAGGCAGAAAAATCATAAAATGTACACTGTACTTCAACAGCTTTTTAACAAAAACTGTAAAATATATCAATCTGAAAAGATAGAGCCGCATAGCTGAATATTTTGTGAACGTTTTAAAGTTTGAAAGACGTCTGTAGGTGAAAAAATGTAGGAGGAGATACATTATGAAGCAGAAGAAGATTTGAAGGATTTGAAGCGTGCTCTCATTGACTTTAATGTTAAAAAAAATTGTTTAAATGCTTAATATTTTAAAAAGTATAAATAGTAGAAAAATAGTAAAAGAAGTCCCATCATCTGCTTAAAAAGCTGAAGATTGTAAAAGTTGAACGGTATAAATAGGTAAAAGTATGCAGAAGTTAGAGAGAGCCAAAAAACGTACGGAATAATAATAAAATTAAGAATAACTAGAAAATGCATTTCCTGCAGAAAATGCGTGGGAATGCTGAATAGCTGAATTGCTAAAGCTATCCTGGCTTAAATCAGTAAAAGTTGTAGAAAAAATTGAAACGCTAAGCTAAACTGGACAAATAGCTTAAATCAGTAAAATCTGTAGAAAATATTGAAATGCTAAAGCTAAACTGGAGATATACTGTAGCTTAAATCAGTAAGAAGATGTTGAAGTATTGAGAAGAGTTGAAAATGTAGGAATGGTTTTAATTAAGTTGAATAGTAACAATAATGTAAAAAAGGTGGAAACATTTTAAAAAATGTAAATTTAAAAGCTGAACTGGAGAAATAGCTTAAATCAGTAAGAAGATGTTGAAGTAGTGAGAATATTTAAAAAAGTAGGAATGGTTTTAATAAAGTTGAATAACACCCCTACACCATAAGGAGCTAGAGCTAGATTTTAAAAGTGGAATTGTTTTTATTGCTGAAAGTCTGCAGAAAATACGGACAACCAAAAAAGGTACGGAATAATGAAAAAATCATAATGGGGTTAAATGCCTTTGTCAGGATTGATGTACTACACATCAGGGATCAAACCCCTGTCCATATCCACTGGGCCATCACTAGGGGTTAATTGTCTTCATAGGGAATACATTGGTTGAGTTCCCGCTGTGGGAATCGAACCCGGGTCTCCCACACCAAAGTCATTTGTCATAACCACTGCGCCACCAACAAGGATCGGTTTTTCAAGCTTACATTGTAATATATAATTAGACAGACAGACATACAGAGTATTGCACTGTCAGGGAAAAGGTTGCCATGGCTACATATAATCAGTGGCCATGTTTGTAAAACGCAGCTAGGAAGCCTTTCATCTCTGTGATGTCATCTCTTTCCAAAAAACGTACGGAATATTAAATAATCATAACAGTGTTAAAAGACTTTTTAACACTATGCGATGCAATCCCATTGTGGGATTTGAACCCGGGCCTACGGCATGAAGGGCATGTCACATAACCACTGCACCACCACTGTAATAACTTCTGGAAAACCTATACAAGATAATATATAATTTATCTGTGTTTGTGTGTGTGTGTGTGTCTGTGTGTCTCTCGTTGTGTCTCTGTGTGTGTGTGTATGTGTGTTTGTGTGTCTCTGTGTGTGTGTGTCTCTGTGTGTGTGTGTGTGTGTGTATGTGTGTGTGTTTTTGTGTGTGCGTGTGTGTGTGCGTGTCAATCTGTGTTTGTATGTGTGTGTGTGTGTCTCTGTTTGTGTGTCTCTGTGTGTGTGTATATGTGTGTGTGTGTCTGTGTGTGTGTGTGTCTCTGTGTGTGTGTGTCTGTGTGTGTGTCTGTGTGTGTGTGTTTCTGTGTGTGTGACTGTGTGTGTGACTGTGTGTCTCTGTGTGTGTGCGTGTCTCTGTGTGTGTGTATATGTGTGTGTGTGTGTGTGCGTGTGTGTGTGTCTCTGTTTGTGTGTCTCTGTGTGTGTGTATATGTGTGTGTGTGTCTGTGTGTGTGTGTGTCTCTGTGTGTGTGTGTGTGTCTGTGTGTGTGTCTGTGTGGGTGTGTGACTGTGTGTGTGACTGTGTGTGTGACTGTGTGTCTCTCTCTCTCTGTGTGTGTCTGTGTGTGTGTCTGTGTGGGTGTGTGACTGTGTGTGTGACTGTGTGTGTGACTGTGTGTCTCTCTCTCTGTGTGTGTGTCTCTGTGTGTGTGTGTGTGTGTCTCTGTGTGTTTGTCTCTGTGCGTGTGTGTGTGTGTGTGTGTGTGTCTGTCTTTCTGCGTAAACACACACACAGGGACACACAGATACACAGGGAGACACACACACACAGACACACACATGGACACACAGCCCAAATTTCTTTTTTCACTCTGTCTGTTTTAAAATGAGTTGTGGAGAGAAACAGCAAAGCAATTGACTCAAATGGTTGCTAAGGGATACGAACGACCAGTGGCCATGTTTGTAAACACAGCTAGGAAGCCTTTGATGTCTGTGATGTCATCTCTTTGATCTGTAATCAGTTAACGACCGCAGCTGTTGTACCCTTTTTTACCTGTGGGAAACAGCAGCTCCTAACAAACAAGCCCTCAAACAAATGGTCAGACGGGGAAAATAAAAAGTTATTTCAGTAAAATAACCACCTCATGAGCACCAGAAGGCCTTTGTGAACGTATTGATATAAAATTCATGTGGATAAAGTTAAAAATGTGGACGTATCAGCGATGTAAAAAAGTGGTTCGCTCTGCATTTTGCTCAGAAATGTGGACGATGTTTAACATGGCGGTGAATGGAGGAAGATCCTGAACTCTTGCCATTTGATAGCTCGCTGAGCGAAAAGTATAATTCATATCGCATAAATGAGCACATTGACAGAAACTAGACAAGAATACCTACGTTTTGATGTATAAATTGTCCATGACAAGATAGAATTGTTGGCGTGGGAGCAAGATATAGAGAATGGAGTAAGATAATCTTTTCGAAGCCGTTCACTCTGATGATGTCACACCACACTCTAACTCACGCAATACACACTCATTATAAAGGCAGAAAAATCATAAAATGTACACTGTACTTCAACAGCTTTTTAACAAAAACTGTAAAATATATCAATCTGAAAAGATAGAGCCGGATAGCTGAATATTTTGTCAACGTTTTAAAGTTTGAAAGACGTCTGTAGGTGAAAAAATGTAGGAGGAGATACATTATGAAGCAGAAGAAGATTTGAAGGATTTGAAGCGTGCTCTCATTGACTTTAATGTTAAAAAAAATTGTTTAAATGCTTAATATTTTAAAAAGTATAAATAGTAGAAAAATAGTAAAAGAAGTCCCATCATCTGCTTAAAAAGCTGAAGATTGTAAAAGTTGAACGGTATAAATAGGTAAAAGTATGCAGAAGTTAGAGAGAGCCAAAAAACGTACGGAATAAGTAAGAATAAATAAAGAACCGAATAACAATAGTTGGAATGCTGTGGAACAGCATTCCCACTAATAAAGAACAGAATAACAATAGTTGGAATGCTGTGGAACAGCATTCCCACTAATAATAACTAGAAAATTCCGCAGAAATTTTATCAGTGTGCCTGCTACTGGGTGCACATCCACATACACACACATTGGAAACAGCAGTTAGGAGTCAGTTGGTCAACATTGTCTCCAGGGAACAGTGTAATGATAGGTGTGTCTGTGTCTGAGTGTGTGTGTGTGTGTGTGTGTGTGAGAGTGTGTTTCTGTGAGAGAGTGTGTGTGTGTGTCTGTGTCTGAGTGTGTGTGTGTGTGTGTGTGTGTAGAGAGTGTGTGTGTGTGTGTCTGTGTCTGAGTGTGTGTGTGTGTGTGTGTGAGTGTGTTTGTGTGAGAGAGTGTGTGTGTGTGTCTGTGTCTGAATGTGTGTGTGTGTGTGTGTGTGTGAGAGAGAGTGTGTGTGTGTCTGTGTCTGAGTGTGTGTGTGTGTGTGTGTGTGTGTGTGTGTGTGTGTGTGTGTGTGT
>CM057248.1:7342065-7512629 GCA_029931835.1 Etheostoma nigrum
GTAAAGATTGAAATGGCCGAATGAATGAATGGCTGTATGGCTCCCTCCAGACCCATACAGGCTCTCTCTCAGCATAAGGTGGTATGGGGGGGAATCCCATTCTGAAGCATTCTCAATGGGTGTGGTCTGAGGTGCATAGGTTGATGGGGAAATCACAATACAAACAGGGTTACTCTTCCATATGGTATAATCCACGTATTGCAATAGGTAAACACTCCTTTTGTTGGGAATCTTGGCAGAGGTATATGTGTGATTGATGATCTATATAGGGATGCAGTTTTTAAGTCATATCAGGAACTAGTGGATACATTTCTTTTGGAGGGAAGGGGGGGAACTAAGGAGCAATGTTCGAAGTGTGTTCCCACTTAATAGAAATGTAGAAGAATCTAATATGTTGCAAAACCTTTTTGATTTGCCAAGTACAATGCATAGTTCTTCAAAATTTTACAATAATATAATGTAATTACAAAGTGTGAGCATTGAGAAGATTAATATGGCAAAGTTATTTAGATTGTGAAATAGGTAAGAAGAAATGGCGTAATATAGTTTCCAAGGTTGGCTGGGCCACTACGGATGTTAGAAGCAAATTTATTCATTACAAACTCATACATAGATACTACTATACTCCTATGAAGCTTTTCAGAAGGGGCTTAGTAGAAGACAAAAGGAAGTGTAAAGGAGAAAATGGTATATTTTTGCATGCCTTTTGGGAATGTCCTGTGGTATTACCTTTCTAGAAAGAAATATTAAGGAAATTGGTTACCGAAATCTCCACTGTTCCGTCTCTTGGGAGATTGCACACTTTTGCCGCAAGGAGTTAACAAAGGTCAGCACGCGCTAATAACCGCAGGCTTCATCACTGCGGCAAGGCTGATATTGTGGAATTGGAAGAGCACATACACGCCGGGGCTTGGACTCAACTGATGAGGGAGACTGCATCCTACGAATATTTGATTGCCAGGAGTAACAATGTTAAAGGGAAGTTCTATTTAGTGTGGGACTATTTCTTTTCATATATTAAGGATTTGATACATTAATTGCAGTTGATATAATCACAAACAATATAGTGGTTCAAGGGGTGTCCTTTACGTTTAGTTGTTACTGTCTTTTGGGGAATTGCTTTTTGTTTTGTTGTCATTTGTAAATTGTTTTTTTTGTTAAAAAATAAATAAATACTTTAATGACAAAGAAAAAATCTAATAAGAAAATGCACTTTTCGATTAAACTAATACTTTATTATTGTGTGTGTGTGTGTGTGTGTGTGTGTGTGTGTGTGTGTGTGTGTGTGTGTGTGTGTGTCAAATGTTAGTGGTTTACTGTACCTCTCAGACTTGAGAAGAGGAGTGAATGAGAAGAAGAGGAGGACAAATCAAAGTCTCCAGTCTCCAGCTGTCCCTCCATTAAGAGTGACTGGTCTAAAGATGAACCTCTATTCTTCAGTATTCAACCTGTACCATCAAACACAAAGTAAGAGGGTGTTTCTACTGTAAACCGACCTGAAGATGATTCAGTTCCTAATGTCTGATTTAAACTGTTCTTTTATAATTACATAAGCTCAGTGAAGTACAGTAAAGAAAGGTCGTAGAGTACATAGACAGTTAAAGAAGAGTAGAGTACAGTAAAGAACGGCAGTAGAGGACAATTCAATTAAATTTTATTAATAGTGTAAAATCATAACAGAAGTTATATTAAAAAATTCTTACATTTTGTTATATGTGGGTGTTAAAGGATATATCCTGATCAAAGATAACTCTGAGATTCCTTACAGTGGTGTTGAGGGACAGAGCAACCTCTCCCAGAAGAGCTATATCTTTAGATAATGACATTCAGATATATCTGGGGCCATGTACAACAACTTCAGAGTTTAGCATCAGGTAAGTTTATGTCATCCATGCTTGTATGTTTTTAATGCTTAAAGTTTAACTAACTGATTGGTTTCAACTTGCTTGAGCTATAGCTATAAATAGGTGTCATCTGCATAGCAGTGAAAGTTTCTAGTGTGTCCTAATAATATTGCTTAGAGGAGGGCATATACAGTTTAAAGTGAATAGAATTGGTCCAAGCACAGAGCCTTGAGGAACTCCATGGCTAACTTTAGCGTGCATGGAGAATTAATCGTTAATATGAACAAACTCTGATTGATATGATGAATAGGATTTAAACCAGCTTAGTGCGGTTCCTGTAATACCAGTTAAATGTTCCAGTCTCTGTAAAAGGATGTTATGGCCAATAGTGTTGAATGCAGCACTAAGCCCTGGTAAAACAAGAAGAGAGACAAGTGCCTGAAGCAATTAGAAGGCCATTTGGAATTTTAACTAGTGCAGTCTGTGTTATGATGCACTCCTATATCTTGACTGAAAATCCTAAAATAAACTATTGTTATGTAGAAAGTTACACAACTTATTAGCATGTCCAAAAAACATGCAGATTGAGAAATAAACAAAACTATTTGTTGTTATTAAGTCATGTTCATGTGACAGGTTAATGTAACCTCTATTCTTTATAAATAGTATGATATGTGTAAAATATTTGTTGTTTCCACAGACAGAGATCAGAGTCTCCAGTACCCAGCTGTCTATCTGTAAAGAGTGACTGGTCCAAGGGCAAAATCTTAAACTTCAGTAATGAACCTGGACCCTCAAACACAAAGTAAGAGACAGTTTCTACTGTAAACTAACCTGAATAGGATTTAGGTCCTAATGTTGTCTGATAATCTACTGTGTTCTTTTATAATTACATGAGTGCAGTATAGTACAGTAAGGAAATATGGTAGAGTACAGTAAAGAATTCTTGCTGAGCTCATTGAGATCATTAGTGATAGTGAAATATCTATATTAAAATAATTTTCACACTACACGTGTAGGACTTTGTATCAGGTTTGGTAAATCAGCCTCAAACATGTAAATGTAGAAACTCGTGACTCACATATAAATTGTAATGCTGGATGGCGCAGAACAGACAGAAACTAATAAGCATGACTCAAAAACAACAAGACAGGCAGATGGACAAATTCCCACAACTATTTGATGTTTTTTTATCAAATCATGTGACATTTTAAGGTTATCTCTTGTTTCCACAAACAGAGATCAGAGTTTCCAGCACCCAGCTGTCTGTCTGTGAAGACTGACTGGTCCAAGGGCAAAATCTTAAACTTCAGTAATCAACAAGGACCCTCAAACACAAAGTAAGAGGCCGTTTCTACTGTTGACTGACCTGAACATGATTTAGTTTCAAATGTTGTCTGATAATCTATACTGTTATTTTATAACTACACAAGAAGAGCAGAGTACAGTAAAGAAACACAGTCCATCCATTCATCATCATCCCAAAATTCCCATTTTTCAAGCCACATTAACCAGCTCTGACTGGGGCCTCCCAAAGCATTCTCAGGCCAGGGTGGAGCTTTAATCTCTCCACATAGTCCTGGGTATTCCCTGAGGCCTCCTCCTAGTTGGATGTGTCTGCCAGGGGGCATCCTTACTGTATGCCTGAACCACCTAAGCTGGCTCCTTTCGACACAAAAGAGCAGCAGCTCTATTCCAAGTAACTCACGGATGATTGAGCTTCTCACCTTATCTCTAGGGAGATAACAGCCACTCTCTTAAAAAAAACGTGTACTCAAAACCTAGTTTTTTTGGTCATGACCCAGTCTTCCTGACAATAGGTGTGGGTAGGAGTAAAGATTAGAATGAGAGCTTTGACAGCCAGCTCATCTTTTCCTCACAATGGTGCAGCAAAGCAAATGCAATACCGCCCTTGTTGCTCTGATTCCCCGGCTAATCTTCTGCTCTGTTGTTCCCTCACTTGGACGGTTTCCTGCTGAGAATGTTGGCCCCAGACTTAAAGGTGCTGATCCTCATCCCAGCTGCAAACCTACCCCATCTGTTTGTCGTTGAGAATTTTTCAGTTTTTCAGTTTTACCTATTTCTCCTTTTGTGAGAAAATTTTGTGGAAACTTCAGGAACCTGCTCTCATCCAAGTCACTCATACATATGGAAGTCACTGACTTCCAGTCCTATGACAACACAAAGGGCCAGTTCATTCTGATGTTGTCATAGTACTGGAAGTCAGTGAGCCCATAGTGCTGAGTAAGATGTTTTTTCTTACTGTTACTTTTAGGTCCTGCATTAGTTCTTCTATACTGTATGTCTCAACTGTTGGGTTCCCCTTCACAGACTTTACTTTAACTGGAACAATTTGAAAGCACACACTCTGCCTCACCAGCCCCAGTGCATCCACAAGTTTCAGTATCTGAAATGAGTAAGTTTTCATCTGATATCTTGCTTTTTTCGCTTTCACCAGCCATGTACGTGACTTTCTTGTTGGCTATGTGCAGGATAGTGGGGTGCTTTAGCAAGCATATTTGACAGGTAAGCTTCTTTGGACAACCTTTGCTTAAGTGTCCTTGTGACAAGCTTCCGAAGCACAATCCCTTAGACTTTATAAAGTCCAGCTTTTCTTTGTGAGACTTCTGTTTCATAAGCTTTTTTTCCTTGTCCCTTTTGACCTGATTTTGAACATCTTTCTATGATCCCTTTTGATACGATGCCTTGAGGAACTGGGCTCTTGGAATGTTTCCAAACAACTGATTGAGAAGCAATTTTTGACTGCTTGTCCACAAAGTTGACAAGATCTATAAATGTAGCACTCCTGTCATTCTTTTCCTGTATTTCCCAAGCAACTCCCCCCCACCACTTCTTTTCTTGAAAGGAAGCTTCATGATAATAACATGCATGCTAGCAAGGGTTATCCCTCTATCCATTCCACACTATTGACTGTATTGTAGCAACCAGTGAGAAACACAATTTAGCAAGGGCTTCACCATCCTCATTTCATTGCCTTTTTAATGTAAGCTGAGGCAATTGTGTATTCATTATCAATGTATGTGTTGCATGTGCTGGCAACTGTGAACAAGCACTTTAGGCAGGCGGCTAGTAAACTTATTAAAAAGAAACAAAGCCTGTCCTTAATGCTTTAGTTGTATCACCAACTAACTTGCCCATATCCTGCGGGATTATGTTGCAGAGATCTGACAACTCTTTCGGGGCTATGCAGAACACTGGACCTTGTTCCTTTTTCATCCTCAACATGTATTGCGTCATCCAGGTAAGCATTCATTCCCTCACTAGGTACAGCAGGTGTATTGCGAGCTGACTCATGCACATTTACCACCTGATAATTTCCAATTTCCTGGATCCTTATCCTGATAAGGATCCAATCTCTTCCAGCTGTGGACACTTGTTCTGCACACTGTGCATCACCTCATACTGGGATCAGTCTGCTTCATCAGGAAGAGACTCCTCCTGTCCTCAGTGTGGAAAAAGATCCAGAACAAGTAAGAGTGTACATCTACAGTATCTGCTGATGTCTTCATGTCTGAAAAAAGATTATTATTGTTATGTTGTTCATCACAGACATTAAGAGATTTATGGAAAAAATCCTGAGAATTCATTAAAAATAATCAACAGAATCTCAGAATGTTTTTCTTTACAGCCACATTGTGTCGTCCCTGTCAGCAGATTGTAGTCTGCAAGAGGTCGTAGTTGAACATGAGATAAGTCAGAGGACGAGTTGTGAACGCCACTCTGTGAAGGAACTGATGACACAAGAAGGGAAACCCTCCTCAGGAGGATCTACACTGAGCTCTACATCACAAAAGAACAGAGTGAAGCTGTCAATACCCAACATGAGGTTTGGCAGCTTGAGACAGCTTCCAAGAAGAAGACGCTTCACAGCCCTCCAATCAAGTGCCATGACATCTTTAAAGCTTTACCTAACCAACAGAAACATATCAGAGTCGTCTTGATGAGTGGCATGGTGTTGGAAAAACCTTCTTAGTGCAGAAGTTTACTCTGGAATGGGGAGAGGGTTTGGAAAACCAAGATGTCCGGCTGGTGATTCCGCTTTCATTCAGGGAGCAGAAATTGGTCAGAGATGAGCAGCACAGTCTTCTTGAGCTGCTTCATGTTTTCCATCCAACATTACAGAAGGTCACCGCAGAACAGCTTGCTGGCTCTAAAGTTCTGTTCCTCTTTAACGGCTTGGATAAAAGCAGATTTTCACTGGATTTCCTCAACAATGAGGTTGTGTCTGATGTCAAACAGAAGTCATCAGTCAATGTTGTGTTGAGAAACCTCATCAAGGGGAAGCTGTTTCCCTTGGCTCTTGTCTGGATAACTTCCAGACCGGTAGCAGCCAATCAGATCCCTCCTGCATGTATTGACAGGGTAACAGAAGTGCGAGGCTTCACTGATGCCCAGAAGGAGGAGTACTTCAGAAAGAGAATCAGAGATGAAGAGCTGTCCAGCAGAATCATCTCCCACATCAAGTCATGAAGTCAGAGAAAAGATCAGAGAAGGAACTCTCTGAGATTCAGTGCTCATGCTGCAGATGTCAGAGGATGTTCTGGATGAGTTGGACTTGCATAAGTACAACACATCAGAGAAGGGACGACGTAGACTGATTCCAGCTGTGAGGAACTGCAGAAAGGCTCTGTAAGTACAGATGTGATTAACTGTAAGTCGGTTTAGATTAGTTGTTTCATTATTCTTAAAATATTCTTCCACTTCCAAACACAACAACAAAACACCAGAACCAGTGATGTGAAGAGCAAATATTTATCAAAATTGTTTTAACATTAATATATCATCATTTATATGTAATTACAAACTTACTGACTGTCTACTCTCAGAGCCTCACTGTGAAATTGTGGCCTCTGCGCTAAAGGCCAACCCATCCTATCTGAGGGAGCTGGACCTGAGTGACAACAACTACCTGGATGATTCAGTAATGAAGCTGTCTTCTGGACTGGGGAGTCCAAACTGTAGGCTGGAGACTCTAAGGTCAGTTTCAAATCCTTGAATGATTAGTCCTTGAATTATTAGTGGTACATACTTGGTTCAAACATTTTCAGGATTTGCCTGAGCACAAAGAAATATAATTTTTTCAGAAACGTTTTGTCTTTCCAAAATGCTGAACAATTAGAGGAATGAAAAGTAGATAAAGTAAAGACAATTTTTGGACAGTTTTTCCGCTTCCACAGACCCACATTGTGGTCCATCAGTCAGGGAACATGATGTCACTAGTAATGAGGCAGTCATGTGTGAGCGATATGTATGAGGTTGTTGAAGATCGAATGACAGCAGATAAAAACAGGCTGCAGACACTTTGAGTTTGGATTATGAATTGATTTTTTTCTATACAATTTATTATTTATTCAGATTGAGTTTCAGCAGTTTGTCAGAGATCAGCGGTGCTTTTCTGGCTTCGTCTCTGAAGTCAAACCCCTCCTATTTGAGAGAGCAGGACCTGAGAGACAACAGCTATCTGCTGGGTTCAGGAGTGAAGCTGCTGTGTCATTTTCTGGAGAGTCCACACTATAGACTAGAGACTCTGAGGTCAGACACTATGTTTTATTTCTGTGCTTTCTGTGCTGTGAGATTATTGTGCACTGTGGTAAAACTAAACTGCAGACATAAGGCTATTATATTGATACAGTCTATTAATGCTAAAGCCTGTTCTCAGACAGTCTCTTACATACTTACTCTCTTACTTTTAGTTCAGTGACTGTGGAAGAGCAATTCTGAGCTACAAATTTAAAATACAACAAAAATGTATAACACTCTAACTGTCTTGAACATTAGATTTTCATGTTATAGTCTCCATCATGTTATTCCCTGTTGGAGCTGTTCCCCCCGCGACCCGATACCGGATAAGCGGATGAAGATGGATGGATGGATGAATAAAAATACATAGGTGAAAGCACAGGTTAAGTATTACCTGCAGGGAAACAACGGTGCCATTGAGGCAGTCCGATTGGTTTCTCTTCCCTTCTTGCTTGACATGTGGGTTGAGCGCTCTCTACGTCATTATAAAAGAAGCAGAAGGTTGTCTTAAATATTATAGGAGCTCTATTTCACTGTTTGTATTTTACAGTTTTTAACCTGCAGTTGGGTTCAGGTGTTGGACGTTTCCATACTCTAAACTTTTAGCCTACATTCTAAACCTTCAGCTCTGAACAGATTATTAAACATTGAATACATTTCAGGTAGGAACATTTTTTTCTGAAGTTACATCATATATTCTTTTTTCAGATTGAGAAACTGCTGTTTGACAGAGATCAGCTGTTCTTCTCTGGCCTCAGCGCTGAAGCCCAACCCCTTCCATCTGCGTAAGATGGACCTGAGTGAAAACTTCAAGCTGCTGGATTCAGGAGTAAAGCTGCTGTGTGATTTTCTGGAGAGTCCAAACTGTTCACTACAGACTTTGAGGTCAGTTCACTGTTGAACATACACAGTTGAGGAAAATGTATGTACAAACAAAACTTACATCCATAATTTTCTTTTTGTTTAATTTTATTGTTTCTTAGTCTGCAGTCACAAAAGACTTTGTAATTGAAATAAGTAAAAGAAATTGTAGAAAATGTCCACTGTCGTTAAAGTTAATGAATGTTTATAATTGTTAGTAAATTGTCACATTTGTATACAGAAGATCATCTGAACCAACATTTGTGAAATGATAAAGTTTTCTTTCTGAGGTGGAAATATGTTTTTGGTTTCTGTTTATTTCGAAGTGTTTTCGCAACTAATAAAATGGAAGGCTGATATTATGATGGTCCAGAATAACACAATGAAAAAGTATCCACTCATTTTAGGGGAAAGCTAGTTGATTAGGACATAGTTAATGTTGAGCTACATATTTAAAACCTAAACATCATTTCTTTACTCAGATTGAGGTCATGCAGTTTGTCAGAGATCAGCTGTGCTTCTCTGGCCTCAGCTCTGAAGTCCAACCCCTCCCATCTGAGAGAGTGTGACTTGAGTAACAACACGCTGCAGGATTTACATGTGAAGTTGCTCTCTGATCTTGGGGAGAGTCCACACTGTAGACTGGAGACTCTGGGGTATGTAACAGGGCCGCCTCTGTGTTCATGCTGGTTGCAATATTGTAATAAACACAGGGAGGTCATTGTGTTACTAACATTGTGGAACCTGAAAAACCTGAAAGGGAATGAAATAATCATCTTGTAAAGCCTACATCCTATCTCATTTTTTCCCAACTGTCTTCATTCTGAAACCAAAACACAACAAATGTTAAGGAGGACTATAGGCTAATTGTCACTCCTGCCACCTAAAAAGAGGCAAAAGTTGTGTGATGTTACTATGGGTTACTATAGGTGGCAGTGGTTCAGTCAGTAGAGAGTTGGGTTAGAAACCGGAGGGTTGCTGCCGGTCCCCATAGCATGGTGGTGGACTGGTAGCTGGAGGGGTGCCAGTTAACCACCTGGGCACTACCATGGTGCTTTTGAGAAAGGCACCAAACCTTGGGAAGCCCCCTCACTCTGACATTTCTCCATTAGTGCATGTATAGGTATTTCAATTTCAATTTCAATTTATTTATAGTATCAATTCACAACAAGAGTTATCTCAAGACACTTTACAGATAGAGTAGGTCTAGACCACACTCCAGAATTTACAAGGACCCAACAGTTTCCTCCAGAGCAAGCAACAGTGCGACAGTGGCGAGGAAAAACTTCCTTTTAGGCAGAAACCTCGGTCAGACCCAGGCTCTTGGTAGGCGGTGTCTGACGGGCCGGTTGGGGTTAGAATGAAAAGTGGCAATTACAGTCCCAAAAAAAATAGTAGTTGTTAGTAGTCCTTTGTAGTAGGCACAGCAGAGCATAGCAGGAAGAACATGGCATCGCAGAGCGTGTTGCGGGACCATGGCGACAGCTGCAACCTTGATTTTGGAGCCTCCCTGATCCAAGGAAACATGCTGGGGGAAAAAGAACATAAGGACTCCGGGGAATGACTCCCCAGAGCTAGGTTAGTAACAAGCATTTCTGGGACATGGATGCACATAATTGGAAAGATAGAAAGATAGAGGAGAGAGGAACTAGGTGTGTCACAGGAAGTTCCAGCTGTCTAAAACTATTACAGCATAACCAGGAGAGACAGTGTAAAGAGAGGAGCCTGGTCAGGCTACAACTCTCCCCAAACCCTCCCTTGGTTAGGGTAGGGGGAGAGACACTTAGGGTTAAGGTCATGAGGGTCAGGGTTAAGGTCAGGAAGGTCAAAGTAGGGGAAAGTATACAGACCCGGGTTAGGATGGGGAGAGAAGTAGAGTCAAGATCAAGACGGTCAAAGTGGGAGATGGATACAAACCGTGGTAGGGGGAGAGAAAATGGGGGTTAGAGTCAGGAAGGTCAGAGAGGGGGATGAGATACAAACCCTGGTTAAGGTAGGGCATATTATTATATGCCCTAACTATAAGCTTTATCAAAAAGGATAGTCTTAAGCCTACTCTTAAATGTGGAGACGGTGTCTGCCTCCCGAACCCAGACTGGAACCTGGTTCCACAGGAGAGGTGCCTGATAGCTGAACGCTCTGGCCCCCATTCTACTTTTAGAGACTCTAGGAACCACAAGTAACCCTGCAGTCTAGGGAGTGCAGGGCTTTTGTAGGGTTGTAAGGTACTATGAGCTCTTTAAGATAAGATGGTGCCTGACCATGAAGAGCTTTGTAGGTGAGAAGAAGGATTTTAAACTCTATTCTGGATTTTACAGGAAGCCAATGCAGAGAAGCTAAAACAGGAGAGATGTGATCTCTTTTCTTGGTTCCTGTCAGAACACGCGCTGCAGCATTCTGGATCAGCTGAAGAGTCTTTATGGACTTTTTTGAGCAGCCTGATAATAAAGAATTGCAGTAATCCAGCCTAGAAGTAACAAATGCATGGACTAGTTTTTCTGCATCATTTTTAGACAGGATATTCATGATTTTTGCAATATTACGTAGGTGAAAAAAGGAGATCCTTGAAATTTGCTTTATGTGGGAATTAAAGGACATGTCCTGATCAAAGATAACTCCAAGATTCCTCACAGTGGTGCTGGAGGCCAGGGAGATGCCATCCAGAGTAACTATCTCTTTGGATAATGCGTCACGGAGGTGCTTGGACCCCAGAACAATAACCTCAGTTTTATCTGAGTTTAACATTAGATAATTACAGCTCATCCAGGTTTTAATATCCTGAAGACACATTTGAAGTTTAGCTAACTGATTAGTTTCATCCAGTTTGATTGATAGATATAATTGAGTATCATCTGCATAACAATGAAAATTTATGGAGTGCTTCCTGATAATATTGCCTAAAGGAAGCATATATAAAGTGAACAGGATTGGACCGAGAACAGATCCTTGTGGGACTCCATAACTAACTTTGGCGTGCACAGAGGATTCATCGTTAACATGAACAAACTGAGATTGATCTGATAAATAAGACTTAAACCAGCTCAGAGCAATCCCTTTAATACCAATGAAATGTTCCAATCTCTGTAATAACATATGATGGTCAATAGTATCAAATTGCAGCACTAAGATCTAATAACACCAGTACAGAGATAAGTCCTTTGTCTGATGCAATCAGGAGGTCATTAGTAATTTTCACAAGTGCTGTCTCTGTGCTATGATGAGCTCTAAATCCTGACTGAAAATCCTCAAATAAGCTGTTGCTATGCAGAAAGTCACAAAGCTGTTTGGCGACTGCTTTCTCAAGAATCTTAGAGAGAAATGGCAGATTGGATATAGGTCTATAGTTGGCTAAAACTTCTGGATCCAAGTTGGG
Organism: Etheostoma nigrum; assembly: GCA_029931835.1. Taxonomy (NCBI): domain Eukaryota; kingdom Metazoa; phylum Chordata; class Actinopteri; order Perciformes; family Percidae; genus Etheostoma; species Etheostoma nigrum. The sequence goes on from CM057248.1 coordinate 7,353,685, forward strand.
CTTTTTCAGAAGAGGTTTAATTACAGCTACTTTAAAGTGCTGTGGTACATAGCTTGTTAATAAAGACAAATTGGTTATATCTAGTAGAGAAGTGATGACTAAGGGTAAAACCTCTTTAAGTAGCCTAGTCGGGATGGGGTCTAAGAGGCAGGTTGATGGTTTAGCTGAAGAAATAATTGAATTAAATTGATAAAGATCAAGTGAAGCAAAGCAGTCTAAACATATACCTGGTTTTACAGCTGTTTCTAAGGTTCCTGAGTTTAGAGATAAGTCAGTGCCAGTTAAAAGCAGGTCTTGGTGGATTTAGCTTCTAATAGTTATAATTTTATCATTGAAGAATCTCATGAAGTCGTTACTACTAAGAGCTATGGGAATACTTGGCTCAGTGGAGCTGTGACCTTCCGCTAGCCTGGCTACAGTGCTGAAAAGAAACCTGGGGTTGTTCCTATTTTCCTCTATTGATGACGAGTAGTACGCTGCTCTGGCATTACGGAGGGCCTTCCTATAAGTTTGAAGACTATCTTGCCAAATTAAACGAGAATTTTCCAATTTAGTGGAACGCCAAATCTTCTCAAGTTTCCGCGATATTTGCTTTAATTTGCGAGTTTCAGTGTTATACCATGGAGCTAACCGTCTTTGTTTTATTATCTTCTTTTTTAGAGGGGCAACTGAGTCAAGTGTCATTCGCAGCGAGCCTGCTGCACTATCAACAAAATGATCGATTTGGGAGGGACTGAAATTAGCATAGGAGTCCTCCGTTACTTTGTGACTTGGTAATGAATTAAATGCTAATGGAATCACATCCTTAAATTTAGCTACAGCACTATCAGATAGACATCTTGTAAAGCAGGTTTTGCATATTGGCGTGTAGTTCAGCAGTATAAACTCAAAAGTTATCAAACAGTGGTCAGATAAAAAGGGATTCTGTGGGAACACTATTAAGTGTTCAATTTCAACACCATACACCAGAACAAGATCGAGGGTGTGGTACTGAGCATGTGTGTGTAAATCAGGTGTGTGTAATGTGTAGCCTATAACTATAACAACAGACTGAAAACACTGTAATTTCCCTTGCGGGATTAATAAAGTATAAATTATTATTATTATGTTAAGTTACATAATAAGTAAGGTAGGAATTTGGCGTAAAGTGTGTACAATGTGTGAATACAGTGTGTAAGCAAGCAGCCTGATTTTCATTGTTTGCAATGCATTAGAAAACTGTTCACGTGTAGTGCAGAGTGATATGGCTCTGGTGTAGTGTTGGCCCTGCTGCTCTCGCCCAGTGCATTGTGGTCTGTGTGCTAAAGGAAGCTGCTGCACCGGAATCTGAAGAATTTGAGGTGTCCGCCAAGTCTACTGTTCATCGTCGGCTAGTCGTTTTATACCGCTATCTGCACCATACTCTCTGTTGACAGGCTGTAAGGTAACCCTCCTCCTTTCTCTAATTTATCACTAAATTGTCTCAGTGCTGTGTTAATGGTGGTATTGCTGTGAAACAGCCGACGCTAACATTAGCTATTTAAGTTAACATCCTGCAGGAGAAGCTAACGTTAGTTAGTAGTTAACGCTATGCTAAACGTTACTGAACAGCTAACTTAGTAAGGGCTGTTAGCTAGGTACAATGCTGTGTTTTGTGGTCGTTTACAAGAGCAAAATTACCATTAAAGTTTGTTTTTTTATGGCAGAGCTAGGCATTAGCTAGCACGTTATGATAGATGGCATTGTTCGTTTTAGTTAGCTAGCTAGCGTTACATATTTTTTTATGATAAATCTACCTAAGTGGGCAAAGATTTTTTTATATTAGCTTAGTTAAACTACCTTCTAAACTACCTTGGACACATACTATAATATATGATTATGATAGTGATGATGAACAGTCTTGAGTGCAGTGGGTGTGTTTTTAACCGTTTCAGTCTGTTGTCTGTTCTACTGACTTGATTGGAGTTGAACATAAGTAAGCCAATTTACCTGAACAAGAAGATGTAGAATGTAGACTGGCTCAGCAAGTTATTTAGAATAATACATTTTAACTGTTACAATACAATTAACTGTAATGCAAATCGTTTTACAACGTATCAAACAAATAGACCGACCATAATTGTCATTGCTTGGTAAGTTGCTTTTTCTAAAGCTGATGCACTTAGCCTACAAGGTTGTGGGGTTAGAATTGACCATGAAAATACAAAAAATGTCTATACTGTTGCTGTTATGGAGCTTTTGATTATATACCCAAATTTTGAGTCGGTGTTAAGAGAGATACAGTTTTCATCCTACAGTCTGAGTGCAATGGGTTTGTTTCTGACAGTTTTAGAGAGGATTTAAAATGTTTGAATATACAAGACTTACAGACTTACAACAACCAACAGACAGGTAGTAAACTGATTTGGGATTAATAGCATAAGCATGGCTTGATCTTATATCCTCAAATCATAGCGTTGTGGGAGGCAGCTGTAATGCAGCTATCTTAGCAGGAAGAGCAGTTTTTTTGGTGGTGAGATGCACTACTCTCAGAAACATTTTGAGCACAAACCAGATTTCCTGTCTCTCACACACTCTCACAGTTAGGCCTGTAAGTATGCGCCTGTATGCATTACCTCCATTTCAGAAAAGGTCCATATAGGTCAGATGAATTGCAGCAAAATGGAAGTATGTTTTAGTTGTTTTTGTAAGTTTCTCAGGATGTGATACAGTCTGTCTTTTCCTCAGGATTAACAAGGAGAAAAAATGTCTCAGGCCGACAAAATGAAGGTGAGTCTCGGGGAGGGGATTCTTCGGTGGGATCTACTCTAGCATTAATAATCAGCTGTCATGTTTTTGCTGTTCTGATAGCCAAACCATGTTTAACTTAAAGCTGATGTAGGTTTTTGATAAACATTAGTTTTAACTGAAGTAATAATTATGTGCAACGGTATGTTCTTTCATTAAAGTTCAAAGTTGTATTGTCGCCTAAACATGTTTTGGTTTTTTTTTTGGTTTGAAAAAATGATGACTCCCATAATGTAATTATTATTATTATTTTTTGTCTACAGCAGGGCCAGTTCAGCAACCCTGAGACCCCAGGGTACGTTGGATTTGCCAACCTACCTAATCAGGTTCATCGCAAGTCTGTAAAAAAAGGATTTGAGTTTACATTGATGGTGGTAGGTGAGTGAACCCTCACTGTTTGTCCCTTTCTTGTTGTTATGCGATGCTGATTTGATTTCAAAAATGATTGTGTATGATAACAAGGTTCATGCTAGTTTTTAATGGCTCATGTGAATTTGTTTCTGTAAAACATTTATGATGAAATCTTGGCCATTAGCCTGCACGACATACAGTTGTCCCAGTCATGTTCTGTCTTTTCATAATGGCCTTTCTACATGAACTCTTTCACCTCTAGTTTATTGTGTCTTTGGCCTTGTCTTCAGTAATGCATAGGTGTATTTTAGTGTGCATGGAAACTTTTGGCCTGTAGAAAATGGCAGATGTTGGTAGTTGCTCAGCTGGCGTCAGCGTAAACTCTTGATGTGAACACTGAGTGTGTGAACCTCCCTGCTTGTTTGTGAGGGGGGAGGGTAGAAGGTCCCCTGAACGCTGCTCATCCTTTTGCTTTAAAATAAACCAGAGAGGAATGTAGCCAGTGGGCCTCGAGGGAATGATTCACACAGTGGACAAGGCCGGCTGGTCCTTCTACTGCAAGAATACTCATTGAGTGTTTATTTAACCTTGTGTGTGTGTGTGTGTGTGTGTGTGTGTGTGTGTGTGTGTACCATTGTTTTCCTGCATTTTTAGATAGCCACAGCTCTTCCCCCACAGATAGAAACAATTTACTTCCCGTGAAAAAAATCATAATTTTTTCTCCATAGGCATCCATTTTTATTAAAACACTGGTACTTTTTCCTCAAAGATCCTCTTCCGCATGCAATGTCAATTTGGATTTTTGATACAAGACAAATTGTCGGTTTAGGGTGCAGTAAAGACTTGTGTAAATGTGTTGTCATCGCTCTGGTGGGACCTACAGTAGGAGCATTCCTGGGTAAAACACACAAGCTTTATGTTGTTTTTGTCTCAGCATCTGTAACTCTGTGACCGTGAGACATTTCTCTTACATATAGTTTATTAAATTGTGTTCACTGCTGTTGCTTAGGCTTTATCACACAAACCGTGAATGTTTAATTTGTCTGTCTTGTGTTTACAGTAGTCCCACACCTCTTGTTGCTATATGGAGCCAGTTTCAAAGGCAGACAATCAAAATTGAATTTGATTATCATCAATCAATTTTGTTTATTTTTTTGCTTTTTCTACCAATGGCCTTAAAGCGAGCCTTATATTGTTGTATAGTTTAGTTAATTCATTGTCAAACAATATCAGAAAAGACATTAAAATAATCAGTCTTGAGGATACAGTTTCTTCAATGCAGTTCTCATGGAAAGATGGATTTGAGCTAGAAGAGGATATCTAGGTTCTTAGTTCTTGCTGCTACTATTAGCAGCAATTACACAGTTCTGCTGAAGTAAGATTTAGTATAATTTCCGTGTAGTGTTCGGCCTACTGTGCGTCCCAGGCAGATGTCTTTTTTCCTGCAGAGCAGTGAGGATCTGCATTGTTCATCTCTGTATCACAAGCGGTTTGCACTTTGCACAAACAAGAACCTGACTGCTCTAGTCCTTTTTTAGATATCGTGTAATATTTATTCACTTTCATTTCCCTCGGTTGTCAAAAGGCGAATCTGGACTTGGAAAATCCACCCTGATCAACAGCCTGTTCCTCACCGACCTTTACCCTGAGAGAGTCATTCCTGGAGCAGCAGGTAAAGCATACATGCACCTAATGATCTTTGTTCTAATGCACTTTGTAAAAACCTATGTATCAAAATCATGTAACCACGGACTTACTTTGTACTTCCGTGTTAATGAGTTCTTGCACTTTTTTATCCTAACAGAAAAGATAGAAAGGACGGTTCAGATCGAGGCGTCGACGGTAGAAATTGAGGAGCGAGGAGTGAAGCTCCGCCTCACTGTGGTAGACACACCAGGATACGGAGATGCCATCAACAGCCAAGACTGGTATGACATCTTTTTGCTTTATGCTGATGAGCATTAAGGTATTTTTAAGCTTAAATTACCCAGTGTCCGTCCTGACACTGTGATCTTGAACAGTGATGTGACACTAACCTTGGAGAATTAAAAATAAAGGTGTGTCTAAATACTTTAAGTCATGCGAAGGAATTAATCTTGGCTTTTGATTTAGCATTAGTGAATGTCCTACCAGCATGGATAAGTCCTTATATGGTAAATATATCTTTAATGTGTTGTGCATTTTTCTAATCCAGTTTCAGCACCATTATCAGCTACATCGATGACCAGTTTGAGCGCTACCTCCATGACGAGAGCGGTCTAAATCGTAGACACATTGTTGACAATAGAGTTCACTGCTGTTTCTATTTCATTTCCCCCCTTGGCCATGGGTGAGTCCTGCAATACTTCAGCTGCTTTTTGACTGCAGAAACCTTTTAGGATGGGTGGGAGAGAACATTTCTCTTTTTGATAACATTAAAAGTAAAGCAAGGCTTTGCTGCCAACTTCCCAACTGTTGCACAGACATTCCTTTTGATTCATTCATCTTTGTAATGCCGTCTAATTGCGTAATACAAATACTTGAATTTTTTTGTCTCTCTTTGACCCCATGTCTCTGTTTCCTGTCCTACCAGCCTAAAACCCCTGGATGTTCAGTTTATGAAGGCCATTCACAATAAGGTCAACGTGGTTCCTGTCATCGCCAAGGCAGACACGCTCACCCTCCGAGAGAGGGAGAGGCTCAAGCGCAGGGTGAGAACAACACAGAACAGACCATTGTTCAGGATCTTTTCCAGTTCCTGAAATAACCACTAGCTATTATGTGCTCATGGCCACTGAATTAGCCACCCGATTTAGAAAATACTGTTTGTACCTGAAGTACTATATTGTAGTCTCGCTTTGCCAGACCCTCCTCCAAAGCGCACTGAAGGACTGTCTGGGTTGGGAGGACAACGTGCTCTGGTTTAATGGCATTTCTTTAAACCATTCACAATCTGTCATGGGCGGTGCTAAGTTCTGCACAGAGCCGCTGCAAAATAGGCGTGCGAGAGAAAACTCTGATTGGACAGATAGTCTAGCTAGCTGTCTGAATTTACCCTGCAGAGATCTGAGGAGCAGTTAAACATAGTCCTCATGAATTCACCATCATTTAAAATCCAAACATAAAGAAAGTGGAAGGAAACGGAAAAGACATGGATCCGGTGGAATTTCCTGCGTCATCGGAGCCATCCCCGAAGTGGAATGTCAAGGAGATAGACTACCTATATTAAAACAGGGCTTTAGATTAAATAAGTACAACCAGTGAGACAGGAAGTGTTAAAAGGGATTTACATTCGCAGAAATGTCTTTCTTTAGTCATATAAAGTCCTGACTAAAGAGGACATAATAGGTAGTCATGTACAGCAAGGATTCCCATCTTTTTTCAGCCAAGGACCCTTTACATATTAGAGAGATATTACACATGTATTCAACATATTTGCAGATTCTAATAGTTATAGATGGGTTAGATTATAATGTAATCTATGAACTATTATTAATTTGAAATTAAAATAATCCTTGAACTATAAAGCTTTATATAAACGAACAAAAAAAGAGAGACAAAGTCAGGATAATTTAAATGAATGAATCTTTAAAACCTTTTACGAACCTCCTGGCAGAGGGCCACGGACTCCACTTTGAGTATCACTGATTTCCAGTATGCACATAACCGGTAATACAATGTAATAATAACCTGTTTTGTCCTTGTCTTCTTGGTAAGGTTCTGGATGAGATCGATGAACATGGCATCAAAATTTACCACCTTCCTGACGCCGAGTCGGATGAGGATGAGGACTTCAAAGAGCAGACCAAGATCCTCAAGGTAAACTCTCCACTCCCAGCAAAACCTTTCATCCCTAAATGAATATGAATTCTATCATGCCAAATATGAGTAGCCGTTCAATTTATACCAAAGGAAGTAGAATTTGCCATGGATAAAAACAGTCAGCTTTATATCCTCTAATATGTCTTCCATTATAATTCCATTTAAATCATCCCATTACTCTCAGGGATTTCTTTTAAAGCGCTCATATTATGCTCATTTTCAGGTTCATAATTGTATTTAGAAGTTATGAGAATTACATGGTTTACATAGTTACATGGTTTAATTTTCAAAAAACACCATTATTATTTTTGTTGTAGTGCACATTGCTGCAGCTCCTCTATTCACCCTGTGTGTTGAGTATGAGGTTGTGCTATGCTATCAGTTTGGGAACAGTGTTTTCTGTTGGAAATGGTAAGGTCCTTTTGGGGGGGGGGGGGGGGACTTTGGGCTTTTTCACTTTGCAAACGTGCACAAAAAGATATATGACACAATAAAGGAAAGAGAAGAAGCCAAAAAGCATAATATGATCACTTTAGGTGGCGTTATTGTTTGTGTGCGTGGTTGAACCATGACTACAGACTTATTAACTACTGCTCTTTTCCAGGCTAGCATCCCATTCGCAGTGGTGGGATCCAACCAGCAGATTGAGGCAAAGGGCAAGAAGGTGAGGGGCCGCCTGTACCCCTGGGGAGTGGTAGAAGTGGAGAATCCAGAACACAACGACTTCCTCAAGCTGCGGATCATGCTGATGTGAGTTGTAGAAGAGGCTTAAACCCCCTGCTTTCCTTTTTCTTTTACATTTTAGTGATAAGCATAGAGTGATTACCTGACCTGCCAAACTGTCTGTACACCGTCTGTTTTCCTACAAATGCTGTGGAAAGTAACCACAACTATGTAGCTAGCTTGAAGAAGTTGTTATTTTAGCAGGAAGAGAGCAAGACTACCCATGCTAATAGCTTTTTGTTAAGGTGTAGCCAATTAGAAAAGGGATTTAGCCAAGGTGAAAAAAGAGGTTAGATACGAACAACACTAGCTGTGTAATGTATTTGGCTAAACTAAAGACATTTCTTATGGTGCACTCCCTTTGCCCTCAAGAGGTGTAGTGAAGCTATCATCTGTAGTTTTCAAAATGTCTGTGCAAGAGCATTTATTGGTTGGTGACTTTTCCACAACCCTGACAGAACCCACATGCAGGATCTACAGGAAGTGACCCAGGACCTTCACTACGAGAACTTCCGCTCGGAGCGTCTCAAACGGGGTGGCAGGTTGTCCTCCCATGGTTACATTCTGCCTCTGTCTCCTGCGTACGTACTTGTCTGTCAGCTTGCTTTTCTGCACCTCCCCCACCAAGAACAGCAAAACCTTTGATTAGACGTATACATAATAATAATAATAATAATAATAATAATAATAATAATACAACAGTATTAAAAAACAAAACAACAACACAGAAATGCCATATTGAGGCACATGCATACAACGGAGGCCACAGATGTCAGAGTAAAAAAAACAACCAGAACATCCAGAGCTGTGGATATGGAAGCTGAGTTACTTGATTATTCTCTGTATAACGGACCACATACTTCCAGTTATTCTTCTGTATTCATCCAGTGTGTTGTCAAACTAGGATCATTCTGTAGTACTGTAGCTCTAACTCATAAGTTTGCATGTTTACTACATTAGTTAGGTCGTGGTAGCAAAGCAGAAGTGAACATAATGCTGTGGGCCGTAGCGGGCTGTGGTTCTACATGTTTAGTTGGTAGCATGTGTAGTTTGAGTATCTTAGGGGTTGTAAACAGTTACAGTGTGTGTCATTTAATATAGCGTGGATATAATCATTTAACCCTCAATAGACCAAAAAGATTCTTTTAGACTTTCTTCTAAAGCCAACACAGGACAAGGCAGTGGGTTTACTGTCTTCCCATTTACTCGCCATCTGTCCAATGATGGCTGTCTGGTCTTGATTTGTCCAATCCCATGAGTGGATTGTTGGAGGTACCGTTTTTATTTTCTCCATTTGGGGGAGGTAACGCTGCTTCCCTGACTTTAGCACTCGCTGCCTCTCTTGGGTCTTCCTGCTTTCATCTCTTTGTAGTTATTTGTTGTAGCTGCCCACTTCTCTCTTCTGCAAAGAAAAACACTAACCCACTAATCCCTTCTTCACCTTCCCAATGTGGCTTTTGTCGTGTTTGCCTAATGCTACTTAAATTGGTTCACAATATATCTTTATGTTTGGACGCACACTGACTCAGTCATTTTTAAATCATCATTTTACATTTTATAACCTGACTGTGCACTTGACTTGATGATTATTTTGTTAATTGGCATACATTCTGCAGAAATATTGGAGGTTGATTCTGTAGCATCACCGTAACCTAAAAGAGTAACTATAGTTGTATTGGTGCAGAAAGGGGCCGGAGCCGGAGGAAATGGACAAGGATATGATCCTGCTGGAGAAGGAGGCTGAGGTGAGATATTACACTACACCACTTTGGGCTTGAATATATTTTTTCTCAGATCATCCTCCCTCTGTTTCCAGTCTGTGTGCTAAGCTAACCACCTGCTGGATGTTGTTTCATATTTAGCATACACACAACAGAGCGTTATCAATCTTTAATCTTCAATCAGTCAAACCAAACTATTCCTTTAAAAATGATTCTCTGTCCTACAAGTAACCATTTAAAAACGGTGAACAACTAAAGAAGAGAGTTTCTGTTGCCAGTTTTTAAACTCATCGCACATGTGTTACATTTGTAATGTTTCAGGTTCTTAGTTTGTTTTAGTAGTTTATGTGGGCCCAGATGTTTATTGTGTTATTATAGTGTGATATTTGGAAGACAGATATTTATGATAATAAATATAACTGGGCTAAGGGATAAGGGAAAGAAGCGGTTAATAGGATTAACTTAAATTGTAGCTGTCTTAGTGAATGTAGCCTTGTTCTTTTGTTGTTTCCCTGTCATACATGATGGTGTTTTGTGTTGCACAGCTGAGACGGATGCAGGAGATGATCGCCAAGATGCAGGCCCAGATGCAGAAGCAGGGAGACGGAGAGGGAGACGGCCCCCATGTGGGAAAAGTCTAAGGTAGGGGCAAGACCCATGGATCCATTCAACTCCCACTCTAATGCACACACACTTCATACACTACGCTGTATTTCCTGAGCCACAGGGCACCTGAATTCCTGCATTTGTAACCTAAAGTACCTAAATGACATTTCATTATATGTAGAGGTCTTCTGTGAGGCCTGGCTGTATTTTAGTAACTTGTTTTCTTTTTTACTGTAGGTATATGAGCCGCTGCTCGAGGTGGACTAGAGAGGGACGGGTGATAGCAGAGAACGTGTAAAGGCTGTCTGGTTATTGACTCGTTCTGCTTGCCACTATTTTTATTCCAATCCTACATGGGATCTGGAGTCTATTTTTTTTTTTTTAAACAGTAACGTATATTTCAACAGTGTTATGTTTATATATTTTCACACGGTTCAATTTTTTTTTTCATTTTATTAAACTTTTGCCAGTTACTCAAATGAAGTCACGTTACCACCTTTAAAAATGGTGGCATTTATATCTTTGATACAAACTTTTACTTTTCCATTTTTTTGTTCTCTTACTTTTTTGCAATTTAGAAAACCAAAGTACTGCTGCTTGTATTCAGTGCTTTTAGTTCTAAAACATTTCTCAAAGCACATGCTAACATTTGCTCCGTCAAAGAGCCTCATGGGGAGAGTCAGCTGAACTAGTAGCAGGAGTAGCTTTTTCTGCCATTGTTAGGCCATTATCTCGATATTCTTTTTGTCAAGAGAAAACATGAATTCATATTTCCTCTGAATAAGAAAGGATCACACAAGCTGCCCATTAAATAGGCTCCAGCCTGCTCAGTATTAACCATATGTCCCACCTCAGTCTGCATGCAACTGGACCCCGTCTGGTCAAATCTTCAGGTGAATTTTCCCTCTAGTGCTGTGTTGGGATCAGCGTCTCCCTTTCCTGTCAAGGTCTTATCCATTGGTGTAGTTCTCAGATCAGTGTCTGTAAGTACAGTGGCACTTAAGTGTTGTTGAGCTCCTTTTGAGCTTGAAATGAATAAACTGTGACCCAGGACCTCATAAAGTCTTCCTGTAGACCAGACAAATGAAGGACATGCAAACGCGGAGGGATGCCTCCGTTTGGTGCTTTCAGTCAATGATGCCATGTTTCCTCTACACTGCAAATTGAAACGATTTGCCAGGGAGCCTTAGCTGTTGTGTGTTTTCATTGATGCAGTGAGATTTAAGAGGTATCAACTATTTTTTTCTTGTCCCAACTGCTGAGTACTTTGTGGTTTCTATGACCACAGAGATTAAAAGTGACCCGCTGAGGTCAGCGTAGCCAACGTTTCCCTCACCAGCCAAGGTGTGAGTTCTGGACATTCCTCTTTGTGCTGTTTTTATCCAATATTAAAGTAATAAATATTGTTGTTGATGCATATATTGTAATAAGTTGTATTAAACTTTATTAACCTCTTCTGTGATTTGAGCCTTTATCTTTTACAGCTTGAAGCTTGTCCATACTCATCAGCTGATGCATTCTTTCTGTGGATGTTTCATTTCAGAGATGAATTGCCTCTGACAGACAAAGCTACTATGACCCTGCCCTGACTAACAGGGCGTGCCTGTAATTACAGTACAGTATGGAGAAGTTAATTAAAGCCCAAGCTTACAATCTGTTTTTTAGAGAAAATGGTAAAACATGATAGTTTAGCCATTACCAGGAAACAATTACATTCAACTTGTGTACATGTTAACACGAGTAATTTATGAATGCTCCACTACTAACTAGTACATTTTGCGGCATATGTGAAGCCCTAGACTGAGCGGTAACTTACTGTAATATGTCTGTATGTGAGCATGTAAACAAGCAAGACACTGTGAGAAATTTTCCATACACTTTATTATTAGAGTTTTCCTAACAGGTATACACAATGCTCTAAATGGCATGGCTTTTTTGTTTTAAATACTCTCCGCTCTTAAAGAAAAACTGTAAAAATATTTAATTATAACTAATTAAAAGACCTCTTGGGGGACAAGACTGAGAAGGGTGCAACGATACGAGGGGGGAGGGGGCTTCTGTGGTCCTTATCTGAGGCATTGGATGGGTCTGGGAGACAGAAAAGGGAGCAGGGTTAAGTTCCATCCAGCCGTGGTTTCACCGCGAAGACGGAGTGGTGTTACCATTTAAAGAAAACCTGGAAGAATGACATGAAATCAATTAATTCAAATAAATGAATGAATGTTTTCTGCTGCATAATGAACGTCCCAGCTGACATTCGTGATACTGGTTGGTATATCACCTGCACACTCTCTCCATCATGTGTGTGACAAGGCGGTCAGAGATGCCCGGACAGGACTCCTCGGCCAGGTTGAAGGCGTTTTCCAGCTCCTCAATGGCTCCTACACCCCCGCCGCTCGCCCGCCGCTTCTCCTTCAACTGGTGGTGGAGAAAAATCAAAATGAAAGAATTTTATTCTGTTGTGCAGTTGGAAGCCAAAGAAAGTCCCTAATCATAGTTCCAGCTGTATTTTTACAGTACATTCTAACCAACATATTAGTCAAGTTGGGTTGACTTTTGTATTTACCAGACATGCTTTCCTGTTCTATTCTTACCTATATATACTACTTTAAAACAACTTCAGAGTATAAAGTACATGTGTGACATGGCCCACCAGTCAGACATGAACTGACAGGAGAAACCCTAAAATATGGCAAATGTGATTAAATCAGTCCAGATCATATCACTTCTGCAGCCCAGACTTACATCAACCCAATTAATTAACCAGCCGGAAATCTTCCACCCATTTTCTAAAAGTGCTTCTGGTGATTCAGTGCAGTTATGAGCAACCCCAGACCAGTACTATTTGCACATACTATCACTAAGAAGGACTTACAGTACACAGGTGTTGAAAATTAACGTTTAACTTTGTCCAGAGCTCAATCTTCAAGACATAACTATTCCAACTTCAAGATGTGTTTCACAAAGCCCCCCCCCCCCCCTCCCTTTTTTTTTTTTATAGACGGGATCAACTACTTTAGATTAAAGGCCTGCACTTGCTGTGCTCAAAGTTATATAATCCCAAACCCAACAATCCGCCCTACCTCTCTGAAGATGGGCGTTACCAAAGCAGACAAGCATTGTGACTTGGGTTGCCTTTTCACCAAATCTCCTGACTGGGAAGAGGAAAAAGAACGTTAAGGGGGTAAAAAAAATAATAATAAAGAAATAGATTGGACCATGTCTGTGGGTTGCGTATGCCTTACCTCTGAATCTGTGTGTGTGTAGCCCTTCTGTAACTTGTTCATAGAGTTGGGTCTGACTGTGGGGAAGGTCCACATGGGACACGTATCCACATCACCATCAGCATCCCTAAAGGAAGGACGGGGAGAGAAAGTATAGTTTTAACCTAATTGTTTTTATTCATATTCAGAGAAAATGTTTCTATGGAGGACAATTTAAAAACGGTGTGTGTGTGTGTGTACATGTGTAACTGTTTCTTTTTAGCTAGAAGAGGTATAGTCATGCAAGGCACGCCCATACACTCAGTTAGGGCTGGGCAATATACTGATATATAAAACTAGACAATGTATTTGATTTCAGGAAAAGACAGACTTGTGTCACGATATCACCATATCGTGACACAAGTGTTGTCTTTTCCTGGTGTTAAAGGCTGCATTACAGTAAAGTGATGTCATTTTCTGAACTTATTTTTTTTAACTTTCACTTACCAAGCTGTTCCAGAGGTTTTATTATTTGCCTTTATCCACATAGTCATTAGATCAACAGTACTGATGATTATTTGTCTAAACTCTCATGGTATAAATATTATGTGAAAGCACCAATAGTCAACCCAACAATATCGTCGCAATATCGACATTGATGTATTTGGTCAAAAATATTGTGATATATGATTTTCTCCATATCGTCCAGCCCTACACTACGGATATTTGTGTCTGAGCTTAAATGGCTGACAAAAATGTTTTAAAAAAAAACAACACATAAAGACACAAAGGTTTATTAGTGATACTGAAAATGTAAATCCTTAAGTGTATGAATGTGTGTTCTTGAGACTCACATATCTGAGTCATCAGAGCTGGATTCCTCCCCGTGGCCCTCTGACTTCCAGCGGCGGTAGCGGTCAATCAGCTCTGTCAGATAGGCTGTCTTCTTAGTGTAGCGTGTGATGAACTTGTGCTTTAGGAGCTCTTTGGCTGTTGGCCTCTGTGCACACGTCAGAAAGAAAGAAGCAGAAAAAAAGAAAGCTGGGATCAGTTGTCGAGCCACACCATGCTAAAAAGAAGCTTCAGTACTGAGTCCACCATCACAATACTTAGATTTAACATATTTTTGGTGCATAACAAGAATGTGATTTGGATTGGGTTTGAATATTTGAGAAAGAAGAGCAAGAAATTATACTTTCTATTAAGGACAAGGTATGCTAATCCAATCACAACAACATTTGGTAAAATAAATGATCAAAGTCTGACAGCAGTGCCAATCTGGAATTCTTTTCCAACTTTCTGATCTTAGAAGAGAATAGAATACACTTTATTGTCCCCACAAGCCACAAAAAAGCCAAGTCTGATCCCATTTTAGTTCTGCTACAAATAAAGATGGATGCAGGTGTATTACTTACAAAACGAGGGTCTTTATTCAGACAAGCCTCCACAAACTCTTTGAAGGGCTTGCTGTAAGGTCCCTCAAGTGTGGGTGGAGTGTTTTTAGGGATGAGGAAAAGGACCCTCATGGGGTGTAGGTCGGAGTTGGGAGGTTCCCCTTTAGCCAACTCAATGGCAGTGATTCCCAGGGACCAAATATCAGCCTGTGGGGGAGAGTGAAATGTGTATTAGGTGTGTTAACATCATATACAGACACTGAAAACTGTTTAAGGAATTAAAATATAGTCCCTGAACTAAAATGATGTGGAACAAATAATTATCCCCATGCTGAAAATGTCATGTAGTGTCTACCTATCAGTGCCTCCACCAATTACAAAACATTATCTCTTCATGGGCTCGATGTTCCACCAAACTGAAACATCTTTTCAACCAAAAGTGAGAAGAAGAAAAAACAAACAAGCAAACAAACCTAAAGACAGCGTTCACTCAAAGCAGTAACACAGGGTGTCTCTTGTCCGGTCCATAGACTCTGGCCTCACCTTGAAGTCGTAGGCTGACTGTTTTATAACCTCTGGAGCCATCCAGAAAGGGGTACCGACGAATGTGTTCCTCTTAATCTGGGTATCTGTCAGCTGTCCCGCCACCCCGAAATCTGCCAGCTTCACATCGCCCTGCTCTGACAAGAGCACATTGGCAGCTAGGAGAAAGAGACAGAAGAAGAAAGACAGTTAAAATACAAGAAAAAGTGAGACAAGTAATGCTAAAAAAAAAGTCTCGTTTGTAGATATTCATGAGCAATGAGGTGTTGTAGCACATTATTTACAACAATCAAGTGTCATTTTTTAAATACAAGAACCATCATTATATCCTGAAGTTTTGTCAAAACCCAAACATTTGGAATGTTGTACACGACAGACTGATGGACACAGAGACAAAAGGACACTTTACAATCTCTTTCCCAGTTTCATTGTGGTGAACACAAGCAGCTTCAGACATCAGAAGATAAATAACAGCAAATGGAAACAGAACCTATGCAGATTATCAACCCAGTCTTCTTAATTATTCATCCTGGTGTCAATATGTTTGTAATTCTCTAGTAATATCCCAAAATGTAAGAAGCACAACATCAGCTGCAAAGAGGAGAAAATGAGCTCCACGCACAGATTTAAATTTAACACCTCAGTATGTTGGTGTTGGGTGTTAATACATTTATGCAGCTTGGTAGCATATTACAACGTGTGGACTATTTCGTATTTCAGCATCTGGTTAAGGCTGGATACATGTTGTGCTACCTGGTTTATCCAGTCAGTACAACCTACTGCTGCACATTGGAATTATGAGTAGGATATCTGGCTTCGTACAGGGACAACACTGTGAAATGATAGGAATTTATATCTACAAGATGCTAAATAAAAAAGAGGAACTTTTATTACCTTTGATATCTCTGTGGATCTTCCGTTCTGAGTGCAGATACTCCAGCCCCTTCAGTATTTCCCTCAGTATAGTAGCAATGTAAGTCTCCTCAAGAGGCCCTGGACGGAGCTACCAAGGGGAACAAGTAAATCAGTAAAAGGTGGAAGTTAGGAGAGAGAGTCAAGCACAGGTCAAGATTTGCTTCTCTAATGTAAAAAGTGCCTCTTGTATAAAACTCTGTAAGCTCTATAAAAAATATAAATCTTCTTACCAGATCCAGAGCAGATCCTCCACCTAAATACTCCATGATAATCCACAGCTTGGTCCCCTGAGAGGAAAACAAACTTGATGAAAGGCGTTTAAAAGATTAACAAACAAAAAAACAACTAAAAAACAACTTTTCACTGTGTCTGTGTCTCTAAGCATTTGCATGTCGATAACATGTAAATAATTGTTATTTGTGTTATTGTCTCACCTTCAAGTACGATCCATAATACTTGGTGACAAAAGGGCTATCACACTGGCTCAGCACTGTGATCTCTTGTTGAATGTCTTCGATCTCGTCCTCGGCCTCCTCCAGATCTATAATCTTAATCGCCACCACCTCCTTTGTGCGGTTGTTGATGCCTTTGTAGACCTCGCCGAAGGAACCCTTCCCAATCCGCTCCTGCTTGGTGAAGTACTCCTCGGGGTCCAACCGGGTATTCTGATCCAGTGACAAGCAATAAAGCATTGAATCGTTGAGCGTTTGTCACAATGACTACAGAAACTTATTTGTTTGTATAGGAGTGTGTGCACCTTGCCAAGCATTTAAACAGCACATAACCAATTGACTTGTTTCACATGTGAATGCTGTTTTATAAAAGGTTAACTAGAAGTGACAGGAGGCATTAAAGCTATCTGTATAATAATGTTTTCATGCACTGCTTACTTATATATATATATATATATGATATATATATATATCTATATGATATAATAGATGATTCAATGATTAACCTTTCTTATCTGTATCAATATCTATTCAGTCCCAGCTCATATAATTACTTGGATTTGAGTTCAAACTTTTTCAGTGGGTTCAACAGGAAATGAGTGATGATTTGAATGAGTAGGCGAGGATGCACTTAATGAAGTCTTTACATTTAATTTTTTATATATGTATAGCATGTGACAACTGCAAGTCTGAAATAATCGAGACTTTGACAATATTGATGTATACTGTCATGGAATTCAGAATTTCGAATCAAATTGTTTTTGTGAGTTTGATGGCATATATAGGTTTTATCACCTTGCACTGATGACTTGGACCCCCACCCACCTCTTCATGGAAACAGTCATGGGGGGGGGGGGTCTTGGACAAGAAGAAGGGAGGTGACAGTTGGTGAAAAGATGATTTTTGTACCTGATTTTGCATGTCTCGAAGGTGTGCCATCCCCTCTGCAGGTTGGACGGGACAGGGACAGCCACAGCTCTCTCTTTCCGAGCTTATCAAAAAAGATCCTTTCGGGCTTTTCCTCCCCTCTTAGCTGTCTAGGAAGCTAGCTAGGTGGCTAGCCAGCTAGATAAACACCCAATCTGCTGGCTTTAACGGGGCTGTCACTCCGCGCTCTGTTTTCGGCCTCCAAGTCCAACGGAGGACTGAAGAGCCCGGCGAGCCAACAAGCTATTGACCGAGAGACTTCATTTATATCGGCAGTAATAAACAAGAACATTAAATTCTCCTTCCGTCTATTAATATTTAATTCATTTCAAAGAACGCTTAGCCTGTTGTTCATTTGAAGCTTGAGGAGGACAAAATAATGGCCCAGCCGGAGGACGCATGCGCATTGGGTTTGAAGAAGGTGGAATTGTGGGGGTTGTATTTTTAATCTCGGTTTGGCTCAAATAGGGAAAACCTATTTCATGTAGATGCTGCCACAGACATTCGTAAACAAAATGTACTTTATAAAAATACACATACATTTAATCTCATTTCATAGTGTCATGTGTCATATGTGTCAAAGTCTAGCACATTGTTATATGAGGTTAGCAATATGAGTTTAGTATGTCTTCCCTTTAAACATTGATTTAAGCACATGCACAATGCACAGTGGATAATGCAAATTACTGGTCCATATAGGCTACATTAGCTGTATATTAGCTCCTATGATGCAAATTAACTGTTTTGGATGTGTATATTTTTATTGAAAACATTTGCACTTGCAATAACTGCCTGCTGCTGTGGATTTTTACCTCTAAATCTAAAAAAGGGGGAAAATTTCACGCATATACCAGAACACCAACACCGCTACATCTTGCATTATCAACAAAATAAAAAAAAAAATAATGGTCAGAAAATATATAGCACAATGAACTACTTAGAGTCATTGTAATCACCTAGCTAAAATACAAAAGGTCAAACTTCAGCAAATGTTCAGATGCAGATGTCCTCTTAGTGAACGTGATGCACATGTGAAAAAATAACTCCAAATACAAGTGACAGGGATTATATCTGCTCCTTTGAAAACATATTATTCCTATCTTACATTAAATGTTTGTCATGGTATTTTTTATGTTTGTCATTTTTTTATTTTTTTATCTTTGCACACCATCAAACACTGACAATTATAAAATGCATTTACAAGACATTAATTGACGCTAATCGAGTAAATAGAAATGTGTTACCCTTTTCTTAGTTAGCTACTCTTTCAGACATATTGGCAAGTAAATCTAAAGAGCTTTGTATAACTTTGTTTTAATTAGGCCAATTACATAAACGATGTATGTGAACCAAATAATTTGAGTGTCATGATTGTGTGCGATCGTTTTCTGACTTGGGTGCCTCCTGCCGCTGCAGCTCGGTATTACCATTACGCTGTAGCTCGTACACTCCGCCCCAGCGGACACACACGAAGGATATTGCTAGTGACTACATACACACACCAGCTTGAAGCGGTGTGTCGTTTTTTCGTCGTCCGTTCCGGTTGATGCTGTTAACGAACAGCATTTTGACACATGACATTCTAAAACCTCTGTGCTAAGACCATAACGGTAAGTAGTCATAAAGCTAAAGGCATGTTAAACTATATATATATATATATATATATATATATATATATATATATATATATATATATATATATATATATATATATTACGGGTTAGCCTGCCTGTTATTGCGGACAGTCAGCGGTTGTAACACACTGCTTAGCTAACGTGTTGTGATAAAAGAAATATCATTAGCTAATGCTAAACTTACTCGTATCATTCGCAGCTAGATACATGCTAGACATGGCGTCTTGTGTGGATTTTCATTCAGTGAGATTGAAGCCATTTGTCAACGTCAATGTTATGTAATTAAATGTAACACGACGTGAAATGTTATTTCTAAGATACTATTTGCGGTTTGGCGGATACACCCCCCTATCCTCCGCCTTGTCGTCGGGCGTATTGGTTCCTCTACGGAACATGCTCTTTTACACGGGCTAGAGAGTATGGCCAGTACTTTTCGCCACACTGTCAGTTAGCAGTGACTACATTCACCCTATTTGTTATTTAAAAAAAAATCTATAATCAATAGCTTTTAATTGTAATTTTGAAAATCAGGATGACAGGCAGGCAGACCACTTACAATCACATTATGGAGATGACAAACAGCCAGGGCTCACAGATATGAGCTTGGATGTGATTACTGAACAATCATCACTGAAGTGTAGCTTAATTGTTTACAGTCTAAGTCTAACTTGCATTCTAGTTTTACCTTTTAAATAGTTAATAGTATTTTAAGTGGTTTTCCATTTTCTTCCATTTTATGTGTCTACAGGCTGGATGAGTGGGCCATTCACTTCCCCTTCTGCACAGGTGGCTGAGATGAACCGCATCCATTATGAGTTGGAGTACACAGAGGACATCAGCCAGCGCATGCGAATCCCAGAGACCCTCAAGGTGGCCTCAGGGAACCAGACGGCGCTTCAGCAGCCCCTGGCCATTCACACAACTCTGATGCAGGTGCCAGAGAGGATCATCATAGCAGGTGAGGACAGACAGTAAAAGGGTGCATGGCAGATAATACCCAACACATGCACACAACTTTGCATTGGAAGCTGAAATTGAGGACTGAGGACAACACACTGGCCTGATCTCAGTTTTCTGAAATTGCATCCCTGGTTCCTTCACTTGCTTTTCGTTCTCACGTCTTTATCCGTCCCACCAAAGGAGAAAGAAAATGACAAAATGTTGTTGTTTTTTTTTTTTTTTAGAGGAATGAAACAACCTTTCCTCTCAAGTGTCATGTGAATTTGTCAGCTGTATGGGCAGAGTTAGCAACGTTCAGCTGCATGGTTTTCAGGGAAGGCTGCTTTGGTGTATCCTCGCTCATAGCTCCTTAGAGATCTATGCTCCATCCTCACTCCTGGATTCTCAGGACAGGAATAAGAGCTTTGAGACCCCCTTCATGAGAGAAGGCCAGAAAAACTTACAGCTCTAGCGAGGAGTTGTCAAATAAGAGAACTAAGATTCATCCAATGTTTAAAATTTTCATGATCCTTGTGAACTTCTACCACAATTAAACTGTCTCTCTCCTCCCCACTTCCTCCACAGGTGATAATGGGGACACTCAATTTTCTCATACCAGAGACTTGGACCTGATTCAGTCCGTCCCTCCCATGGACCTCTTGAACATGAAGGCCCCACCGCATATCCTCACTCTTACAGAGCAGCCACTGGATTCCCTTGAAACCGAACAAACTGCTACGTCACAGAGCAATCCCAGCCATGTGGTAAGGGTCCAATCAAGGTTTTCATTCTTTCATTTCCTTTTGTATTTTTCAATACAATAAATGGAACTTTCTTAATCTACAGAACTTGACACTGACCCAAATAGTGGTGCAATATTACACTATTTTATCAAGGTAGCAGTCTGGAGTTAAACAATCAAGCATGGCACGTGGTCTTGTACATCTACAACAAAACTTTCGCAGTGTCACTCACTTGTGACACCTTTGAGTTTGTTGATGAAAATGTTGCAGATGCAGTAACATTTTGGATGTTAATCAGATTAGGTGGAGAAAGGTGTAAGGCTGTGAAGTTAAAAAGCAAAAAGCTGATGATTGGAAGGTTATCTGATGAAGAACACCACCTAAGATGTGGAAATTCTCTGAAATCATTAAAATCACATGCTGTCGGTGTAAACTATCCTGCCTTGAAAGATTCCCACAATGGGAATAAGTCCTGGACTTTATTGTGTTTTTATCCTTGATTGTATTTGATGCTTTTCACGTGTAAGGCATTCTTGATACAGTTAAATAAATCAAATCAAAGCAAAAAATAACACATTAGATTTTGACTTTTCTCTTTTCGTGTGAGTCTTACACAATTTCAAATCTTTGTATCATTTGTGTTACATTTCACAAATCATTTGTATCATTTAAAGGCCCAATTTCATACTCGATCTCGAAGGGAACGCAGTGCGAGCGAGAACACATCTGGCCGCCACGGCAGTCCAATTGTCAGAGGTGAGATGAGGTAAGCACCCAATTGGTTACAACACTGCTTTACTGCTGCTGCATTCTGAACTTGTTATTCTTATTTCACATTTGGTTTGTTTAAAAAAAGTATCTTATTTCTTTACTGTTTCTCCCCACTTATCTCTCTGCCAGTGTAACCCCTTCCCCTTCTGCCCCCCCAGTCCGGTTGTGTCCCCCCCTCTGTTCTCCTGAGGATGTGAACATGAACTTGTTTACAGCTGCGGGGTTCCTGTCTTATATCCAGTCAACAACGCGCCGGGCATACCAGCAGGTTATCGAGGTGCTGGATGACAACCACCGCAGGTGATTTTTCTATTCTTTATCCCTGTATTTCAGAACTTACTCTATTCACTGCAGTTCTCAGAACAAACAGCTGGTCCTGGCGGTGAATTGTTAAGAAAATTCATGAAATTAGGACAATTTATAGAAAAGAAATACACAATTGTCACAGAGCTGCAACGATTAATCGATTTATCGAGTAGTCAACTTTTAAATTAATCGCCAACTATTTTGACAATCAATTACTTTGTTAAGACAAAAGTAAAAATATGTCTATAATATCTAATATCTGTAAATAATATCTTTTAATTCTAGCTTGTTAAATGTGAATGATTTCTAGTTTCTTCTCTCCTCTGTGACAGTAAACTGAATATTTTTGAGTTGTAGACAAAACGAGACATTTGAGGACGTCACCTTGGGCGTTTGGCAAACACTGATCCACATTCTTCACCATTTTCTGACATTTTATAGACCAAAGAACTAATCGATTAATCAAAAATAATCAACAGATTAATTGACTATGAAAACAATCGTTAGTTGCAGCCCTAGTTGTAACCTATAGGAAAGCTCTTCAGGTGAAGAGCTGTAATGGAGCAGGACAGCAAAACAGAACAGAAGGTTCCTGGTGAATTGCACAAGGTCGTAAAGTGATGCACATGAAAATTGTGCTGGGATGTCACTGTGGTCATTGTTCTGAATTGAGATATATTGATCTCCACAGGACACACCTGGACCTGGCTCTGGATATAAACCCTGATGATTCGGGCTTAGTGGATGCCTCCTCACTACGGCGACAGGTAATATGGTTCACACGCCTAAATGACTGTCACTGATGAGTGATTCATATGTTTCTCCATTGCTCTGGTGTGTATATTGTGCCTGTTGTGAGTATTTTCAGCATTACAATTTACAACTGACAGGGTACAATGAAGGTATGCTGACACAAAAAGCTTATGTTTCCCATATCAGGCTGCTTACAAGGGATGTTGGCGGAGCAGCATGTAGCCAGTAGAAACTGGCATTTTCAGATACCCCAATGTAAACAAATGCATTACAAATACAAGTAGTAATCACAATATAAACTATAAGAAAGTACTTAAAGTAAGCCGTTTTCACATATGAACTCTGGACTAAAGCCTGATCATTTATAGTTTGGGGGATACTGAAAAAAATTTACTAAAAATATAATCTTATCCTATCCAAAAGCATATGTATTTAAATGCAGCATTACCATCACACACCAACAATTCAGGAAATAATCTAATGAAATATGATTTTCAAACCCTCACTCTCCATTGGGCTGTACCATTTCTTTGGTAAGTTCAGACTGTGTTCTTTGCAGTGTTGCCAACTTAGCGACATTGTTGCTAGATTTAGCAACTTTTCAGACCCCCTTAGTGACTTTTTTTTTACAAAGCAAATCTTTCTGTTGAAAAGACGGCAGCATCGTCCGGCAAGCACGCAAGGTATTTCTCTGGCCGCCGAACCAGTCACCTCTGTGACTGAAGAGCAGCCCCTCCCCTCTCTACTTTCTCCGCATGGGCAGCTCTGCGTGGGCAGGTAGACAGGGGACAGGGGACAGGGTGCGGGGCTGGTGTAGGTACGAGAGACTGCAGGATGAGACGTGTGAAAGACTCCGCTGAGCTGGCCTCGAGCAGAGCAAGCCAGCCTTCTTTGAGAATTCTTTATCGATCTTTCACCCTCCCTCAGATTTTTTTTTTTTTTTTTTACTTCAAAGATAGGCTACCCAAGTAATAACAATTTAAGTTCCCATAGTGAGTTTGATTATTTGACTAAAGATTTATATTTTTTACTATCTACCTTGCTGACACAACCACTAAGATTCATGCAAATGATTGCGTAATGATGTCATAAATATGCAAATTAGCATATGATGCCATTTAAAAAAATAAAATAGAAATAGCTGTACCCCCGAAGCGCACCGTATAATTCGAACACTGGCTGTGGGTACGTACACAGGTTTGCGTAGATACGGACCTTACGCTGTACTCTGCTGTAGTCTGACCCCCACCTCCCCGGAAATGTAACTTCATGTCGCGGCGACGCAGATCGCAACAACTGTGATTGATCCGCTTGGCTGTGGCTTGATAGTGTTGCATTTCCTCCTACTCATTTCCGGGTTCTCCTTACTCCGTGAAAACAGAAAACTTTCGGCTTATCTGCATTACATAGATGTTGTTCCAGGGAGTTGGCAGGGTAAAAACCGTTTGATGTCCGATCCAACTGATTCGGACATTTGGTTTTGCACAGAGCTCCCATGGGTAAATTCTAGTTAACTTTAGCTAGCAGTGCATGTGTGAAAGGGGCTGTAGAGTATTTTTCAAGTCTTGCTGCTATAGTTTTGTGGTTTAAACTAAAAAAAAATGTTTTATATGTCCCTATTTCAAAACGCATAATCCCACAAAAAAATCTAAAAGAAGGACTCCCCCAGGTATTTCATGTCTGTTGTTGATTTTGATATGGTCACTTATATTCTGTTTATGACATCATGTTGCATGACATGAAGTCTTATCCAGCACAAGTAGTGTGACCGTTCCTTTTTAAAGTGTAGAAAAACATGTTTTTGTGGTCACTCAGATTGTGAAGTTGAACCGGCGTCTGCAACTGCTGGAGGAAGAAAACAAAGAACGCTCCAAGCGCGAGGTGATCCTGTATTCTGCTACGGTGGCATTCTGGCTTATTAACACCTGGATCTGGTTCCGTCGCTAAGATTGGACATGAATGAGTCTCTCAAAACACTGAAAGCCGAAGCAATTCCTTGTTAAAGCTGCAACCATTTAAATACAATATGAGTCTTTACTACATCTAAAGGCAACCACAGGAAACTACAACAACCTTGGTGAATGTCCTCCACCACAATCCTAAGTGTTTCTATCGTAAATTCTACATTGTGATTTCACTGCCAAATTGTAAACTTAGCGCTGTCAAGTTAAGACCTAAGGGCCTGCGTCCATATAGGGTGTTTCTTTGGCAAAAAAGTGCCCCCACAAATGCCCTTTTCTCTCTTTGACGACACCAGTGCTTTTTCTGAGAAATTCAGAGATTGTCAACAAGAAGCCGTAAGAAAAAAAACAACAAAACAGCGTAGCGCTCTGCCAAAAGACGTTTGGTGCAGCGCTGCTTCTCTAGCTGGTTGCATGCAACCACATATGCTCTCTATTCATTGGGACGAAAGATGCTAAGTGGACACAGGCCCTTAGGTCTTGGAGGTAAAGCTAAGTTAGCATATCTTACATTCAACAATTCATCTGTGTGTTTAAAACCTTCATAAACCGGCAAATGACGAAGCACAATAACACTAAAGCTGGATGTTTGCAAAAATGTTAGTACCCACTTTGTTGCATTGAGCTGAGCTTTGCTATGTAGCATCAACAACAAACAATAGTTACCTTATTTGGCTAAAACTAGCTATAACATGGGTTGCTCTGAAAAATATAATTTCAACTCTCAAACAGTGTTGACGTTTGAGTCTAAAGCTTTCTCCACCCCTAAATACTGCGCTGATGTTCACTTCTGTGGCAGATAATGTAGAATATGTGGACCAGTTTAAAGTAGCAAAGGAGTGCCTGGTATAAATCAGTAAGACTGGCCAAGCCTCTCTTATATATTATGGTCATTTTGTGCAATTATTACGGATTGTCCCGTTTTTAAAGCTTGATAAATCCTTTGCAATGCAACAAGACATGTTACAGTGATGCTTACATCATGTATCTTTGTGAAAGTTAACATTTAACAAAAATAGTTTTTTGTAGCTTCAGAAGAAGAATGATTAGAGGGGAAACAATGATTTACTTAAGCAACAAATGTTTTGGGAACCAAGCCAAGTTTGACATCACGGTTCATCAGTTTTATAAAAATCGACCTTTCTTAAAGTCTCAAACGAAGATGACTAAATCTAGAGATGCCATAACATTTATCCTCAATGTCTTTTGAGTTCTGCATCACCCACAACATTTGCATACAGTACTTGAATAGCTTTTTGTTGTAAATGTTGTATTTTGTCCTTTAATGTAAAGTGTTGACAAAATACTAAGGGTAGGGTACTAAGGGTAGTATCTGGGCTGTATATACAGTTTAAGCTTGGTTTCCAGAGAATTCTTGTTTTCCACTAAGTTACCTACAAAATATGCATGCTCTATGGTTTTTGTCATCAAACAGTAATGAATATTAGAGCTGTCTGTATGATCCTGTGTATTATGCTCTGTATATAAAATATTGCTGTCATTATTTTTCCATAATGAAATGAGTATGTATTCCATGGAGGTTATTTAGCACATGCAATGCAGAGGCACCAACAAAATGTTGCAGTTAACCATTTTTCTTTCTTACTGTTAAGCACTGTTACTTGGCTAAAGCTGGAATTTTAAGTTTAGTATTTTACTTCCTTTGTAATATATGAAAACATGATTCATTGTTTGTGAATATCTTTGCTGTGATAAATGATGGATGGTAATTTCCTCCAGAGCCTGGTTTCTGTGCAATGCTGACCCCTACTGCTCCATCCGCTGTAACACCAGGAAAACGTTTCAGGGATTCTAACTTGACGTCGTTGTAGAGAGTTATAGTTAACCAAAAGTCCACCTATACTCCTAAATATCCTTCCCAAGCGGCAATTCATTTGGATTACCCAATCTGAACGGTTTCTTTTAGTCAACTTTTACGGGAAGTATTCCTAAGAACAGAAGCAGTGGTGCTACTACTGGCAATGGGCATCACCAAACTGGCGGATTTGATCCGCTTAGATGCTCCCGGTGCTATTTCTCATAAGGATATCAGTGACTACACGGGTAACTAATATCCCTGATCTTCCATTCATCTTTAGTTTTACTTGCACGGTTGATCTTTCTCGTATCAAACGACGATTGCTAATGGCTAATGTTAGCATACTGACGTTACCTGGCACTAGTTAGCTTAGCTTTGTTAACGTTATAGCTATATCGCTTACACTAACGTTGCCCAACAAAACTTCACTAGTAACACTAACGCAGCTTCACTGAAACAGTTCAGTTGCAGTGTTAAAATGCGTACTTTTACAACTACTTTTCTTGACGTAACGTTACATAAATGTATCATAAAACTGGATAGGCTATGTACTTATGACCAGATTATTTTTGGTTTTCGATTCAAATGTAGCAGATTTGTCAGCTAAACAGTCATTCTGTATGAACTCTGCTTCAGCAATGTGGAAAAAATCTCCCCATGCCCTGCCTATATTATTAATATTAACAGTCTATGATTCAAGTAGACCGTCCGAAACATTGCAAGCTCGCCGCGGCTCGGCTCACCTCGCAGACAACTCACGAACATCTAGTTAATATTGATGTACTTTACTTTATACAGTCTATGCTCACTAGCCTTCAATGACTCACGAGCCCTCCCTCGGTGACTCGTGAGTTGTCGATACTCGCGCGAGTCAGTCAATCCCGCGAATCAACCGGCTACGTTGTCATGAGTAGATTTGATTCAAAATTCTAAAATAACATACAATGTTCTGCATGTAGCATAGCTACGCCTACTGTAGGTTTGGTAGTAGGTCAAGCAAACAGTCCGTAACATTGCAAGCTCGCAGCGGCTCGGGCTCGGGCTCGCCTCTAGCAAAACTGACTCAAGTGTCTCGCACAACCCGGTTCAGTTTAGTGAGTGAAACTGAATAACCCGAATCCTTAAAAAGAACCGGGTTTGCCAGGCCTAGTAAAAAGTATTTTTATGGCAGTGTATGTTAACTAGTCTAACTAACAAAACTTCACAAAGCCCAAGACATGACCAGTCAAGCTGGTATGCTGCCAATGCAGATAGCTACATTAATACTGCTGTCAAAAACATTTTGGAAAGATATTGTAAAGTCTTTTGAATGCTTTTTAATTTGCAGTGATTATCATAAACTGCTGCCATGGAAATAAAGTACAGCAACATTGTTTGTATAGTTATATAATGGACTAATATTTACATATGGATATTTCTATCTGAAATATAGTGGAAGTAAATACTTGAATAAATATATCAGTGATACATTTGAGCCTTTGGGAAAAGTGGATGTGATTGAAACGTTTATCATGACTGCATGGAAGTTGTAATACATGGTTCTGATGATGCTGGTGCTGTGTTACTCCCCACAGGAAAGGTAATCGCACTTGATACCTCCATTGTTATGAACCAGTTCCGTGCAGCGATACCTTTCCTGAGGTGAGCTCCTTAATGATAAATTCTATCCTGCTGAAGTGTAGCAAAAGTGGATTTTTTCCCCACATGTTCTTTTCTTTCTCCGGCTAGCGTGTATTGATTCCACATTTTCATCCCAGTTCATTGCATGTCCAGAAAATTAGAAACACCTGTAAGATGCAATCCAATAAATTTGCCCTGCAATACCATTCTTAAAATACCCTGTTTTTTGAGTATTTTGGCTGAAAATACACACACTACTGCTTTAGCTGTTTTGTACGTTGACTTAATTAGTACTTTTTGAGGCTACACTCTGTGGTGACTGACTGCATTATATTGGACAATGTTTCTAATATCTTTATCATGTAATTTGCGTATGTGCAAACATATTGGAACCACCCTATGAAATAATGCAATCCAACACAACACCACAAACCACAGCCATACAATTGAGTCAAGACCTCTCTTACACACACTCCGCAATGCTTAAAAAAAAATGTTTATTCATTTTGAACAATATACAGGTTTTTTTTCTTTTTTTTTTTTTGGCCAGTGTATTTATTTGTGTGAAATATTTTTAATTTCTTCCCTGTAGCCCCCTGACAGGCCTCTTCTTCCGCACGCTCACCTTCCTGGAACATGACATAAAGCCAGTCTTTGTGTTTGACGGGAAGCCTCCTGGGGAAAAGACAGCTGCTGTAAGTGACACCTTTGAGTCTGTATCTTTTGACTCAACATGATACTAAACCTATTGTCTTGGTGTGTTCAAGACAGTCACAGGTCAGAGAGAGACAAATCTGAATGCTTCCCGCATGTGCTCGTATTTTTATGCCTTTATTTGACAGGACAGTTGAAGACATGAAAGGGAAGAGAGGGCGCAATGAGCAAAGAGGCTGCAGGTCGGAGTCGAACCAGGGCCCTCTGTGTTGAGGATTAAACCTCTATATATCTTGGCACCCTTGATTGTTTTTGTTAGTTTTTTTAACCATTATTTTTTCAGGGTGGTTTCACTGAAAGGAAGCCATTTTTTTTGCAGGAAAATATCTTAAACAAGGAAGTGAAAGTGAATTTAATAGGCCATTGTGATATGACAGAGAAAGCTACCACCTGCTGTATGATACAGGTGACTAGTCCCACCCATGCTGATAAAAGCTCCTGTTTTTCCTGCAGCTTGAGAAGAGAGCGGAGACGGCTGGTTTGAGTTCCCCCAATCTCACAGGCACAGGTACATCTACACAGATTCATAACCACAAGCACAAGATTTTAAATGTTTACTTATCCTGGAATCGCCAGGATAATCGCCGCCGGGTGTCTGTGTGTTGCCGTTGTCAAACTCTGTTCTCTTTGGGAAACCAAAAACAAACTTTGAGCTAGCAAGCTACATGCTTGTGCAACAGAAAAGTCAATGAATTATTGTAAAGATTTACAAAGAATATATTTAAGGCATTTACTCTCTAACTGGGATGTTTTGGGACCAATTGGCAAGATTTGCTATTGACACAATACACACGGCGATAGTCCGGTAAGAGGAAATTATGTTTAATCATGTATCCAGCTGATTTAAAAAGCTCACATTACTGTAACGTGTGAACTTAACCTCACCTAATATTGTATGAGGCGTTTTCTTTTGCGGAGTGCAAATGTGTTGTCAAAACAAGTTCCTTCCCAAGACTATTTAGCAGAACCATCTTCTCTGTGTCCGGAGCTTAGCACCGCCTAAGACGATTGTGATTGGTTTAAAGAAATACAAACAACCCAGAGTGTTATTTTCTCCTATCCCATAATGTACACGTGGTGTAGCCAGACCTTACTCCACAGCTCTGTGGAGATTGATAGGCATACATTGGGAATATTATTTGAATTGTAAGGTAACCTTGTAAGGTATGACTCTTTTGTGCTCCATGCAGCATCATCCCGGACCAAAGATTGTCTCCAGCTCCTGAAGCTTCTGGGTGTACCTGTCATCCAGGTGTGACCTGCTAGACATTTTTTTTGTTTGGTTCATATTTTTCTCGCTTTCTCTTTACGTCCTTCATTGACTTCATGCCTTTTCACTTGTATCTCCCCTGGATCTCTGTCTCTCTGTCTTGTACTCCAGGCTCCAGGTGATGCTGAGGCAATGTGCGCCTGGCTGGTGAGAGAGGGGACTGTGGACGCTGTGGCATCAGAGGACATGGACACATTACCGTTTGGAGCCAATATTCTCATTCGCCAGCTGAACGCCAAGAAGGACAGGCAAGAACTGTGCAATGCATGTGTTGCTTTAAGGACTGTACTCGATTTTTCTTATGTTTTAATCCATTTCTTAGTATAATTCACATTTATGCTGGCAACTTTGCAATGTATGTCAGGGATATATTTACATTGGTAAATGCATTTACTGTCATGCTTTGTATGCTCAGAGGTATTTTTGTTAAAGTTGCTTTCCATTTTCTTAAGTTTTTTGGGGCTGGTGCATTTAAATACTCTTCAGAACCTCTGTTGCTAAGGCTTTACAGAAAAGCAATGGATTCATTTTAGCTTTTTACATAAGGTGGTCTTAAAGTGCCCATATTATGAAAGAATGTGGGATTTGTGGTGTTATTTTTTGTCTCTGTTGCTTCCACACACATACAAACTAGAAAAAAAACATCCATGCTGTTTTGAGTGAGATACGGTTTCTGAATGTCCTCTGGCTTCAGTCTCTGGGTGAGCTGTTCAAAATCAGCACGGCTTTCTACGTAACTAGCCGAGATGAGGTGGCTAGCTGTAGCATGCTAGCTTGTACTCAATGGCAAAACACTGTTACAACACACACTAGTTCACCATAATCTACAAAAGAACTACTTCATGTCCTTGTTCTGCAGGTATTGTATAAATCTCCCGGCTCATCCTACCTTGTACTGACCAAAGTTGGAGAAACAGATAGCTAGCTGATGTGATCTTACCTAGCTACTGTGCATGTGCAACTCCCAACAAAGATGGTAAAGAAGTGAGATGTCTCACTCTGTAGCTAAAACAGAGACCTGAACACACAGGGTAAAAGGAGGAACTGCAGCAATGTGCAGTACAACAAAAAGATGGTGATTTTTGAAAAGAAAACCATGTAAACCTATTCTAGTACAACATCAAAATACAGTTATGAACCCGAAAATGAGCATAATATGGGCACTTTAAGTAGATTATCGGTAGTGATATCGATGCCTCACCTGAGGCTGGGAAACCTGTAGTCAGACATCATCCTGTAATCGAGTTTTCTTCTGTTATGGATAGTTAGTAACCTCTTTTTTTCCCGTGCGTGTGTGTGTGTGTGTGTGTGTGTGTGTGTGTGTGTGTGTGTGTGTGTGTGTGTGTGTGTGTGCGTGCGCGCTTGGTGCTGATAATGTCTAATAAGCCACTGGCTGGGACAGATCTGACAGGACTTGTAGCCTCAGTTAATGTTCATGTATCAATGCATCAACGGGGGATTTCCTCATGCCACTTTATTTCCAGTCTATCACTTTACCTGAAGGGACTAAGATTTCTAAACTGATCTAATGTTGATCTATGTTCTCCTTCTTTTTCAGTGATGTCATTGAATATTCTTTACCCAAGCTGTTAGAGAAACTCCAAATTAGTCACGAGGAGGTGAGACTAAAACTTTATCTTGTCATATCTTTGAAAGTACAGAATACCATCATTTGTAATGCCCCTTCGCAGAAATACTACAATTAAGTCCTCAAACTTTCCTGTTTTTGTGCAATTTTCTTCCACCAGTTTGTTGACCTTTGTATTTTGTTGGGCTGTGACTACTGTGACAAGATAGCCGGTTTGGGTCCTAGGAGAGCTCTGACGCTCATCCAGAAGCACCGTACCATTGAGAATGTGGTTTTGCATATCAACAGAGAGGTACTAAATGGACAACCGGTGGTCTTTGTTTTTCCTTCTGTATGTTGCTTTACAAAAAATTGTAAGATCTGATAAGACACTGGTATCTGCTGCCCCTTCAGACCCATCCTGTGCCACATTTCTGGAAGTTTCAAGAAGCACGGAAGATATTCTTGGGTGCACCACCAACAGTGGCTCCTGAACTCACCTGGACTGAGCCAGATGAAGAAGCCTTGGTTGGGCTCCTCTGTCACATCACACACGTGAGGTACGTACTTTTTGCTCAAGCCTAGCTTTCATTTCACACGCTTCTCTTTTTCTTTCAAAGACTGTATACGTGTCCAGTGGTGGAAGAAATATTCAGATCCTTTACTCAAGTAAAAGTACTAAAACCACAAAAAAATACTCTGTTACAAGTAAAAGCCCTCCATTGAAAATATTACCTAAAGCATAACTCTCACCAAAATGCAACCTAGGGTATTTTTGTGAATGTCAAACTTTAGTTTAAAAGCATAATTAGGACGGAAGCAGCACTTTACCGTATTCTCGTTTTCTGTCTTTTGAATGGGAGAGCTAGGGGCACTACTATGATAGCATCAAAATCACTATTTTTAAAACACTAAGAAGGCTCGACACAACATGAAACTTAGCTCCAAGTATCACCAAGGGCTCGACACATTAACCCAGCATTGAGAACATTATTTGTGTACAAGGATTTTACTAAAAAAGGTTTTTGAACGACTCACTTTAGCTGTTGTCATTTACGCTATCCGCCATCTTGTCAGTAAAAAAGTGTCAATCTCAAAAATATTTTAAAACATTTCTCTCTGAAATGTAGCAGAGTAAAAGCAGAAAGTGGCATAAAAAGAAAAGACTTAAGTAG
Organism: Etheostoma nigrum; assembly: GCA_029931835.1. Lineage (NCBI taxonomy): Eukaryota > Metazoa > Chordata > Actinopteri > Perciformes > Percidae > Etheostoma > Etheostoma nigrum. The sequence continues at coordinate 7,386,359 of CM057248.1, forward strand.
AGTACTTCAAATTTGTACTTAAGTACAGTACTTGATTAAATGTAAACGTGTCGATATGTTTTTAGACAGGACAGGGTCCGTCAACGAATGGAGAAGTTCCGCCAGACGAGGGAAGCTAAGCGGGAGGAGAGGGAAAAGGAGAGGGCAGCCGGACGTAGCAAGCAGACCCGCATGGAGGACTTCTTTAGAGTCACCAGAAAGAGGGAGCAGGTGAGCAACATTACAAAAATATAAAAGACTATTAAATTGATTCAGATTTGTATTAATTGGAAGAAAGCTATAATTATTTGGTTAACAAAAACTATTTAAAACTAACTTTTGAAATGTCTGGATCAATCATAATTTCTACTTCATTTCAGCTTTTTATTTTCAGTTATGACCTGGAAAAAAAATCACTATTGATTTTTAGTACTTCCAAATGTGGTTTGTTGTTGATTAGTCTGAACAGTTCTCTTTTCTTCCTCCAGACTGTGGAAGCTGCGGACTCTTTAAGCAGCAAAAGAAAGAGACCAAAGTCAAAATAAGGCCGCCACCATCTCCCCCTTGCTGCCTCCACCATCAAAGTCGGAGGTTGTTTTCAACGCCTTTCTGAATAACTCAAACAATCAAGAAAAAAGAAAAAGAAATCTGTGATTCTAATCTTGAATTTCTGCCATGAGATGACTTTTTTCCTTTAACAAGTTTCATTCCTGTACTGAGGAGAAAGTCTAGCATCTTCAACATCCATGTCAGTGACTAACTAATATTCTATGTGTTCTAGTCACCGCCAAACTTAAAAGAAGCTAAAACAGCTGTCTTGCAAGACATTGACTTAAAGTCTTTGTCTCTGCATGGGAGAAATACCCCCACTGACAATACAATAATCTGATCTTACACTTGTTCTTAAGTGTATCCAGCCACCAGGAAAAGCAGAGCAGGCGATGGACGGCTATGAAAGAGAACAGTGGGATCACTGTCAGGGAGGCCTTCCCTCCCGCCAGAACTGGAGACAGGGGATGTCTCATCACTAGATATTCAATGAGCACCTGTTGTGTAAAGGGTGCCAAGGCAAGACCAAGGACTTGAATTTTAAAACATGCACCACAAAGTAGTATCATGTCAAAAAGAGATGGTGAGATGTTTAACTGAAGAAAAAAAAAAGTATTATTTTGAAATACTTGATACGTGAACGTAGTATACAATGTATGTTTTATATTTTGATTTTTATATGTAGTGCTGTTGGCATTTTTTAATTAAAATAATGTTAATGTATATTTGTTTGTGTGATGTTCTTATGGGAAGTGTGATTGGGTAGTGTAGTGTTTTCATTTCACCATTCTTTTCTGAAATATTTCTGAATGAGTGCGTTATTCAATGTACGGGGCATTATTCCAAACCAACAGATGGCGCCTGTGTTTGTGAAGCCGGTCTCTGTCACACTATGGATGTGTAGAAGAAGTAGTTTGTCAGTCGCCCCAGTCTCCCCGGCCAGAAAGGTGTCTCCCCGGCCGTCGCCACCGCCGTTAGCGACAAGTCTACACCGAAGACACCCTCCCTGTGCCGGGTACATTGACCAAACTTCTTCCCCTGTGATACTATCCCGCTGTTTTCGGCTATGGCGACGAGCGCGAAGCGAAAGCAAGAGGAGACTCATTTGAAGATGCTCCGGGATATGACTAGCCTGCCCGCGAATAGGAAATGCTTCGATTGCGACCAGCGCGGCCCGACCTATGTCAACATGACAGTGGGCTCCTTCGTCTGTACCACCTGCTCTGGGATCTTGTGAGTTGACGAAAGTATCATATTTATTGTTTACAGTGTCCACCAGGCAAGGACAAAAGATGCCGCTGTCGGTCATCGATTTGTCCGGTCCACAACTGACTTGGTGGTACTGTTAGCTTGTTAGCTAGTGTTAAAGTGAGGTAACATCGGTTCGGCCGTTGGTTTGGGTCAGGTAGTGTCGGCAGTTTGGTTTGTTACAGCTTGTTTTTACAGCTTTACTTCAGTATGAAAAGAAGTGGTATTTAGGCAGAGTGGGAGGGGTGGTTTCAGTATCTTTGTGCCTGTGTGGTGGTCGTACAAGGTTAACACGCCAAACGTAAATGTTAATAATAGTCAAATAGTTGACGACCTTGTATAAACACAGCAAGTGACTTGGAGCTCCTCTAGTTGAACTTTAGCTGGACCTCCGACAAGGCATCACACACACACCTACACCTCTAGATAAGCAGGAGCAGGGTGGGTCTCTCTACTTGGGGAGTAGTTAAAAGACGAAGTGGGGCAGTGGGTCTTTCCTCAGCTGCTGCCTGACGAAACCAGTTCTTCCTTTAGTCGTTATGAAATCATAGCCTATATTAAGGATAGCGGTGGCGAGATTAAGCCTCATGAAGCTTTGCAGCAAAGTGGTTCACAAAAGGGTCCATTTCTCAAGGCTTCATTTTCTCACAATACCACCTATTGGTCAAAGAGTGTAAAACAGGCAGATCTATTACAGATGTGTAGTATCTGTGATACACTGTATCAGAAACGGGTTTTGATTGAATTTTGCGCCACTAAAGACTTAAAAATAAAGATAAAGAAAAAAAAATCCACGTCATCATTTATATTAATATAGTGTGTATTTTCCGGTGGTATAATACACGTATCTAAATTAATTGCGCCTTTGGCAACAGTTTCAGTCTTGAGTCTATGTGGAAGACACTGCGGTTTTTCCTCAGTTTTCTTTGCGGAACTCTGAAAGATCGGTCAAGTTGCAGTGAAAAGCAATTTTGAAATTCTGCCATAAATTCTGGATTGGATGGAGGCCTGGCCTCTGACTTGGCCACACCAGAACATTATATTGTTGGTTTTCAGTAGGGCTGTAATCTCCCAGATTTATTGGTCGATACTTCTGGCTCGACCAAAATTTTGATTGGTCGATTTTTTGCTGTGTTAATTTCATCAGGTGGAAGCATAGACCGGTCTATGGGTGGAAAGCACTAATTGCTAATGGGGGTGTTTACAGAGCACCCCTGTTTCACAGGTAACAGTCTGTCTTCAGAACATCCCCCTTGTTTTCACCTTTTTTGGATTAGCCAACTCACTGGGGACAGATTGAAGAAAGAACTAGAAAGCCTTGGTTTAGTGGTTTGCTGAATATTTATTTAATTGTGCGTGTTTAATTTACAGTCAGTCCTCCTCTACCATGTCAAAGACATCGGCAGTGTGGCAGCATTTTACAGAAATAGATAACGGAAAAAAGTTGAATGCAAAGTTTGCAAGCAACAGTTTGCATATCACAGCTTGACTACAAACATGGTATATCACCGGAAAACGGTAAGCTAACTTGTCTGCGTTAGGTTGCCCTGTCTGTTTTGAGTAGGCTATATGAAAATATCAGAATTGCCATATTTCATAGTCTAATAATCGTTTTATAACTACCGGCGCACCCACCCGCAACAACGGTAGCGTTCCCCAGACACACCCAGACCCCGCTGGATGTTAAGCCTCTATCATCCAAACACAAAAATAATATCACAGAAGGAATTGTAGCCTTTATTGCTCAGGATATGAGGCCCATTGCTGTTGTGGAGGGCTGAGGTTTTAAGAACTTGTTAATATACAGCACCAGCACGCCACACCATCATGCATGGACTAAGCGCAAAATGTGAGGGACTCAAAGAGAAAGTTTCAGAGTTAATACAACACAGCGAGGCACTGAGTTTGACCACAGATGTTAAAATATACAGTATATATTAAAGTGGACGTGCCTTTTGGGTTTGAGTAAAAGCTTTAAACTAATACTCGTCTACTCGTGTCTCAGCCGCTCCGTGCGAGGACATGCACAGAGCGCTGATGCAGCGCTGTCAGAGCCGACAGACGAGTGTCATTTCACTGCAAAATAATTAGGTCAAAAACGATTTAATATACTGCAAATGGCCTACAAGGACAAGTAATGCGTGACAGTACAGTTAATTAATCTAACAGTTTTTTTCCGCCCCTCCGCGTTTAGTCGAAATTTCAGGACTTCAGTCGACCAAGATTTTCTTTGGTTGATTACAGCCCTAGTTTTCAGACAATCCTGTTATTGATTGCATCAGCCCCCCCCCCCACCCCCTACAAGCCTTCTATGGCTTGCAGCAGCATACCCAGAGGCCTATTGCACGAAACTAGGATAAGGGATTAAGCCGGGATATTCAAGTTATCCTGGATGAATTTAGCTTTGACTCGGTTGCACGAAACCAGATTGAATTAAGCCCAGCCAAGTAACCATGGAGATTTATTCTTTGCGGCTAGCCTGGTCCAGAGCAGGCTAACAGCCAGGCTAAGATTAATCCTGGAGTCTCATGTGTTAAATCAGCTGCCGTCTGGTCCGAAATGAACGTGTTTAACAGTTATTCCGTTGTCTTCTGCATGTCTTCTGCTTTATTTTCATTAACATGCATTCGCCTACTTGTCACTATTGTTGTCGCGGGTTTGATTTAAACCCTACTACAGTTTAGATGGTTAGAAATGGTTGCACTGGCACCCTGATGCGGAGTGGGACTTTTCCCGGGGGGACGGTACTGTTTCGAGGCTGCCTGGCGTGCGGCCGCTGCCCGGTCAGTGTCCACTCTCTCTGTAAAAGTAGAGCTGATCAGCGCAGCGTCCGTGGTCTCAGCTTCAGGTTTATACAGGACGTGCTCCGAAGATTAAGTGTGACGATATTAATGTAGCGATATTCCCAGATGATAATAATGGCAGACTGGTCAGAGATCAATACATTCATGATTTCATTTTCTTGTTGCTTATCCTTCTCTAATAAAGGACAGTTTGTGTTACTCCTTAATATGTAGGCCTAATGTTTTTTTATTATAGCTTACATTGGTTTCATAACCTTCTCATTTAGTCTCACATCCCTGGACCAATAACGTGGCCTATATACAGTACGTATGTAGTGGAGTTATCATTCATCACACCGGGAACACCGCAATGGTTCTTAATCTTTTTATTTTGGTGCGGTCACTTGTCAGAAGAATAAAAAAACATGAATATTGTTTTACATATGCTCACAGCGTGTATTGAAGTCACTTACTTCTTTTTCTAGTTGTTGTCCCTTTCTGATCGTTCTGTATGAACATTAATTGTACAAAGAATTAGATATAGCTTATAGAGATTTGTGCATATGGTTGTAAAACATGTTCTAGTGTTGTGAATAAGGGTTTGAAATTAAGCCTAGTCATAGGGTCCATTTCCTGAGGAACATTAATTCCCTCTGCTGACTTTTAAGACAAAGGCTAAATAATAATACATTTTATTTATATAGGGCTTTACATGGTAGGCTAGTCAAATACACTTTACAGTAAAACCAGCACATTTATCACATAAAAACAGAAACATGAAACTAGCATATTTAAAGCAATTAAAACACAGTGTAGCCTACAACTTTGTAAAAATGTGGAGTAACTATAGGCTAAGGAGATATTTTTACACCCTCACACATTCAGTCGGTCCGCTATGTTGGGCTTTTTCTCTCCTTGATAAGAGCCGTATTTCCCTTTTTGCATATTCTTCCCCTCCTCGTTACTTTCCATTAGAAGCTGCTGCTCATTGGATGAAACATATGGCGCATGCGTCTTCTCCATCTCTGCATCAGTAAATCTGTGATCGATACCGTGGTCTATGTGAGAAAGCCGTGAACGTGCACTTATCCCAGCTATCTACACCTGGCTTGACATAGCTTCACCTGTTCATCCTGGCTCGGCAAACGTGCAACCGATTAAGCCGCGATGAGCGGATCACGCTAAGTCAAGCTGCACTTTTTCATTTATCCTGGATATCTTTATTCTACTTTCGTGCAATAGGCCCCAGAGCATGGTGTTGCCATCACAAGCCTTAAACGTTGGATGTGTTGTTGTTTTTTTTTTGCAATCATCCGACCGTAGACCCGACATCCCTTACGGCGAACACAAGCCCATGTCAAGTGATTTCTTTCTTTCAACAATGGCTTTGTCATTATAACGAATCTGCCATACACTGGGGAAGCAATAGTTGTTAACTGTACCCTGTCTCTCATTTTCACAATAAAAGCTCATCTAGAATTGGCTCTTGATTCCCTTCCTCGTGGTTGGCCCTCTTGCACAGACCTTCGTATATTGGTAACTGCATGCTTGAGGCAACTTTACAGCCATTTAAAAATGATTGTATGATTGCTCTTACTATACTCTGGAATGTTTGTTTGCTTGTTTTCTCCTTCGGTGCTGATAGTTGACCCATTAGCACAAATGTGATTATGAGCTATATAAACAAGCAGTGATTCAATAATCTGGCCACAGATTTTATTTGTCGTCTTGATTTAGCTTTTGCCATAACACTTAGCAACCAGCTGTTGCAACTTCAAGCTATTTAAAGTAGAACTGGGCAATATATTGATATACAATTGATATTGTGATATGAGACTAGATATCGTCTTAGATTTTGGATATTGTAATATGGCAATAGTGTTGTCTTTTCCTGGTTTTAAAGGCTGCATTACAGTAAAGGGATTTTTATGAATCACTTTTCTGAACTTACCAGACTATTGTAACTGTTCTATTACTTGCCTTTACCCAGTTAGTCCTTATATCCACATTACTGAGGATTACTTATCAAAAATCTCATTGTGTAAATATTTTGGAAAGCACCATTAGTCAACACTACAATATCGTTTCGGTATTGATAGCGAGGTTTTTGGTCAAAAATATTGTGATATTTGATTTTCTCCGCAACGCCCAGCCCTAATTTAAAGTGTGTGTGTGTGTATATGTATATATATATATATATAAATATAAAGTATATATCACTTGTCCCACCTACCATTACACACAGGGGATTTCAATTTGGCTCAGTTATGTGACTTCTTTAAACAGTTGTCTGTTACGGTATGATTTTTATATGTCACAAACTCCATGCAGTTAGTTATTTTGTGTTTGTACTTTGCTTAGATCAAGGGGTAGAGATCTGTTTGAACTATTATTATTCAAGTATGTTTTCTATGGATCCAGATCAAAGTGAATTTGAGTCTTTTCAGCCTTTGCAGACTATATAAACATATATACAGTACAGGCCAAAAGTTTGGACACACCTTCTCATTTAATGCGTTTCCTTTATTTTCATGACTATTTACATTGTAGATTCTCAATGAAGGCATCAATACTATGAATGAACACATGTGGAATTATGTACTTAAGTGTGAAATAATTGAAAGCATTCTAGTTTCTTCAAAGTAGCCACCCTTTGCTCTGATTACTGCTTTGCACACTCTTGGAAGCACTCCATCACTCTCCTTCTTGGTCAAATAGCCCTTACACAGCCTGGAGGTGTGTTTGGGGTCATTGTCCTGTTGAAAAATAAATGATGGTCCAACTAAACGCAAATTGTGATGGGAATGGCATGTCGCTGCAGGATGCTGTGGTAGCCATGCTGGTTCAGTATGCCTTCAAATTGGAATTTATCCCTAGCAGTGTCACCAGTAAAGCACCATCACACCTCCTCCTCCATGCTTCACGGTAGGAACCAGGTGTGTAGAATCCATCCATCACCTTTTCTCCATCGCACAAAGACACGGCGGTTGGAACCACAGATCTCAAACTTGACCATCAGACCACAGCACAGATTTCCACTGGTCTAATGTCCATTCCTTGTGTTTCTTGGCCCAAACAAGTCTCTTCTGCTTGTTGACTCTCCTTAGCAGTGGTTTCCTAGCTGCTATTTGACCATGAAGGCCTGATTCGGGCAGTCTCCTCTTAACAGTTGTTCTAGAGATGTGTCTGCTGCTAGAACTCTGTGTGCTTTTCATCTGCTCTCTAATCTGAGCTGCTGTTAACTTGCGATTTCTGAGGCTGGTGACTCAGAGGAACTTTATCCTCAGCAGCTAAGGTGACTGGGCCTTCCTTTCCTCATGTGAGCCAGTTTTGTTGCAGCACTTGATGGTTTTTGCGACTGCACTTGGGGACACATTCAAAGTTTTTGCAATTTTCCGTACAGACTGACCGTCATTTGTAAAAGTAATGATGGCCACTCATTTCTCTTTACTTAGCTGATTGGTTCTTGCCATAATATGAATTCTAACAGTTGTCTAGGGCTGTCGGCTGTGTATCAACCTGACTTCTGCACAACACAACTGATGGTCCCAACCCAATTAATAAGGCAAGAAATTCCACTAATTAACCCTGACAAGGCACACTTGTGAAGGGAAAACCATTTTTGCAACCGTTTGCAGCACTATCAAAAAAGCAAAGGGTGGCTACTTTGATGAAACTAGAATATAAGACATGTTTTCAGTAATTTTACACTTTTTTGTTAAGGACATAATTCCACATGTGTTCATTCATAGTTTTGATGCCTTCAGTGATAATTTACAATGTAAATAGTCATGAAAATAAATAAAATGCACTGAATGAGAATGTGTGTCCAAACCTTTGGCCTGTACTGTAGTTTGATTGCATCTGCTATAAGTCACTAATGACAGTGAGCACATTATCGGCAATTTCTAAGTAGGTTTGTCATTTCTAATCAAATTAAATCAATTTAAATCACCAACATTTCTAATTTTAACTTGTGCCTTTTGAAAAAAATATATCCATGCATCTGTGGTTGTACCTTGGTTAATATTTATACTTTTATGTACTGCATGTGTCCTGTTGTGTTTATGTGTATCTATGTGTGTAAATTCTGAATTGTTTTATATAATCTGTATGTAATATTTACTGTTTGTTAACTAAAATACCAATAAAAAAAAGCTAAAAAATGTACTCCCTCCACCTACAGGCGAGGACTGAACCCCCCACACAGAGTGAAGTCCATCTCTATGACCACATTCACACATCAGGAAATTGAGTTCCTACAGAAACACAGCAATGAGGTATCAGGCACACTTTACACCAAAGGACTCCGCACCATATGTCACGTTGTTAAACACTATTGTTTATGGTCATTCTGGTTTTGATTCAGAAGCATCTTGGCATTTCCTGAACCCTGCATAGTCAACTTTATTGGCATTCCTCTCTCCCCACTTTTTTCTCCCATTTCTCGTCCTCCCCTCCCCCTACCCTTTACTTTCTCTCACCTCTCTCCCGGCTTTGCCACCACCCCCACCTCAATCCCCTCTTACCTCCCACTCTCCTCATTCCTCTGCCCCCCTGTAGGTCTGTAAACACATCTGGTTGGGCCTCTATGACGACAGGACATTAGTTGTTCCAGATTTCCGAGAACCACTGAAAGTAAAAGAGTTCCTCCAGGAAAAATATGAAAAGAAAAGATGGTAACATGAACTTTTTTTTGTTTGTTTAATATGTTTTTGGAAGAGTTAACCCTGTTGTCAAAAGATCACAAACCAAAATACTTACTTCAGTCCTTCACCCCTTGGATTCACTATGCACATAGTATAAATGGATATATAGACCAATATTTTATACTTTGGTGCATACAATTTTAAATAATGGCTATAAAGTCCTGGGTGGTTAACCATATGTTTCAGTTTGATAGCGTGCTTTTCATTGTCACTTTCCTCTCTTACATGCAGTGTTGGTGGAAAGAGAACAACTTTAAAAACTGCTTTATAAGGGAAGGTCCCATTCAATTTAAATACTTACCTTTATCCCAATCAAATAGATAATTACCCATTTGTTGTACTTGCGTAGTGCCCAGTCAGTCAGGATCAGTTATAAAAGTCTTTCTTTTATTTTCTTTATTTCTTTGTATTTAATACTCTGCATTTGTGTTGGTGTTCTTTCCTGGATGCCTAGGTATGTTCCTCCAGACCAGGCAAGGGCAGTAGCTAGTGTCCAGGCCTCTGTGTCTGGCTCCTCAGCCAGCAGCACCGGTAGTACCCCAGAAGTGCAACCCCTCAAGACCTTGCAGCTCAACAAGACCCCACTGCGCCAGGTAACAGAAATGTTCTCTGAGGCTCTATTTGTCAATTAGATAAGTATCAATGATGTCTTTTAGAATTTGGATGGAGAAGACTTTTAACTCGACTTAATATGTGCGCTCACTACCCAGTCTCCGGGGCTGGGTCGCTCCCAGGCTCACAGAGCTGCTCAGGAGAAAAAGTTTGACTTGCTCTCTGACCTGGGAGGAGACATCTTTGCCGCTCCAGCCACTCAATCTTCAAGCTCTGCCAACTTTGCCAACTTTGCACATTTTCCAAGCCAGTCAGGTAAGATAGCTATAGCTGTCTCTCAAGGTCCCAAAAAGTCCAACATTTCACTCAGACACTCAATACAGTAATAACAACATTTAGAAGTGTGAAGCCTGGTATGTCACCATCCCTTGCAATGCCCTGCCATTGTTTTTATTTCCACATTCATTGTTCATTTGTCCTTGTGTATGGCTGCAGCACCTCAGGGTAATTCAGATACCAACTTTGCCAACTTTGAGGCATTTGGAAACACTGCAATTCCATCCCATCTGAGCACGTCACCCCCCTCAAAGTCCTTTTCATCAGGTACCCCCCCTCCCCACCATTGTCTTTCCTTCACTCTATCCACACACACTCACCCTAATCTCAGTATTTGTTTTGTACCCACTGTGTCCACTGGGCAAGCCCTGTCTGTAATCACCTATAGATGCATGACACTGATCATCACTACTGTTGAAAATCTGATGGAAGCACATTTCTCTTGGAAGATTTTAAAGGTTTTTAAACTAATGCTCAGCGCAGTGAGAACTTAAGACATGCTACGTTGTTAGCAATGTTGGAAAACACACCAACACTTCCTTTCAATTTGAATTAATTTGACAAAAGTGCTGTGAAAGGAGATACCCATTGGACATTTAGCCCTAAACCTCTTACAAAATACCATGCTTTTCCCTGAATCTTTAGTTAATTCTCTATTATTTGAGTGTGCGTGTGTAGCATGTATGCACCCGGCATTTGATTTGTGAGTATCTTATTAATATTATTATTATTTTTTCCAAAAGGGGGAGGTGTGCCAATCCCGTCAATGTCTAGTGCCGTCCCCACCCAGTCCCAGACAGAGAGCCGCAGAGAGGATCGATACGCTGCTCTGGCTGAGTTGGACAATGAGCTCAGCTCCTCTATTACCACAGCCAGCAATGTGCCAGGGTGAGAGACTGGCAGACACACACAGTAATTATAGCACTTCTAATAAATGTTTACCAGAAACCATGAATTTCATACAAAGGGTGACTCTGCACACCTGAAAAGCCTACAAATACTGTATGCTACATGAAGTTGATTAATTCAGTGTGCAACGTGTGTTGTTGAATAATGTTCCTCACATGGTGAAATGGTGATGTGGATCACTTAGACACTAGGAGAATTAACCCAACTAAAATCTTCAAATCCAGTCAACAGTTTCTTTTCAAATTTATGAGACATCCTTTCACAGCTATAGAGTTTGTTTTAAAAAAGAATCTGCAAACTATTACCGTATCAGTTAGGGATCGACTGAAATGATTTTTTTTTTAGTGCCGATACCGAATTTCTTGTCATCAGCCTTAGCCGATGACCGATACAAGTTGCCGATTTTCTTGAGCTGATATTTGGAGCCGATATTGCTTTTGCTCCCTCAATTTACATCATAAAAATGACAATGATGATAGCAAATGTTACAAGTCTAAATTTAAAAAAAAATTATTGAACTTTAAAAAAAAACAATATACAGATGAACAGGTGAGGAAGAACAAGTAGATAAACTATATTTGAAGTATTTTTGGCCTTTGCCTTTTCAGCTCCCATGCTCACCAATATATTGCAGATTTTGCAGCAAGCCTTACCTGGAGTAGAATGGGTAAAAAGCTGCCACACTGGATTTGTTTTGGGAATCTGCTCTGCCATTTCTTTAAAAAGAATAAACAGAAACACAGATCAAGGTCACTTCTGCAATCATTTTACATTTATATCATCCAAATTATATGTGCAATGTGCACCATATGGATGGGTGCACTGCATAACTGTGCAAGGCTAAAAGGCTTTCATCAACAACTACAACACAGCCTTGATAATACATTGCGTGCTGACATATTATAAGACAGATATAATGAGGTCATCACATAATGTCCTTTGATAATTTAAGAAAACAATACACTTGAAAAGTAGCCACTGTAATAAAGTGCTTGATTTGTAATTTAAGTTTTTCTACATAAAAAAACGAGCATGTCTAAGATAATATTCCGTCGCCTAATATGCAAAGACAACATCATAGTAAGTCTAAACAAAAATGTAAAAGAAGCTGACAGATTTGTCAACCACAGAGCATAAATCAGCAGAGGAAAATAAAGGGATGTCAGATGCACAATAAGCAAAAAATTTTTAAAGTTTCTGTTATAAACTGCATCAACTAAAAAGGTATAAATATTCAACCATGTATAAAACATATCTCTCAAAGTTTTAAAAGCTCTCCTTTAGGTGGCACAGCTCTCTCATACATCGTTGTGATGCGTGTGTCCCACTGAGTGAGACACACACACACACATGCGCCCTGATATCAATGTGATGGCAACTCCGCCCAGCTCCAAGTAGGCAGTGAGTGTGGTGTGTGTGTCTCACACACCACATGCGTGAAAACCTCAGCCAGGTGGTCGCTGAATAAAACTCCCACAAAAACCACGGAACAACGTCGGCATTACCTAATCCTATGCCTAGTGTTCCTAATAATATAGCCTACAACTTGGCTATTTGTAGCTCCCTAAATACAATGGCAAGCAGTTTTATAGACAAAGCATTTGGCATTTTCCATTTGGACCAACAAACTTGCTTAGCTAAAGTTGCAAGTACATATAGAGCAACGTGTTTCCACTTTCAAAGTATAGAGCAATATTTCAGCTAAGTCAAACCGTTAAAAGATGCTTTGAAAGTTACTCTTACCTTTGTCTTGAAGGGCAGGTTTCCAGCACTCTGCTATTGGGGGAGGGGCAGTGCATGGTCTGGACGTGAACTGCAGCGTCTCTCTAGCACCGCAGAGCTACCTGTGTGGACGCCCGTCTGTAAATAATGCCGGGAAAATCTGCGAACGCAGCAGCAGCGTATCGATAAATCTCTAGTATTAGTTCTCAAGGTTAATTAATGCCTGTCATGCGTATTGCATACGGATGTAACATCATCTAATTAGGGCATTTTCTTCACAGGAACTTATTTGGACCAGTGCTTGGTTCATCGCCTGCCCAGAATCCACCTGTGTTACCCAGCATGCAGCATGGCTTTGGAGGTGGTTATAGTGATTACTACTACAGTGATGCATACAAAATTAAAATACATTTTCGGACTAATTTTGCAACTCTCCACCTGCATTTCATCTAGCCGTCCCATCCACAAATCCCTTCGTTGCTGCAGCCGTTGCCCCGGAGATGGCTACCAACCCTTTCCAGACCAACGGCAGAGCTCCAGCTGCGGGTGTGTGCATTTGTGTATTTAATGACACATTTTACTTTGATGTAACTCAGTGACATTGCCAAGAGGCTTTGTTATTTGACAACATTCAAAATTTACTCATGTGTGTGCGTGTGCATGCATTTACACACATGCTGTGTGTGTGTGTGTGTGTGTGTCGTAGCCTCGTTTGGCACTGGCTCTATGAGCATGCCTGCCGGCTTTGGAAATGCATCTTCCTACTGCCTCCCGACCAGTTTCAGCGGGAACTTCCAGCAGCAATTCCCTGGCCAGGCTCCCATCCCTTACTCTCAACCCGGGGCCTACCACCCTCAGTCTAATGGTTAGTGGCCTCCCAAACCCCTCTGTCCTCTTATCCTGTTTCACCTGTGCAGTGCCTTTCAGTGATTTAGGTCACGTGCAGCATTTTTCTTTCATGAAATTTTAGGGAATTGTGTTTGTCTTGCTGAGGCTGCAGCACATTAAAAGTGACTTGTCAATGGCAGCTACTGCACAGTGATAAAAGGTTGCATTCAGGGTACAAAGCTTTAGGGTTTCTGCTCTGTGCATCACTCATAAGGCTCTGTTCACACCTGAATGCAATCAAAAGGCTTGGCTCTTTTGTTGATTTTCTCCCCTCCTCTTCACAGTTTTAAGCCGCCTACACATGATACGCGATTTACTCTCTGTGCGCTGCTTGGTAGGGCGCAGAGGGTCATCAAGGGTGGCTAGGTAACGACATGCTGTGATCTCATTGGTTGCACTTTTAAAAGGTCAGCGGCAACTAGATTAAAGGTTGAAATAATTTGAATTTTGAGCAGAAATCATTGGAATGGCCAGCGCAAAACGTTTTTGCCACCTATCATGTGTAGCCGACTTTAGTCCCTTAGTGGTTAGGGTAATTTATCTTTGACTCTTTATAACCTATTTTTGGTTGCTGTGTGTATATAACAGTTGCAATGAAATATATTGCACATTGCTGCTTAACTGCAGGAGAGCGCAGACTCAACCCTTTCCTTGCATCACCCCTAGGCCCTGCATTCCCAGTCTACGGACAGAGCAAGTCCTCCATGACGCCCTTTGGGCAGCCCTTGGCTGGCCCTGGTATGTCCAATAACCCATTCATGGTGAGCATGCCTTGCTTTTTGTTTTTCCAGCTTTTGGGGTTAAAGAAGGCAATAAAGAAGATACTGTGGGCGAGGGTTTATAAGTTTTGGGAAACAATTGTACTGATTGATTTCATTGAAAAAAATCCTATTAATAACATTAATTTGAAGGGATAATTCTCAGAATGTTTCAGGTGGTGTCTTACATCCATCCCTTTCTTATTCCAGGCGGGAGCCCCAGCCGGGTCATTCCCTTCAGCGGGTTCTACCAACCCTTTCCTGTAGCACAACTCCCAGTCCTTTCCACCAGAGGGCAGCATGCAGCACATATTCAACACATCCGTTCCATCATGCAATTAGTGGCAGTACAGTCTTTTTTTAAAACACTATTTTTTTCTTTTTTTCATAAAAAGAGGTTTACAACACTATGAAGGAATACAAATGGCTATATTGGAGACTAAGGGACTGTTATGCGGAGAGAGAAAAATTTACTGTTTGGACTATATACAATACATTATATGCTTTTTATTTTATGTTTACAACTGTAAGCTCTGTGCATATCATAATATGTAATCATAATTAAGTACATGTTATGTATAACAAGGACTGAGTTGACAAGGGTGAGTATATGCATACCTTGTTGAAAAAATCTCCACTACAAAGTGTCTAGGGGGTAAGGGTATAGACTTTAAGATTATTAACAGGGTTCCATCCAAATCCAGATCTCTGGTTTGAAGCAACCATGATGATGGTATTTCATTTTCAAAAGGGATTTCTTTTTGTTATTCCAGCATAATTGTGGCTATACTGACACTAAGGTGCAAAATGTCATTTATTAACTTACAAGTTGCCTATAACCAGAAGCAACCACATTTTTTTTTTTTTAAACTAGAGTAACATACTAAACAGGTGGCTGGGATACAGCATTGATCCTGGACTATTTGTCATGCTTTTAATAATATTGCCAATATTTGTGAAAAAAGGGTAGCAGCTAAATTGTAGTTTGAAACCATGGGCAGCTCCTCGAAAATGAGGACTGCATAGACTTCAGATGTTTTAGCCCACCAGGCAAAGGGACAGGCATGTATACTAAATGTATACTAAAGCACAAATGGAGGAAAGAGATAAGAAGTGCAGGCTTGAAGATGATTATTTTTATGTCCTGTTACCCTAACTAATCTATAAATATTGTTAAGTATACTCTAAGTAACCTTTCTCCTGCTTTCAGATATTCACTATATTTTATGAATATGATAAAGACAAAAGGAAAGACTGTTAAGGTTTTAGGGTTGTGGGTGTAACCCAAATTGGATTGCGTCAAAAAAAGTGAAGTAGTTATTGACATGGTTGAGGCGGGTGACTTATCCTCTGGACCCTTTTGGGGAATGACTGGTTTACCAGACCCAGCCTTTTTTAACACAAAATATTTATGAAATGTTAAGTTGTATTCACTACACTCCCTTGACATCTGGCTTTTTATTTGCCTTTTGATGAAATATCTTATGGAGTGAAGATCAGGATAAGAAGAAATATTGATCTCCCTCCAGTTTCCTTTACATTATGAAGGCAAGGAAAAGAACAGATTAATTAAGGGATTATTCCGTTACTGGATCAGCCTGGGACTCTGGAGAACTAGTGTCTCGATTGTGCCACCAATGACTAACAATGAATTTGACAATTTGTTTATTGTCTTTACAAGAAGAGGTGATGAAATGTGTACATATATAAATATATGTATAAATAAATTAAAAGATTTTTAACTACAATTTTGTGTAACCATGTCTTTGGATTCTTCCATCAGAGAGGTGACTAAATACACTCCGTTGCCAGTTTATTAGGTACACTCAGTCAGGTAACACTAAGACTAATTAGCTAGACATCTGTGCTGTTACAACTTGTGTGAAGGTTATAATAGTATTTTTATTGTTGAAGCTGATATGTTTACTAGTATCTTGTCCATTTAATTTCTGTCAAAGAGTAGATTGAATATCATTGGAAACATCTCACACTAAACCACAAACACGTTAAAAATACGGTTGAATAAACACCAAAACCCAACACTATAATTCCCATAGACTTTTGGCAAGGTGCAATTAATAGGCAACTAAGAATATATGCTTTGTTGGTGTACCATGCCCTGTTCACCATTGTGTTCAAACCGTTTTCTTTGTCATTTCCCATGTAGCTACTAGTTTGGACCTAAAAAGCTGTGTATGCATTAAGAGAAAGCGTCGTTGCCATGACAACACAAAACTTTGACATGGCGTCCCTGTTGCCAGACCAGTTGTTTGAAACGTCTGGACGCGGTCCTGCACCCAATACGAATTTTTATTCTTTCATAATCACCAAGTCAGATGTAAGTATTTATATTTTTCAACTGTCATAACTCTGGGTAAAATTTAGTTTTAGTTCGGCGTTGATAGCTTACTTATCGTTAAGTTCACATTAACGGTAACGTTAGCTAGCTAGCGTTAGGTAAAGTAACAGTTAGCTAGCGATAGCCAACTAAACCTGCCACATACAACCTGAATTAACGTTAGCTAACGTTAGTGTTAGAAAAAACTAACGACGTGTTCTTTGATTTGATGAGGACAAAGAGAGGCTGGGGGTCCAATTGAGAATCAAGACAAGGTTTAATGAAAACAGCATGATGAAGATGATAAGATTAAGACAACACAAAACACGATAACACTGCAGCTGACAGCGGACGTGATCCATGCTCTCTGATGGAGTCACATGAGACCAGTCCTGAATATTTCTAAATCACACACATTTATTCCCTGCAACTGGGGGCGGTTCTTTTTCACCTGGTGTATTCAAACCCATTCTCATTGGGCCGTCTTGACCTCTTCACTGAGACAAAAGATGATAATTATATGATGATATAGAGCCTACACCATTGAATTAAATCATATCGTCTCAACCCAACAGCATACTGTTAGAATTTCATAACTAACATCGCGTTCAATCGGATCTCTGTGAAGGAGGCTGAGGGTCTAATTGGGAATTAAGAAAAGGTTTAATGCAACAGCATGATGAGGATGATAAGACAAGGACAATAAGACACAAACAACATGATAACACTGCAGCTGACAGCGGACTGGATTCATGCTTCCTCCTGATGGAGTCACATGAAATCAGTCCTAAATATTCGTAAATCCCACAGTTTTATCCCCTCCACCTTGGGGCGGTTCATTTTCCCCTGGTGCATTCAAATCCTTTCTCATTGGTCCGTTGTTGTCATGACAGCAAGTAGAGTGCATCTTCGCTGCCCAATGAGAATAAACATGCCGCTAAACTCTTCCCCTTTGGGGGTCGTTTTGGTTAGGCTACAGAACAAAAGGGTCTGTCGTGTAAATGTGAAATTCTAACATAATCAACATTGTATTGTCTTAACCCAGACTAAGACCCCAGGGGACAGGAGACAGCAGGCCCCCTCCTGGTGTTGTAGCAGGAAGCGCCTTTCCATATGTTAAATGCCAGACTTGACCAGATCAATTCTTTACAGTCAGAGAAATAGAGGGGGAAGGTGAGGAACAAATGGCCATTTTGACCTCTTCACAGGCAAAATGCATATTAATCCCATCCTGGCTGCATCATACATAGTTTATAACTTTTTTATAACTCAACAATACTTAAACAGAAATACATTGTTTTCATAACATTGTGTTTAACTTTTTATAACTCTCAACATTAGCGAGCGAACAATTTAACGCAATTTGTGTTTGCTGGTAACGTTAGCTATTTAGCTAGCTAGCTAGTTCATGTTTTCCCTGTTCGCGTAATGTCAGTTCAGAAAATGTTTGATAAACAGAAAATAAATGTACACTGACAGAACGCAGCATTGAAATGTAGCTAAAGTTAACAAGCTAATGTTAACGTTAAATCAAAGTTTAGTTAACTATTGTTATTTTGCTGCTGATCAACATGAGAATCATAACTCATTGGCTCACTGTGTGGGGTGTAACACAATATGAATATGGATAACTCGCTAATGTTACCATAAAAATAAAATATTTCTATGATAACTAGCTAGCTAGCTAATGTTACCTAGCTAGCTTGCTAGCTACATTTCCAAAACGGGTAGCTCAAATCAAGCAATCTGATTGGTGTATAGCGTCTGACTACCAAATTATAGAGCTCACCAGTCCCGCCCACAGCGGGTTCCGGAAGAAAAAAAACAATGCAATTTCTCCATTGACAATTGAAGTATAAGCCATAAAATCGTAAGCCTTGATAGTAGACTTAAAACCAGCTACCACATGACTAAGCAAGTGTATATGCGCATATAGGTGCCAAAGGTTCATGGGGCACCAACCTTGTTTTAAGATAAATGTCTTTTATTCGCAATGTCTTGGAGAAGTACTTAATTATCCACAGTGATGCCTATGATTGGTGGAACTCATGCTGGTGAGGAGGGGGAGCTCTCTGTACGGTTGGTACCCGATCTGTGCGCATGCGCAAGATCAGAATCCTGTTTTACAAGGATTTACAACGAATCACCATCTGTTCCCACACTTCTGCCGTTAGCCTCTGTCACTCCCTGATGTAAGTCGAGTGTAGATTTGAGTCGCGCATGCTCAGATTTAAACAGTTTGCGGCATAATGTGTCATACTAAAATTTGTGAAATCTACAAATTAAACTTTTGTCATTACAAACAATAAGAGAAGATCATTTCAAAAACGTTTTAGCTATCTATGATTGGTTGCTAACGTTCGCTCAAAACATCATTCAAGTGACAACCTTTGTTGTGTTTGATTGCTAGCTTGTAGCCAGCAGTGAACAAACTTCATTAAGTAGGTCCATTTTTATTGTATTGACATTACAGAAGCCTCTTGTTAGCACCTAGTTTGCTACTTATCGCAAAGTGACGCATGCACAACTCAAATCTGCACTCAACTTACATTGGGGAGTGCTCCCGATGTGAGTCAAGTGCAGATTTGAGTCGCGCATGCTCAGATTTAAATGGTTTACGGCATGACGTGTACTGAAATTTGTGAAATCCACAAAATAAACTTTTCTCATTACGAACTATAAGATTTAAAAAACGTAGCTATGATTGTTTGATTGCCAACGTTAGCTCAAAACACCATTAAAGTGACAGCCTTTGTTGTGTTCGATTGCTTGTAGCTAAGCTAACAGTCATTTTAAAAACGTTTTAGCTATCTGATAGTTTGATTGATAACATTAGCAACCTTGTTGTGTTTGATTGCTAACTTGTAGCCAGCAGTGAACGAACTTCGTTATGTAGGTCCATTCTTACTGTATTGACATTACAGAAGTCGTGCGTTAGCATATCGTATGCTACTTGTCACAAAGTGATGCATGCTCAACTCACATCTTCACTCGTCGCAAAGTGATGCATGCACAACTCAAATCTGCACTCAACTTACATCGGGTAGTGAGAGCCTCCACTGGGAAGCTAACATTAGTTTGGCTAACAGCTAATTTGGCTAACCGCTAGCGGACAGCTTGATTCAGTCTAAAATAATGTTAACTCAAAGCAGGCTGTAGCTAACGTAACAGCTGTTATATCTATTGTAACGGTTATTTTCAGGTTTTATTTTGAGGGTCTTTTAAAATTGTTACATGCTGTTTCAGCTAGCGGTTAGACAATTACCTGTTAGCTAATCAAACGTTAGCTTCCTTTATTCAGTGGTGCGCAATGGTTTATGGGATGAGTAGTTCCTTCATTCAATAATGAAAATATGTACACAGTCTTGTCTTTGACTTTTTTTGGATTTTCTGTTTGTTTTTTCACTCAAAATGATATGTTGTATGCTTATGAGTTATGAGCATACAACATATCATAACTCATATGAGCTTAGACTAACCGCAGTTGTCTAAGCTAGAGCTTGTTTAATACTGGCAAAGTATCCCTTTAAGTATGCAATAGCTAGAATATTTTTCCCCCTTCTCCTTGCCCTCTGACTGCCCTTTCCAACGGTGTAACTTATCTATGCCGTTTTCAAGGCTATCAGACGCTATATAATAGTTCAGCTAACCAGATGAACACGGGACTTTCTGTTCTACTTTTCTGTCGTGAGCTATTGCTTATTTCGACTGTTTCACAGTCCCTTTTTCTATAGTATTACTATATCATAGTGTTAAGGGTTAAACAAAAAATGCATTCAAGAAATAAGATTTGTGTTTTTATAGATTGTGTATCCAACACCACACTGATCCATTGAATGGTCACTTCCAGGTGATATGGAGATGGTGGAAGATATCCCCGAGAACTGTAGACAGGAACTCCAAACCTGGGGAGCTCATGGAGTCTCACCAGGACTTCTTGGATGACAGTGTGCTGCAAAGTAAGGATTTATGACTTAAGATACATCACACACGACTTAGCACACTAGCCTCTTAACTTGTAACTGGAGGGTAAGAAACCTTTTTCAAGAAAGATGGTTTTGACATGTCATTGCAGGAAAAGCAAAGGTGTAAATAAGGAAATGAATGATGGCTAAGTTCCATTAAGCTGCTTCAGTTTCAGGGGTCGTCCTGGTATTGTGCATGCTGGCTCGCTGTTACATGGCTCAAGGAAGACTTGAATGGAACAGATCATTAATGTTATTACTGCAGATATTTTGACTTGTCGTAGCAGGACACATTACATTTTGTTTAAATACATTGCATATTTACAGTAAGGGCCAGCTTCTGTGGATAGGTATGCATCATCTATGCTTCAATAAGCTTAGGTATCATTTTTAGTATTGCCTGTCTACAGTAGACCTGTACAGAAATGCATAATATAGTGATTTATACAGGTATTTATCACTTTGTATTATCACTTTTGCATGTTGTGTGTGAACAAATTGAATGTTTCAATATGGATGACAAGTAAAATAATGGGCTTCTTCCCAGGGGAGGTCGGTATGGTTTTCGGTCATCGAATCTTGGAGTACAGCAAGGCTTTGTGCCAAGGCCATTATGATTATCTAGAACGCCTGTCCGACTCATTACTTCTGCGGATAATAAATTATCTAGAACTAGAGGATGTGGGTCAGCTTGGACGAACGTCACACAGGTTCATGCAGGTGAGTTCCAGAGAAATGTATCCTGAGATAATAAACATTAAAGGTCCCATATTGTAAAAAGTGAGTTTGTTGTGTATCTTTTTATTGTAAAAAAGATCGAGGTGCTATGTAAATATTGTGATAGTATCAAAAAACTTAATCCACAGTGAAATGCACACAACTGATATTCTGAAACTGTGCCTTTAAACGAGCCGTCAGGACTTCTATACGGTTGTGATGTCACAGCTATACTATATATAGGTAGACAGTGCCATAAGAGTCATTCCCCGTCTGCAATGACGGTGCAGAGACTCCGATAACGCAGATGAGGAGAACTCGGAAACACTGACCAATCAGAGGAGAATGGGCTTTTTTAGGAGGGGGGCTTGAAAAAAGACAGGCTCTTAGGAGTGTTTCAGGTACATTCAGACAGTTTGAGAAAAATAATTTGGTTTTTGAACATTAAAACATGTAAACTTGTTCTAGTAGACGCCCAAAATAAAAGTATGAATTTGAAAATGAGCATTATATGGGACCTTTAACTTTAAGATTTCACCATTGCTCATTTTGTCTTTTCTCTCAAGTGAATTCATAATTATTAATAGGACTGTTCAATTGATCGCAATTCATCAAAATTCAATATCAAGTATTTAAGTATTGCATCAATATTAAGTATTGCAATATCCAAATCGCAGTGAGGCAAAACGTGTCAAACCATTGTAAAATAAATTCTGGTGCTGCAGAGATGTCCCGGCCTACTAAATAAAATAAAAAATCTTTGTTTGGTACAGCTCCTCACAAAAAAAATTACATTTCAATATTTGTTTTTTGTTTCTTTATATTTTACAATAAAAATGAGAATAATGATACAAACATGATCCTTCCCTCCAATATTATGAATCCTACCGCAAGCAATATCAATAAAAAATAATCCCAATTAGATATTTTCCTCATGTTGTGCAGCCCTAATTATGAATAACCAGTAATTAAATCTAAAGTAAAGTAATTTTTAGATTGTTTTAATACATTGTGAATTATATAAATGCAATTCAATCAGCTGTTATGTTTATTCTAATATTCCCAATACTCCTATACTCAACTGTGTTCCTCAGCTATGTGGATCAGAGGAGTTTTGGGAGCAGGTAGTGCAGCGGCGCTGCAACACAGTGCCGGCTGAGGTTGGATCTCTGGCGCTCGAGGTGGGCTGGCGCCGCATCTTCTTCACCAGCAAGCTGCAGCTGCAGAAGCTGATTAGCCGCAGGAGGCTGAAGCCTGAGGAGCATCAAGAAGGACAAGCTCCTGAATCAGATTCAGAGGAATCTCTCTATGAAAGCTCAGAGACAGAGCAGACATTCGGTTCTGAGGAGAAGAAGTAAAGGAGAATGCCATACAGACAAGACACTGAGTTAATCCTTTTGTCTAATATTGCTAAGTTCTGTTTCTGTTGTATTGAAATGCCATTTATACACAATCCTTATCCTAAAAGGAGTTGTATATTGATTATAATATCTTTTATTTGTCAATTGTAAATTATTTTTTTATGTTTGTGTTGATTTTTGAGTTGTCAATCCTGATATTTGGGGATATGTTCATTAGTACATCCATTGTGCCATGACTTTTCTGACGTAGCATACATTAATTACACGGACAGAAAATACCACAGGACATTGTAGATCATATCTTTTGTTCATTGTTATATACAATATTGTAAGTTCCAGATGTAATATGAATTTAAAATGCAATTCTGCTGTCTGTGTCATTTATGAACTCACTCTGAGTTAAACCTCGGTAACTACTTGCCACCTTACGATGAGACTCAACTTTACTTGAGGGGACACAAACTTGTAAGTAGTGGTAAGATGTTTATGTTTTAATGCACGCTTAGTAACACATCAATATGATACTTCACTTTAATTGGGTGGCTAAATAGTGAGGCGTTGATATCCAGCAGTCTTCTCAAATAACATTATCTTGTCATTGTTAAGTTTGATACTTACGGAAGAGGATTAGGGCCACTGGTCAGAATTCTGACTTTTTTCTCAGAATTCTGAGATTAAAGTCAGAATTCTGACTTCCATCCATCCATTCATCTTCATCCACTTTTCCGGTATCGGGTCGCGGGGGCAGCACCTCCAGTAAGGGACCCCAAACTTCCCTTTCCCGAGCCACATCAACCAGCTCCGACTGGGGGATCCTGAGGCGTTCCCAGGCCAGGTTGGAGATGAAGGCTGAATCTCATTTCTCTATCTTACCCCTACCCCTTACCCCTTCCCCTTGGTTTTGCGCGTTCACTCGGGACCTAGTGCTGTCCCATTACCTATTTCGACCGAGGGGTAGGGGATAGAAGATGGATACCCGACCCGAGCCCGACGGGACCCGACGGTACCCGACGGGTCGGGCCGGGTTCGGACAGATTTTTAGAAAGGATGCTCGGGTTCGGGTCGGGCTCGGTCACATCAACGCGATAAGGCATTGAACATTTTGAATTTAAAACAGCTTAAAATAAATGTCAAATATTACCCTAACATCCGTCTTCCTGTGTGCTGTGACAACGAAAGACGTGCGTATTAAGCTCCATGTGGCAGCGCAACGATGGAAGATGTTAAAAAGAAGTTGGCCGCAGGAGATTTTAAAACTATTGAAAACGAAGGAAAGTCAGCTGTGCATTGATGCGCTCATCTGTTGACATTTCCCAATGCCTTCCTACAATTGCTTAAAAAAAGCGGGCTTTCCCCACAAACAAACGTACATGTGTCATTAGTATGAGAAACAAATGCGATTTTAACTGTGTCGGGCTCGGGTCGGGCTCGGACAGAAATATCTTAATGCCTGTCGGGCTCGGGTCGGGTTCGGTTACTGCTCTGTCGGACGCGGGCCGGGCTCGGACAAAAAAATCCGGCCCGATCCGCACTCTAGTAGGGGATAGACCGAGGGGTGTATAGCCCTAGAAACCAAGTGTGGACGCGACCTCACTTGTAAACAAGGGCTATTGTACAGCAAGCAACAATGGCTGCCCAGCGACCAGAGAGACCCATAAATTTAAGTATTTTCGGCTTAAATAATTGATTTAAAAGTTACAACAGTCTTGTTTTGTGGTCTATGCAGTCCTGTACATACAGTGCCTTGCAAAAGTATTCGGCCCCCTTGAACCTTTCAACCTTTTGACACATTTCAGGCTTCAAACATAAAGATATAAAAATTTTATTTTTTGTGAAGAATCACCAACAAGTGGGACACAATTGTGAAGTGGAACAAAATCTATTGGATATTTTAAACTTTTTTAGCAAATAAAAAACTGAAAAGTGGTGCGTGCAAAATTATTCGGCCCCTTTACTTTCAGTGCAGCAAACTCACTCCAGAAGTTTAGCGAGGATCTCTGAATGATCCAATGTTGTCCTAAATGACTGATGGTGATAAATAGAATCCACCTGTGTGTAATCAAGTCTGTGTATAAATGCACCTGCTCTGTGATAGTCTCAGGGTTCTGTTGAAAGCGCAGAGAGCATCATGAAGACCAAGGAACACACAAGGCAGGTCCGTAATACTGTTGTGGAGAAGTTTAAAGCCGGATTTGGATACAAAAAGATTTCCCAAGCTTTAAACATCCCAAGGAGCACTGTGCAAGCGATCATTTTGAAATGGAAGGAGTATCAGACCACTGCAAATCTACCAAGACCTGGCCGTCCCTCTAAACTTTCAGCTCAGACAAGGAGAAGGCTGATCAGAGATGCAGCCAAGAGGCCCATGATCACTCTGGATGAACTGCAGAGAACTACAGCTGAGGTGGGAGAGTCTGTCCATGGGACAACAATCAGTCGTACACTGCACAAATCTGGCCTTTATGGAAGAGTGGCAAGAAGAAAGCCATTTCTCAAAGATATCCATAAAAAGTCTCGTCTAAAGTTTGCAACAAGCCACCTGGGAGACACACCAAACATGTGGAAGAAGGTGCTCTGGTCAGATGAAACCAAAATCGAACTCAACACACCATCCCCACTGTCAAACATGCTGGTGGCAGCATCATGGTTTGGGCCTGCTTTTCTTCAGCAGGGACAGGGAAGATGGTTAAAATTGAGGGCAAGATGGATGCAGCCAAATACAGGACCATTCTGGATGAAAACCTGTTGGAGTCTGCAAAAGACCTGAAACTGGGACGGAGATTTATCTTCCAACAAGACAATGATCCCAAACATACAGCAAAATCTACAAAGGGATGGTTCACAAATAAACGTATCCAGGTGTTACAAAGGCCAAGTCAAAGTCCAGACCTGAATCCAATCGAGAATCTGTGGAAAGAGCTGAAAACTGCTGTTCACAAACGCTCTCCATCCAACCTCACTGAGCTCGAGCGGTTTTACAAGGAAGAATGGGCAAGAATTTCAGTCTCTCAATGTGCAAAACTGATAGAGACATACCCCAAGCGACTTGCAGCTGTAATCGCAGCAAAAGGTGGCTCTACAAAGTATTAACGCAAGGGGGCCGAATAATTTTGCACGCACCACTTTTCAGTTTTTTATTTGCTAAAAAAGTTTAAAATATCCAATAGATTTCGTTCTACTTCACAATTGTGTCCCACTTGTTGGTGATTCTTCACAAAAAATAAAAATTTTATAGCTTTATGTTTTGAAGCCTGAAATGTGTCAAAAGGTTGAAAAGTTCAAGGGGGCCAAATACTTTCGCAAGGCACTGTATATACTTTCAACCATGTTTCTAACTGAAACTTTTTAAAAATGACTAGCTTGCTATGCTAACGCTAATCGCTAACGTTAACGTTGATTTGAACAACAGTCCCGCATTTCTCTGCCTTGAATGGACTGTATACATTGCATAGACTGTATATATCAATCTTAACGGTCTATGATACATCGCTATGTGCTTTACATATACCGCCCTGTATCACTCAGGGACGCAGGAGGACACCCAACAGCTGATCCACTTTCGGACTGAAAACAAGCAGAAGTTTCTTTAATAATGTGTTCATGTTGTACCCATTCATTATTGCATTAGTAATGTATTATTGTAATCATTTGTAGTTAATTCCTGTTCATGCACTTGTATATTGTTGTTGGTTTTGATAGGGGACACTGATGATATATGGGGGGATATGTTTTTTCCTGTTATGTTTAATTTATTGGGCAATAAAGACAGATTTTTGTTAACAAAATGTTTTTCTGAACATCAATGACATTTAAAACGGTAATAACTGATATGCAAATGACATTTTTGTCAAAACCCACGCAATCAACAGACAGAGATGGCATCTTGGAAGTTTGTGATCAGTTCTGTATGGTGATGTAACCAAGTGGTGTCCCATTTCATAGGGGTATGTTTTCACCCCTACCCCTTACCCCTTGGTTTCAAGGGGTAGGGGTAAGATGGAGAAATGGGATTCAGCCATAATCTCTC
This sequence comes from Etheostoma nigrum, assembly GCA_029931835.1. NCBI lineage: Eukaryota > Metazoa > Chordata > Actinopteri > Perciformes > Percidae > Etheostoma > Etheostoma nigrum. The sequence goes on from CM057248.1 coordinate 7,413,200, forward strand.
CACCTAGTCCTGAGTTTTCCCCAAGGCCTCCTCCCAGCTGGATGTACCTGGAACACCTCCCTAGGGAGGTACCCAGGAGGCATCCTTACCAGATGCCCGAACCACCTCAACCTTCTCCTTTCGATGCAAAGGAGCAGCGGCTTTACTCCGAGCTCCTCTCGGATGACTGAGCTTCTCACCCTATCTCTAAGGGAGACGCCAGCCACCCTCCTGAGGAAACCCATTTCAGCCGCTTGTACCCTGGATCTTGTTCTTTCGGTCATGACCCAGCCTTCATGACCATAGGTGTGGGTAGGAACAAAAATTGCCCGGTAGATCGAAAGCTTTGCCTTCTGGCTCAGCTCTCTTTTCGTCACAACGGTGCGATACACGGAAAGTAATACTGACAACATCTGGAGCGGAGGGCCAGAGATTGATAAGTAAGATAAGAAAAGTAGCAAGACGTGAGTTGTAGCCACCGACACAAAACGCATGTATTTTATAAAAGACTCAAGTAAAGTACAAGTACCTAAAATTTGTACTTAAGTAGATGTACTTACGGTCCACCACTGACTGTATCTCCTTAAAGGGACATTTCAGCACTTATTCTGATTAAATGTAGTCTGTGCTGGTAACTCTCAAAATTCTTTCAGCTCTGCCGTGTGTCCAGAGAGCATATCTGTAATGTTTAGAAGTTTCTCAAAATGCTTAATCTATCTCTGAAACATGTCCCCAGCTAGGGGGAGCAGTTCACTGCTCTTTTTGAAAATAGCTGTTTTTTTTCCAAGAGTATGAACAATTACAGGAGGCCACCTAGAAGCAATCTTCCATTGCCTCTTCCATTGCTACTGTTGAGTTATAAAAAAGTTATAAACTATGTATGATGCAGCCAGGATGGGATTAATATGCATTTTGCCTGTGAAGAGGTCAAAATGGCCATTTGTTCCTCACCTTCCCCCTCTATTTCTCTGACTGTAAAGAATTGATCTGGTCAAGTCTGGCATTTGACATATGGAAAGGAACTTTCCTGCTACAACACCAGGAGGGGGCCTGCTGTCTCCTGTTCCCTGGGGTCTTAGTCTGGGTTAAGACAATACAATGTTGATTATGTTAGAATTTCACATTTACACGACAGACCCTTTTGTTCTGTAACCAAAACGACCCCCAAAGGCATAGAGTTTAGCAGCATGTTTACTCTCATTGGACAGCAAAGATGCACTCTACTTGCTGTCATGACAACAACGGACCAATGAGAAAGGATTTGAATGCACCAGGGGAAAATGAACCGCCTCAAGGTGCAGCGGATAAAACTGTGTGATTTACGAATATTCAGGACTGCTTTCATGTGACTCCATCAGGAGGAAGCATGAATCCAGTCCGCTGTCAGCTGCAGTGTTATTATGTTTGTTTGTAACTGTCTTTGTCTTATCATCCTCATCATGCTGTTGCATTAAACCTTTTCTTAATTCTCAATTAGACCCTCAGCCTCCTTCCACAGAGATCCACTACTACTACAGTCACTAACCTTTCTGGCTTGTCGGTTCCTCCCTACTGAATCTGGAGAGACTTTGTACAATGTAAGTTTTGAACAAGATCCCATCCCTCTCCAATTCCACAAACCTTTTGGGACATGATGTTTGAAATCATTATGGACAGTAGAGCTGCAACGATTAATCGATTAGTTGAAAACTGTTAAAATAATTGCTATCTATGTTGATAATTGTTTAATCAGTTTGAACAAGAACATTTTTTTCTAGTTTCTTCACTCTGTGACAGTAAACTGAATATCTTGTGTGGTTGTTGTAGTTGCAGAGGGAACAAGTCATTTGAGGATGTCATCTTGGGCTTTGGGAAACACTGACCAACATTTTTCACCATTTTCTGACATTTTAGAGACCAAACAACCAATTTATTAGGTAAGTAAGGAAATTTATCCATAATAAAAAATGTTAGTTGCTGCTCTAATGGACAGGGCACTCTATCTGGTATTTCTCACTACATGGTTGGGTCCTGCTCTATGTGGGAGCCTCACCTGCATTCAATCCAGCTAACTGCCAGATGGTAATTTGGAGGTGCGCTCATTTCCCTACTGGTCCAGAGCATATGACCTCAGATCTTATAAAAGATCAACAAAGTCAACTGCTGACCTAGGACTCACTTACCAACTAGTGTCAAATCAGGGAGGACACTCCAATCACACCCCTTTAACCGCTCCAGTCCTTTGCAGAATGAGGGTTGAACTCTTCCAGTTTCACTGTGAAGCCACCAGGTCTAGCTATCCTCAGCACCTCTAATGGGTAAGCAAGAGTCAGTCAGTCAATATGATACTTTAGTCAGTCAGTGAATCTCTATGAGCAGCAGGACACTTTCTTTTCTGCCAAGTTTCTGCCTCTCGCCCTGTACAACTCCAGAGAGGCCAACCCCTGACTTACATTCTGCTTAAGCCCCTTTGTCTGGGCCAGGAGTATCTTTCAGTCTGTACCACAACCAGAAAATGGATTTTTTGAGTTTGGGGAAGTGCAAGTTTAGCAAAACTTGGCTTGAAAAATATTAATTTACGGCTTTGTTTCTGTTGGGATAAAGGTCCTAAATTCCATTAATAATGGTCTTAAAAAAGTCTTAAATTTGACTCGGTAAAACCTGCAGAAACCCTATGCTACTCCATAGTATCATATTAGTGTTCCTGCTTGTAGTGTTGGCATAGTGAGAGGCCATGTAAAGACAGACCACGTAAAGACCCCAGAGAGAACCTTGTGGGTCATAGGATGAGTATGCTTGGCCCATCTTAGCCTATATTCCCAGGTCAGGCTAATCCTCCTAAGGTTAAAGCAGCAGGCTGCCCAAAGATCAAACATCTAAAGCCGCCTGCAAATGATAGATGGCAAAACTGCTTTGCGATGGCCATTCCATTAATTTCCTATTGGGAGAGATTTTTCGCTTTGTGCTGTGGTCAAAGTTCAAATTATCAAAATTTTGACCTGTCGCTGACCTAAACACAACATCGAAAGCACAACCAATGAGATAATAGCTGTCATTACCTAGCAATGGGAAATAACTTGCTTGCCACCCTTTATGACGTTCACCTGCGCTGCGCTTTGCTCTTTGAGCCTTACCTAGCGACGTACAGAGAGCAAATCGCTTTATCATGTGTAGGCGGCTTAAAACAAGAGTAGAAAAAAAGAGTCATAGAAATGGGCCCTTAATGACAGTTACACAACTCAGCAGGTATGCCGAAGAATTACTCCTTTTCATCCACTCAGGAGGCTTAAGTACTTTACTTCCACTATGATCCATTTACAACATGATTGACATTTGACATATTTGATATTTATGGCAGCTCCTCTTAACTAAAAATCTCCTCTTTCTAAAAATAAAATTTTTAATTTAAAATTATATTTAGGTGAAATATTAGTAAATAAGATTAAAGTTGGAATGCAATGATTATTACTATTCTGTCCTTCCTCGATGTAACCCGTCACTATTTCGTTTTTCTTTTAGGATAACTTAGTCCAAAAAACATTTATCCACTTTGACACTTGTTCCTCTGTGTTGGTGACGTATTCCTAACCTTTAGGTCAAAAGGTCAGATTCTGGAGCCCTCTGACGGCAAGCAAAGCCCTTGATCTTGTGCAAGGCACTGACAGCTTGAGACCATTTGTGAAAGGATAAGCTAATATTATCCAAGGTTTATTGTACTGAATTAGCCTGCCTCACTACAGCGGTGTAACGTAGGGCTACTGCCAACCGCAGTTGGAAGGAAAGTGCCAATTCATCATATTACATATGTAAAAATGACGATCACTACTGGTTTGTCTTAAGTGCTACAACAGTAAAAATGCAAATGTTAACTTAGTGTATATAGCGTGCAATTGTATATTGTATATTAACACCATCTACTAGCCAAATGCTGGTAAAATTTATAAGTGGCTGGTAGATTTGCTTCACTCACAGGCCAAACAAAAAAAAATATATTGAATGACTAGTCAAATTAGAATATTCACTAGGCATTTGGATGGTTTTACGACACTGCACGATCTGTTCCACGCTCGTAGTAGCGGTGTTACTCTCCGATGTGAGTAGAGTGCAGATGTGAGTTCCGCATGCTCAGATTTAAACAGTTTAAGCCAGGCATAACATTTCATACTGACATTTGTGAAATCCATTAAAGAATAAACATTTCCCATTACAAACAATAACAAGAAGATGGAAATCATTACAAAACCGTTTTTGATTGCTAACGTTATTTCAATTCTACTCTTACAGAAGTCTCTCGTTAGCATCTTGTTGCAAAGTGACGCATGCGCAAATCACATCTTTGCTCGACTTGGGCAGTGACACTGCTACAGCTACAACCGGCAGCGTGGAACAGATCTGCAGTGCGCTAAATCCTCGTAAAACAGCATTATCATCTGCGTATGCGCAAGATGTTCGCGCATGATGGATTGTGCAGGCAGCACAGATCGGGTACACAAGGGGGTAAACCAGCCTCCACTCATGCCGTTTTTATGGCGCCATTTTTATGCTACCTAGCCCTCACTCGCTGTTAGCATTCCAATGACCATTCATGTTGACGTCACTTTGACTTTTTTTTACATTAGCTGTTTTAGTTTAATTAGTAATGTTAACTAGCATGTTAGTTAGCAGTAATTAGCCTGTACCTATGTTATCTCCTTACATTAGGGTGACCAGACGTCCCCGGTTTCCGGGGACAGTCCCCGGTTTTGGTGACCTGTTCCCGGCTGGATCTGTCCCCGGAAATGTCCCCGGTTTTCACTGTGACTGACCCACCCGAAATTAGAATGAAAGAAAGAAAACACTGACCAAACATAGCCGATAGCGGCTCAGCCCCTAATGAGAACAGCTCTAGGTCTAGTGTCCCCGTTTTAAGTTTTCCAGATAAAAACATGACGTGTTTTGGAAGTACTACGCTTCTGAGCTGAAAATGTCCCCGGATTTTGTATGAGAAATCTGGTCACCTTACCTTACATACACCTACTGTATGTTCTCAGTCTCTGCTGATTGGGAATGACTGAGATTTCTCTTGGCACAGCTACCAGAAGACTTACAACTTTCAGACAGGTTGCTCACATCACATCTACGTCTTCATGCTCAGTTGGAGGCTGCGCTGTAATGCTCAACGCTCACCGGAAAAGTGCTTCTAATAGTCTTCACTGGTCTCCATTGAAAGCATTGGCATCACTTGTCCATTTCTTATACTGTCTATGCGGGTGCAGACATACGTTTTAGCTCAGTCCAAAAGATACCTGTTTGCCTGAAATCTTTTGGCTTTCCTCTCTGTTGTGTGTAGTATTACTGAAGGCAACAGGTGTATCACAGGTCTACAGTTTAACCTCAGTTCTGTCACATGATTAAGGTCATACTCCTCAAGCTTTTAACTAACTAGCCGAAAGAAGCTCTGTCGCCACTTTGATCTGATCCTCTAAGTCTCTGTGTTGACTCGTGATTTTAACAAGCACTGCCACATGGCACCTTTTACCTGGCGTTTGAAAGATTTGTACCGTATGATCTGGGGATATTAGTGACTTGTGGTTTTTGGGTATCCCAAGTTCATTTTTTTAAATTTTGTGATGTTTTTCAGCAGCAGCTGTTATGTGTACTCAATGGTGGATAAATCAGCTGTTGTGGTTATGTAACATTGTTATAAATAACTGTCAGTTATTTGATCACTTGTGGTTGTAATTTCACTTACTTCCCCCCACTAAGTACCTAATGTTACTTTCATTTTTTTTCATTCTCTCAAATTTCCACTTCAGTGTACATTTCCAACACATTTGACACTGAATATAACCTACAATCTGAAACAACATAATACACATTACATGACTGACATTACATGAAGGAGCAGGGAGTAAAAAAATCTTAAATTACTTGTCCCCTTTTTCAAACAAATAACCTAAATGGTCCACCACACACGGTTTTCTAATGCTTTTTAACAACCCTTGTGCGCATGTGCTTTTCTTGCACACATCAAAACCCACACATAATGTACACAACCAATGACAATAAAACTGTATGTGCATACTGGGTTTTAAAATATATATGTGCTCCGGCTCTCATGCAAATAATCTTTTGAAAAAGTCTTCACATGGATACATTACTTTCAATGTCAAAAACATATAGAAGAGATCTCCCCATATGTACGTTAGGTATCGCTAATCAACATGTACATATCAAATGATGCATTGTGATATCGCTCAGTTCAATGATGTATAAAATGGTATTTTGGATTACATTATAAATATGACACATAAATTGTCTCTACTCTCCGCACTACCTCGCGGTTTTGCTGCTTATCATGTGCAGGTGGCTTTAGGGTTAAAAATCTAACCTATTTATATTCCACAATATTGTATTACGTAAATGGCCAAACAAACATTAATGTGTTACTCCAGTTGCTCACAACGTTCATATGAGAACCTTCCAAAAACTACTATGACTGGTGTTAAATGTGTCTTGCTCTTTCCACAACATCTTCGGCTTCGTTTTGAGCCTTTTACTGTGTCTCGCCATTAAATGCATAGTCAAAGAACACATTGGCCCACTGTTCAAGACTACTGTACACCGTGAACAAATATAGAGGGCTACAAAGCCTCTTAGGACAGAGCCCGCTTAAGATTCCCTTTCTGTGCACAGCATCCTTGAATAGTCCACACAAAGATCCTTAAGCCAAAATCCCTCTCTGGTATTTAATTCTAAATGAGTAATTACTGGGTGTGTCTGTGTTCCTTAGGTTTGCAGGTAAGCTGGGTGAAGAAGCTCATTTGAACACTGGCTTTGGAGCCTATTGCACTCTCTAACAGGCGCACACATTCTGAAAGACTGAGGGTATCCGTGGGGAGCCACTGAAGAACCCAGTCACTTAAGGGGGGACAGACCACATACAGCTGCCAAGATGTGTGACATGGGGGGACTGGATAACCTGGTGGCCAACACGGCCTACCTGAAAGCCCAGGGTGGTGACGACAAGGAGATGAAAAAGCGCCGTCGCAGCTTGGCTCTCCCCAAGCCGGAGCAATGTTCTTCAGCACGAGCTACCCTTGAAAAGGACTTTACATCGATCTGTGAAAGGCAGCCTATTGGTAAAAAGTTTTTCCGTGAATTCCTGGCAAATAAACCTGAGTATAAGCTTGCTGTCGATTTCCTGGATGAGCTGTATGACTGGGATCTGGCTGAAGGTGCAACAAAAGACAAGGCGCGGCAAAACATCATTAACAAGTATTGCAAGGCCGACTCCAAGAGCTTCCTGTCCTTTCTTACTGACGAGCCTGCTGACAAATGTAAGAATGTGACAGATGCCACCTTTGAGGAGGTGATGAAAAGCAAAGTCCAGGATGGTGTACGAGAATATCTGAAGGGCAAACCCTTCACAGATTACCAGGAGAGTCCATTTTTTGATAAATTCCTTCAGTGGAAAGAGTATGAGAAACAGCCCATCAATGACAAATACTTCTATGAGTTCAGAACTCTTGGCAAGGGAGGCTTTGGAGAGGTAAGCATGCAAGCACATAATTTTATATGTTTTGGCAAACCATTTATCTTTTGAGACGGATTTCAGTTGCAGGACTTTTCCAGTGTCTTTCAAAAGTATGTATTTCCATTGCATAAAAAGTATAATATGCATTTTACATTGGGATTGTACTGATGGTGCTACAGTAGAGTATTAGGCTTCATGGTCAGCGTTCCAGTCTTAGGACACCCCTTAACCCTTTGGTATAGAGGTGTATTTGCTTTGAAGCATAAGAAAAGATGTTGTAGGGCAAGAGACCATACCTCATATCACAAGGTCATGTTCCATACAAGCTCTTGGATTTCAGAAAATCCAGGCTCATGTTTCATAAAGTAACAAACACAAAGCCGCAATGCAGGAAGTAGTGGTTAAATAACGATTAATAGAAGCTCTTATTGTCTTATTGAGATCAAGATCTCTTTTTCAATTTAGACATGAAGATAACAGTAGAACATCTTTTTTTTAACAACTAAGAATTCAAAATTGTTTCAAGCTTGTCTGTTTAAGAAAACCAACTGCTATGTAAATATATGGACAAGCAGTATTTGTGTAAATTGTAGATTTAGAAAATAGCAGTGTGAGTTTTTTCATAATAATCATTTAAAAGATTTGAGATTGATGTGACGTCTGAAGAAAATCAGAAGCATACGTGGCACATACAGAGGACCCACAATTGAGCCTTGAGGAACCTTTTTTTCTGAGTCAAGCTCTTAGCAACAAGCTTGAGTATACAACCCAAAATAACTCAATAAGCAACTTATTGAGACAAATACTATAATAGAAGTGTTGAAATGGGTTTAGACAACAACAACAAAAATATCACAGTAATGTTTTTAACATGGAAACAACGGTGAAGGCCGCTACTAGTGTAAATCTTCTGTAATTGTCAAATACTGTTTTCTTTTAAAGCAATGCGTACAGAAGTGGATCATGGAACTCTACTTGATACTGGCCAATCATTTTTTTAACTGCTAATGTAAGTTGCTTAGCAATGCAATGCAGTCGATAGATCTGATCCTCTGTCTACAGGAAAGGAATTATACAAAAAGTGTGTTTAGTTCAAGATGTGACTTAGACAGGTGACAAATAGGGTCCCAAGACAAAGCTCACAAGGGTCAAGTTTGGTTGACTTCTTGAACCAATTTTCTGTTTTTTAGTCCAGTCAGTGTTATGACGGTATTATGGGTATTATTTGTGATAATATCAATACCGAAATCGTAAAATATGTGATAGCATAGATTGATGATTTAAAGTATTAGTCAAATCTTGGAATCATTGGTAACAAAAAAAAAACTCCTCCTTTTTAACAAATGATCCGTCTTTTTCCAGGTGTGTGCTGTTCAGGTGAAGAACACAGGCCAGATGTATGCCTGTAAGAAGTTGTGTAAAAAGCGACTGAAGAAGAAGAAGGGTGAGAAGATGGCTCTGTTGGAGAAGAAGATCTTGGAGAAGGTTAACAGCCTGTTTCTGGTCAACTTGGCCTATGCCTATGACAACAAGACCCACCTGTGCCTTGTTATGACCCTGATGAATGGAGGAGACCTCAGGTACCACATTTACCATATTGGCTATGATGGCAAGGGTGCGGAAAAGGGTATTGAGAAAAAGCGAATCATCCACTACACAGCGCAGATCGCCACCGGCCTTCTGCATCTGCACGAAATGAATATCGTATACCGTGACATGAAGCCGGAGAACGTGTTGCTGGATAGCCAAGGCCAGTGCAGACTTTCTGATTTGGGTCTGGCCATAGAGATGGAACCAACGAAGACCACCACCCAGATGGTGAGTTGATGTACACACAACAGTAATATTCTGCCTGAGAAGGCAAATTTCAGTTGGAAAAACACTAAAAAGAAGTACACTAAGAACACAAAGTTGCACTGTCAAAGCCATTAGGATGCCTTAAACATAGCACTTTGCTGGATAATGCCAGCATTGATAATGGATATCATAACAAGATGTTTACATCATGGTGAAAGATTTTATCTATTAGTCTTTGAAGTTGCACACCCCAAAATGCTGACTAAGACTCTCCCTTGATTGTATTATGTTTATCTGATCTTTAAGGTTGGAGTTTAGGACATCACATACTGTAACAGAAAGAAAATACAAAGAAACAGAGACCACTGGTTGCTGGGTGATTTATATCTCCAGCCGGTCTATGTTCACTTATCTGAAGATGAGTTTGGAGCTAAAAACTGTTCTGAAGTAGACAGGTTGTCAGTCTCGTTGGGGTTTTTACTTTAAATCCGGACAGAGATTACGGGATTGCATAAAGATCTGTGCAATGAGTCTCTGAATCTATTATATAACACATTTGATCCTTTAGCAGTCAGATTATAGCCTGGCCATTTATACGCCACCATTTTGTGTAAGTTAAGACCTTGGAGATCCCAGGCTTGTTAAAGTAGCAGTCAGTAAATGTAGAAGGGTTTCCCCTAGCAACTTGGTCGTAGAGAATTTCTGTGGAGTCGTTACTTCGAGAGAATTGATTCAGCTGTGCTATAGTTAATTCTCAAGACACTTTACAAAGGCTGTAAGTCTTCTTCTTGCCTTGAGAAAAAATAACACCAATATCTTGTCATCAAGAACTTTGGCTTGATGTTACACCACATTGTGCTGCACATTTCTTGCATCGAACTGAGAATCGCTCAACAACCTCAAAAAGAAAAGGATGTCATTTACAGAACAACATGATGGCCTGTCAGATCAATCCTTGAGTTTTAAAAATGAGTCAGGTGCTAACAAATATGTATTATACAGATGGGACATGACCGCAAGCTAAAAAACATTCACTAATAGAATAATCTAAGAATGACCCGGTGTACACAACACAAAATATCAGTTTATTCAGTTCTTGTCTCATAATACCTACAGTATATTTCATTAACCTACAGATAACCTAAAAAAAGATGACAGTTTTTTCTACAGGACTTACTTGGAGTAGCAAAGAGTAAGCTCTCAGCTCCATAAAAGTCCAGTAAGCTCATTAGCTTGTATTCTGATGCTCCTCAGCCTGTCAAAGTGACTGAACCTCCTACAGGCAAGGCTGGCTTTGGTCCCCTAATCTTCTTAGTGGGCATTACACAAGTCTGTCCCTGATTAGATTGACAGATCCAGGTAAAAACCTATGCTGAATATGTTTAGACATTTTAGTTTGCAAACAAGTTGGCCTTAACTCGGCTGACAAAGAGAGAGATCTGATTCATTGTGGTGATAACTGTAACCTGTATGGTCATGGAAGAGTTTTGCCCCGTTGACTGACCTCAGTGTACAGGTTCTTTATTTGTTTACAGATCCACACATTTCAGGTGAACAGAACATAGTTACAAATTGCTGGAATTTAAAAGATCTGTATGCAAGAGACATGGATGTAAGTTTTAAAAGGCATAAAGGTTGTGCATGCAAACCTGTTTACGTTTGCTCAGTGGAGATGCAGTATCTTCTGCTAATTAGGCAGAAGTATTGTCACACTTGTTAAAGTAAAGAAAAGGTCTTTAATGATGCAGAGTCCGATGCCTACGGTACAACACTTAACCTATGGACCTCTTAAAAAAAGATTTTTGTAAGATGGATTCTTCAGGACTTAGGCCTACTTGCAGTATCAATAAGAGATCTCTCGGCTCCCTGTCTGTTTTTGGGCTGTGTGCAATAATTGTACATTAGAGGCATGACTATGTGTTGTGTTGGATGTTACAGGAGGCTGATTCAGGAGGCTATAGCATCCAGAAATGGCCAGCCTTTATATAAGAGGCTGGACAACTCTGTCAGTGTGTAGACACACACACGCTTCTTGACAGGTAGTAGGCTTGGCATTAGGATTAGGGATGCAGGTGATTTCATTCGAGGGAGAGAGGGAGGGAGTGAAAGTTTCACAGAGGGAGACACAGAAAAGAGAAGGCTAGAGTAAAGCTCTAAGTAACTCAGACAGCTGTCTTATGTAACACTTGTCAATGGGGACGTACGAAGGTTATGTCTCTCAGTTTTAAAGCTGTTCTTTACCAGTCTGTCCTTCCACAAGACCTTTCTTTCTGTTTTCTGTGTCCTTTCAGGAATGGACTGTTTACATTGAAGGTCACCATACTATCATCATTTCTTTCATCTACAGAACTCAAATCTCAAAGAGTAGAGAGCTGTCATATAAAAAAAACTAAGTGTATGTTAAGTGTAACATGTATTTAAAGGCTTTATCCTTCTCTCTCTCTGTCCTCTAGGCTGGTACTGGAGCGTACATGGCCCCTGAGCTCCTGTCCAAAACTCCTTACAGGACATCAGTGGACTGGTGGGCCCTGGGCTGCAGTATCTACGAGATGGTGGCAGGCTACACACCTTTCAAAGGTCCTGAAAGCAAGAAGGAGAAGGTGGAGAAGGAGGAGGTACAGCGCCGCATTCTCAACGAGGAACCAAAGTGGGAGCACAAGTGCTTTGATGCTGCCACCAAGGACATCATCGAGCAGTTCCTCAAGAAAAAAATGGAGGAGCGCCTGGGCTTTAAGTAAGAGCTTCTTCTACCCTTTTAAGCCATAAACAAGCCTTGGGCTGCTTAGTCAATCAGATTCTTTTTCAACATACTTTGTGAAATTTTTGCAAAAGTATATTCTTCAAAAATATATATACAGTATTTTAGGTATATAGTGGCATTCCTGTGCAATGGCTGTTAGGAAACTGAGATCGGAATAACTGCTAAGAATGAACTGCTTCCCAGGCAGCTCACCTGGTTGAGCGTGTACCCCATGTACCAAGGCACAGTCCTTGCTGCAGTGGCTTGGGTTTGATCCCAACCTGTGGCCTTTTCAGCATGTCGTCCTCACTCTCTCTCCTCAGCTGTCAACTCCTTTCAGTTAAAGGCAAAAACAGCCCAAACATTTTCTTAAAAATAAAAAATAAAAGAATGAACTGCAAAATGTTCCATGAATTTGCAGCTTCTGTTACATTATATCTGACATTGTAGTTTTGATCTTGTATTTTTTGCCTTCTCAATAGAAACAACCTGGAGGATCCTAGGAAGCACGAGTGGTTCAAGACTATCAACTTCCCCCGTCTAGAGGCCGGGCTGGTGGATCCCCCGTGGGTGCCCAAGCCCAACGTTGTCTACGCCAAGGACACCGATGAGATCGCAGAGTTCTCCGAGATCAAGGGCATCGTGTTTGACGCCAATGACGATAAATTCTTCAAGGAGTTTAGCACAGGCTCTGTACCCATTCAGTGGCAGCACGAGATGATTGACACTGGACTGTTTGACGAGCTCAACGATCCCAACAGGAAAGAGGGTGGAGGAGGAGGCGATGACGACAAAAAGTCCGGCACGTGTATATTGCTGTGAAAAGCCACACGTTTGATACCCTATACCAGTAATAGCACTCAATCACTTGTTTGTTTTCTAAGTCAGATGTGCACCAACATTGATGTAAAAGATGGATCACGAAAGAGGCGAGTGCAAGCGTCTTTGTTGACAAAGATGTTACCATCCCTCTCTTTTAAGGACGCTCAAGGTTTAGAAAGCACAGCTTTCGAGGTAAGGGTCGGTAAAAATATGGAGGATGTGATGAGGTATATTGAGCACCTCTCCCTGGTTAGCAGCTTCTCTTGTTCTCATGTTGATTGCTAGGAGTCATTTTTACAACTTTTTAATTAAGGATACAGTGTTAGATTAGTAAATTAAAGGCCTTTGGGTCATAAATACTATACATAAAGTGTTATGAAGAAACTGTCTAAGATCCAGTCTGAGAAAATACTTTTTCTCACAGTGTTTGCAGTAGAATTTCCAGCTGAAGCAATGCCATTGCATTCAATTCATTAGGCTTCAAACGAATTGGCACAAACACACGTGAAGAAATGTCTTTTAGTATCTTCTAGTGGATTGTTTGAAAGTTACAGCATTTTATAGCACTCCCCCACCTTGTCACACCCTTTATTGATGCCATCACACAGCCACACTGTTTCTACAGTGAAAAGTGATTTTTTTCAGCACATGTGGAAGGGGATAGTTTTAGTTTTTAAAATCAAATGTTGTGATCCCAATCCTCATACTTAAGTCTGATCACAGCATTTACGTCCAGGTTGGTTTTCCTTCCGCCCAGCAGCTTAGTTTTATTAAAAGTATATATATAAAAAAGAAGCAGTTGTATGTAATGTATATAAAGAAATATATCTATGCACAGAGAGAAAATCAAAGATGTAAGTCATCTTAAATTTAGAATTTATTTTAAAGAAAATAATACTGAACACCTCGTCACTGAGTCCTGTTGTTGGTGCTATGACGCTCAACTTATAGTGAGAAATGGAGGCGGGTTTAGCCCTGGGATGCATTGGAGAAATATGTACAGTATATGTTGTGATTGTTTTATGTGGACCCCAGGACGAGTAGCTGCTACACAGTTAGCAGCTAATGGGGATCCGAATAAAGGAATGAGTGCAGAAACAACAGGTAACCGCTGCATATAAAGGAGGAAGATTTAGAAGGAGTTTGACAATTAATTCCTGTACCAGGAATGTGCAGGTTTCCCTGTCCGCGGCCCTGAAACACTGTGATGCTGCAGGGCTCTTTTAAAAAGACTCCATTGTTGTGGTCATTAAGCTATATATATAGACTTGGGTTAGCTCCGAAGAAAATCCTTGTTATTCTTGTTTACTTGTCTCAGGGTAATTAACTGCTTACGTTTTTAAATGTCCAGATCTTGGACAGAGTTGAGTATTTACAGTCAATGTTAATAATATATATACATATATACATATATATATATATATATATTAAAAGTTTTGGGTCACTTACAAATTTCCATTCCACATCATTATAGACAGAATACCAGCTAATCTGAGTGGGTAGCTGATCTGTAATGAAATATCAACATTACCTATATCATCATAACCATTCATCCAATGTTTCAAAGGCCCATTCAGTTATCATTTTAAAAAACTTACTGAGAAAACATTGGAGAACCCTTTTGCAATTATGTAATCACATAATGTAATCTGAAAACTGCTCCCTGGTTAAAACAAAACAATGCAACTGATCTCAGCTGGGATTCTGTCTATAATGGAGTGCATTGGAAATTTCTAAGTGACCCCAAACCTTTGACCAGAAGTGTGTGTGTATATATCTATATATATATTACGAGCGTACTTGTAAATATAACGTGAAAGGAATTGTGAAAGGAAATGTCAGATGTAAAGCAGGAATTTCTTTGAATCAGTCATTTGAATAAATTAAAATGTGTCTTTTAAAATGTGTGTCTTTTCCGTTATTATGAATATTTATGTTTGTCTTAATATGTTTTCTGTAGCCTCGAAGGCTTAGAAACACTTTAAAAGTCATCAAGCGTGAGAAAATGTCCCAAATTGTGCCATGTTACGTACGTGTTCTGTGTGCTATACAGTGGGTACGGAAAGTATTCAGACCCCTTTAAATTTTTCACTCTTTGTTTCATTGCAGCCATTTTCCAAAAATCAAAAAAGTTCATTTTATTTCTCAGTAATGTACACTCAGCACCCCATCTTGGACAGAAAAAAACAGAAATGTAGAAATTTTTGCAAATTTATTAAAAAACAAAAACTGAAATATCACATGGTCATAAGTATTCAGACCCTTTGCCGTGACCCTCATATGTAACTCAGGTGCTGTCTATTTCTTCTGATCATCCTTGAGATGGTTCTACACCTTCATTGGAGTCCAGCTGTGTTTGATTATACTGATTGGACTTGATTAGGAAAGCCACACACCTGTCTATATAAGACCTTACAGCTCACAGTGCATGTCAGAGCAAATGACAATCATGAGGTCAAAGGAACTGCCTGAGGAGCTCAGAGACAGAATTGTGGCAAGGCACAGATCTGGTCAAGGTTACAAAAAAATTTCTGCTGCACTTAAGGTTCCTAAGAGCACAGTGGCCTCCATAATCCTCAAATGGAAGACGTTTGGGACGACCAGAACCCTTCCTAGAGCTGGCCGTCCGGCCAAACTGAGCTATCGGGGGAGAAGAGCCTTGGTGAGAGAGGCAAAGAAGAACCCAATGGTCACTGTGGCTAAGCTCCAGAGATGCAGTCGGGAGATGGGAGAAAGTTGTAGTAAGTCAACCATCACTGCAGCAATCCACCAGTCGGGGCTTTATGGCAGAGTGGCCCGAAGGAAGCCTCTCCTCAGTGCAAGACACATGAAAGCCCGCATGGAGTTTGCTAAAAAACACCTGAAGGACTCCAAGATGGTGATAAATAAAATCCTCTGGTCTGATGAGACCAAGATAGAACTTTTTGGCCTTAATTCTAAGCGGTATGTGTGGAGAAAACCAGGCACTGCTCATCACCTGTCCAATACAGTCCCAACAGTGAAGCATGGTGGTGGCAGCATCATGCTGTGGGGGTGTTTTTCAGCTGCAGGGACAGGACGACTGGTTGCAATCGAGGGAAAGATGAATGCGGCCAAGTACAGGGATATCCTGGACGAAAACCTTTTCCAGAGTGCTCTGGACCTCAGACTGGGCCGAAGGTTTACCTTCCAACAAGACAATGACCCTAAGCACACCGCTAAAATAACGAAGGAGTGGCTTCACAACAACTCCGTGGCTGTTCTTGAATGGCCCAGCCAGAGCCCTGACTTAAACCCAATTGAGCATCTCTGGAGAGACCTGAAAATGACTGTCCACCAACGTTTACCATCCAACCTGACAGAACTGGAGAGGATCTGCAAGGAGGAATGGCAGAGGATACCCAAATCCAGATGTGAAAAACTTGTTGCATCTTTCCCAAAACGACTCATGGCTGTATTAGATCAAAAGGGTACTTCTACTAAATACTGAACAAAGGGTCTGAATACTTATGACCATGTGATATTTCAGTTTTTGTTTTTTAATAAATTTGCAAAAATTTCTACATTTCTGTGTTTTTCTGTCCAAGATGGGGTGCTGAGTGTACATTACTGAGAAATAAAATGAACTTTTTTGATTTTTGGAAAATGCCTGCAATGAAACAAAGAGTGAAAAATTTAGAGGGGTCTGAATACTTTCCGTACCCACTGTATATAACCACAGAGTGCTGCTGAGGACTCTGGAGTAAAACCTAAAAATATAAACATTAATCCCTTTCTGGATGCTGAATACAGCCAGGCGGTGCTCTGCACCACTCCAAATTGGCAAGTTCAGCTCTTAGCTGGTAAGGCGATAACCAGTGTTATTTTTGTGCCTTCTTTGCTTAAATCAGCTTCAAATCCCCTCAGGTACTGAAGCATCTCAATGTTACTGCTAAGTGACATGTCTGAGCAGAAATCAAAGTTACAGTGCTGAGCTGAAAAATGTTTTTTCACTAGTTTTTCACCTTTGATCTTTTTAGAAAGAATGCTGTATAAGTGAAATTAAAATACAATTTAAAAAATCAGCTGATTGCCGTGAGTGCTGAAAAGTGAGCCATCTTATAGCCTAGGCCTACTTATAAAATATAAAAAAATATATATATATACAACATAACATATGTTTTCAGCCCAGACTTTCAGTTCTAGTGTCGCTACCTGTTTACAGCATTCTAACTCAAGGACAGTAAGAGTTTAGGAGACACTTAGGTAGCTGCAGTTAAACCCGGAGATTATCTCACTGTAGCAGACCATAGACTGTGGACTAAAGGATAGTGACTGCTGCTGCTGCTTCAGGGCGCTGTGCGGGCTGGATGGATGGGGGTGCTGTGAAATTAGAGCAGACAAGAGTGATTCCACTTCTTTAGATACTGACCTGATATGTTCCGACTTCTACAGTCAACGCAGTCTCTGTTAGACTAGTTACAGGTACAACCATTCTCACAATGATCAGGCCACTGTATCGGTCCATCTTGGTGCCCCCATGTTGGAATTGCCTTCTTGGATGCCCCCATGGTCAGTGCCTGGATTGCATCAAGAAAAGTGCCCTAATTCAGCAGTTGCATGACATGAACATTGCATGTGTCTTGGATATAGTTAAATTTATACTTTTATTTATACCTATATCTTGTAGGGGTGACTGCAACCATTCATTTGGTCTTAAGAATCCTGATTCATCTGCCAATCTCACAGTCAAATCGGAATCGTTGCAGTGTCTGACAGTGTCAAGCAAGTCTACAGTATGTAGACTTTCTCCCAATCAATCATGATATATATATATATATATATATATATATATTATATATACTGTATATATATATATATATATATATAAAAGGGTATATATATATATGTATGTACATATGTATATTACATATATATAAATATATATATATACTATATATATATATATATATATATATATATATATATATATATATATATATATATATATATACAGTGAGGAAAATAAGTATTTGAACACCCTACTATTTTGCAAGTTCTCCCACTTAGAAATCATGGAGGGTTCTGAAATTGTCATCGTAGGTGCATGTCCACTGTGAGAGACATAATCTAAAAAAAATAATCCAGAAATCACAATGTATGATTTTTTTAACTATTTATTTGTATGATACAGCTGCAAATAAGTATTTGAACACCTGTCTATCAGCTACAATTCTGACCCTAAAAGACCTGTTAGTCTGCCTTCAAAATGTCCACCTCCACTCCATTTATTATCCTAAATTAGATGCACCTGTTTGAGGACGTTAGCTGCATAAAGACACCTGTCCACCCTATACAATCAGTAAGAATCCAACTACTAACATGGCCAAGACTAAAGAGCTGTCCAAAGACACTAGAGACAAAATTGTACACCTCCACAAGGCTGGAAAGGGCTACGGGCACATGTCCAAGCAGCTTGGTGAAAAAAGGTCTACTATTGGAGAATGGAATCATTAGAAAATGGAAGAAGCTAAACATGACTGTCAATCTCCCTCGGACTGGGGCTCCATGCAAGATCTCACCTCGCGGGGTCTCAATGATCCTAAGAAAGGTGAGAAATCATCCCAGAACTACACGGGAGGAGCTGGTCAATGACCTGAAAAGAGCTGGGACCACCGTTTCCAAGGTTACTGTTGGTAATACACTAAGACGTCATGGTTTGAAATCATGCATGGCACGGAATGTTCCCCTGCTTAAACCAGCACATGTCAAGGCCCGTCTTAAGTTTGCCAATGACCATTTGGATGATCCAGAGGAGTCATGGGAGAAAGTCATGTGGTCAGATGAGCCCAATTAGAACTTTTTGGTCATAATTCCTCTAACCGTGTTTGGAGGAAGAAGAATGATGAGTACCATCCCAAGAACACCATCCCTACTGTGAAGCATGGGCGTGGTAGCATCATGCTTTGGGGGTGTTTTTCTGCACATGGGACAGGGCGACTGCACTGTATTAAGGAGAGGATGACCGGGGCCATGTATTGCGAGATTTTGGGGAACAACCTCCTTCCCTCAGTTAGAGCATTGAAGATGGGTCGAGGCTGGGTCTTCCAACATGACAATGACCCGAAGCACACAGCCAGGAGAACCAAGGAGTGGTTCTGTAAGAAGCATATCAAGGTTCTGGTGTGGCCTAGCCAGTCTCCAGACCTAAACCCAATAGAGAATCTTTGGAGGGAGCTCAAACTCTGTGTTTCTCAGCAACAGCCCAGAAACCTGACTGATCTAGAGAAGATCTGTGTAGAGGAGTGGGCCAAAATCCCTTCTGCAGTGTGTCAAACCTGGTGAAAAACTACAGGAAACTTTGACTCTATAATTGCAAACAAAGGCTACTGTACCAAATATTAACATTGTTTTTCTCAGGTGTTCAAATACTTATTTGCAGCTGTATCATACAAATAAATAGTTAAAAAATCATACATTGTGATTTCTGAATTTCTTTTTTTAGATTATGTCTCTCCCAGTGGACATGCACCTACGATGACAATTTCAGACCCCTCCATGATTTCTAAGTGGGAGAACTTTCAAAATAGCAGGGTTCAAATACTTATTTTCCTCACTGTGTGTGTGTATATATATAGAATATATATACTGTATATATATATTATATATACTGTATATATATATATATATATATATATATATATATATATATATATATATATATATATATATAAGAGGGTGTACACATATATGTGTATGTATATATGTATATTACGTATATAAATATATATATACCCTTTTTTGGTGCAAATATATATCCCCTCCCCCATTTTATTCTAGCATCTTTTTGTTTCCTCCTCACATGAGGGCCCCTACATATAAATATATATATATATATATATAAATATTTACACCCTTTTTTTGTGCAAACATCAGCCATAGACGGTAGCCTATTGGTAATACTGGTAATAACAATTAGAAGTAAGGGTACTTGTGAGAAAAAAATCTGAAGTGCGTTACTCAGTACTGGTGAGTACTAGCCCATTTCAATCACCGCCTATGGTGGACAAAACATGATAAAGTGCCCTTCCAGTAAAGAAAACGAGATGCGGAGTCCTAATGTGTGCCCAGTGCCTCCAACATGGCCAACATGCTAGAAAACTTTCTTAAAGCTTTTGGCCCACGGCATGTAGCTGGTGCTCTTTTTTTTATTTATTTTTTTGATGCTGCCCCGCAGCAAAAAAAAAAAATTAGAAGCATAACTAGACATGCAGGCGAGTATACTGGCGTCCATCTGACACATGTCGGAACCAAAAGCTCACTCAGCATTGACCCACTTAGCTCCTTTCCCAGTGGCTGATCTGTGCAAACCAGTGGCACGTTTAATCATGTGGATTTGTAGACGTCGATTGTGTAGTCAGAAAAACCACAAAAGGCAGAAAAGGGAAATGGTAAAGGCCTCACTAACCTCTTCAGTCTGCCGATGCCCAGTCCCTCTGCCATGCAGCACCATGGTGGAGCCACATTCTCACAAACAGCATGCTCTGCCTGTCTTGTTTCTGACTCCCTCCTGTGGCTGCACTTTTGTGCTCAGTTATGATGAGGATGTGATTGAGCGATTACTGATTGAGGGAATGTTACCAAGACATACTCAATCTGCTTGGTCTCTCTCTGTTAAGTTAAAAACCCCATGGACAATTTGGAATTAGAATCTTGTGTATTATGTAAATCCATTTTACATCCATATTTAAAAGATATTTTGATGTCCAACAGAAACCAGCAGTGGACACTAACAAGGGTGACTCAAATACTGTTCCTAACAGGACTTGTACTTCACTTGAGTATTTTTGCAATTTTATATTTCCACTCCACATCATTTCTGTGAAAAAACATGTACTTTTTACTTCACTACATTTATCTGACAGATATGGTTCCTTTGAAAATGAAGATACTACATTCACATACAAAAACATTTATGTATGTGCATTTTGTCAAGGTGATCATCAGTGATTCTCAACCTGTTTGAATTGTTAACTTCTTACAAAAGGCAGTGTATAGTTAGGGTCCCATGTCATATTTCACATGTATATGAGTTGCTAGCAGTTTGACCAAAGAGTAATTTAATTTCTAAACTTCTCACATGGTTTCAAGTAAATAACTGTTTGACAAAGGTCAAAGTATACAATATTTCACAAGAAAGCAAACTGAATGCAAATTTGTGTAACAGAGCTTTGTGTTTTCTGTTTTTTTTATGTTCCCACCCCCTAATCATCTCATCGACCAGCTACAAAAGACAAATTATATTTACACTGATTCATCAGTATTATTAATTATTATCTGTCACAGAGCAAATCTTTCTAGTACTTTCCACACTTGAAGAATATTTTGCTGATAATACTTTTAATACTGTTTTTATTCTTAAGTAGGACTTTGTATGCAAGACTTTTACCTATGGTAAAGTCACTGATTATTACTGTCAAAAGCTACGAATTAAAGACTGGTTTAAAAAGAAGAGAAAAGGTTGTTTTTCTTCAAAATCACTTTTATTCCACAATTTATTTCATCAGGTCTTAAGGCACCCTGAAGAGATGTTACAAGTTGGTCTTTCAAATGCGGGTTCCTTTCAAGACTGTGTAAACATAGCTTTGAATAAGATAGTTTCCTGTAAATCTTTGCTTAAATTATTTCTTTACAGTGCACAGACATTGTGTTTTGTGACAAAAATACAGTGTGAATTAAGTAAATATGGTAGATAGTGTGTATATATATATACATTGAAGAGTAATAGACTGGCAGACAATCAGATCAACAGGCTGAAGAAGAGAGAAAACTAACAAACAATCTTCGAGACCCAGATAGATATACAGATCACGTAGAGATATAAACAGTTCATAGTTACAGTGAACCTTTTTGTTTCTGCAGGGCCTCTCCACCTTGAAAACATTTTTTTTACACTGTACCTTCTTGTATGTGTGTGTGTGTGTGTGTCACCTCAGCCAACATCACTACCAGCCCAGCACCCTGTGAGGTGGAGTGGGACAACTTATCTCGTCTTGGAGGGCTCACCCATATGTTGGCTATTGCAGTGGAGAGGTGAGTAAACAGGAAGATGGACAGACAGACAGACGGACATGCAGACAGACAGACAGCACAAGACTGGGTTGTGGCTACGCAGACCACAACACAAAGATCTATCTATAATTCCCTAAATATGGCAAGGATCACAATGTATTTATATGTAGATAGGGACTTTGTAATTGGCATTTCATATACAGGGATACAGTGGCTATACTTGATTATCAAGGTACGTTCCTATGAAGTCTTTGTAATGTGATAATGAGAAATACTCTGGAGATGTGTTTGGAAATGTTCTACCTTTTCAATTACACTATACAGCAAGATAAAAATCCTCTCAACATCAGCGATAATACAGTCGTTCATACAGTTTGCAGAGATGAGAATAAACACTCTTCCTGACAGCAGAAAGATCTAAAAAAAACACATAAAAGTAGTATCCGCAATTACACAACAGCTCCAAATGGCTTGGTTGCAATAGCTATAAGTTATCTAATCACATCAATGCTAAAAAAACACATGTAATGATAAACTGAATAAAGAGGGATCAGTGCAACAGGAGAATGAAAGGATGGATGGATGGGGTCCAGAGCAGAGCCTGTGTCTTTGACAAGATCAGGAAGGAAAGAAGGGTCAGAAAGTGTCAGCAAAGCAACATTCAATATCTGCATTTATCTGGCTCTCCTATCTCAAACGGTTAGGCCCCATCCCAAAAAATACCGCCTTTGTGACGTATTGTGACACTTCCTTCCTTGTTAATTTCATTTTTAAAACATAAATCCTCAGCGAACGTGGGCAGCCTCTGCATCGGGTTGCCTGTTCTCACAGGCCGTCTTCTCCTTCACTCGACCACCTTGATCCTGAAGGTGACGCGTCCCAGGAACTTATCCCTTTCGTCGTTGTTGCGCAGGTCTGTGCCCTCCACCCTACACTCCACCGGCAGCTCCTTGTTGTAGTCCTCCTTGGTGAGCAGCAGCTTCACAGCCACCAGAGGCTGGACGTAAGACTCCTGCATCGGTAAAGAGACAGTCATCGGTCAATAAGACCAATATCAGCACCCAGGGAGACTTGTTAGAATCCATCTGACCACGGTTTAAATACTTACATGGGCTTTCTTGCCGTAGTAGGGGAAATACATCTTATCAATGCGCCCCTCTCTAGGGAAATACTGCATTTGAATCTGGGTGTCTCTCTGCACAGAAGAACATGTGTTAGTCATGGGGAACTTGACATGTAATGAAATGCATTCTCATTTTAAATTAGTAGCAAATGAGACATTTTTCCAAGATCACGAGACAGGACTTGAAAAAAAGGAAAAGCAATGGCCCTGTGTTTGTTAGTGAAGAGATTAAAAACATAACGTGTTTTGCGCGGTAGACTGCAAATGGACATTCGTGGCTGAAAATAGCAACTACTAGATTACAATGACTTGGAAATGGCACTAGGATGGGTTTAGAAGCACCTGGATAATGTATGTTACATAATAAAAATATGTGTTAACACCCCTGCTGGCCTCCCCGTCTCTGCAATTCATTACCACCCCAATTTAGAAACATTGATTCATTCCCCCATTTCAAATTTCAGCTCAAACTGCTTATTTCACTTGATGTCAATTGCTCTGCCTCCTTCTTATGTTTAATAAAGGTCCCATGGCATGCAAATTTCACTTTATGAGGTCAGATCAGATACGGTTTTAGGGGACCACTAAGGTCTATATAGAAGAGACTTCAGATATGGGATCAGGGGACCACTAAGGTCTACATAGAAGAGACTTCAGATACAGTATTAGGGGACCACTAAGGTCTATATAAAAGAGACATCAGATACAGTATTAGGGGACCACTAAGGTCTATATAAAAGAGACTTCAGATACAGTATTAGGGGACCACTAAGGTCTATATAAAAGAGACATCAGATACAGTATTAGGGGACCACTAAGGTCTATGTAAAAGAGACTTCAGATACAGTATTAGGGGACCACTAAGGTCTATATAAAAGAGACTTCAGATACAGTATTAGGGGACCACTAAGGTCTATATAAAAGAGACTTCAGATACAGTATTAGGGGACCATTAAGGTCTATATAAAAGCATCCAAAGAGCATCATGTCATGGGACCTTTAATGTTGTATTTTAAATTTTTTTCTTCTTCCTAATGTTTTATGTATGTACGGTGTCCTTGAATGCTGAGAAAGGCGCCTTTAAATAAAATGATTTATTATCATTATTATTATAATTTACATATATTATCTTACCCTAAAGCCGTCAGTGACAGCATGCAGAAAGAAATCGGACACAAAACAAAGAAAATGAAGGAAAAAAAATGAAAGATCAACAGAAAGAATATATTGACACTGTTATGGTCATCAGGGCTTTTTTTTTTAAATGAAAGAAATAAAATAATGAATACACATACAAGCAAGTAGAACACGAAGAGTATAATGTGGGGAAAAAGTGTTTACTTTTACTGTGCAGTTGATGTAGGGATCCCCGCGAGGCTTCAGGCCAATGATCTAGGAGGTGAGGGAAACAGGAGAGGTTGAGACTGTGTGGAAAGGCTGCTGCATGTGTGGGGGAAAAAATTAGAAATGAATCGTTTATTTTGGGCGCTGTCAGCAAGCGAGTAAACGAATGGAGAGGTGATGCTGTCTGGAAAAAAAGGAATAAAAGGTTGAAAGACAGAAGTGAAAAGACAAAAGTGTCTATGTACGTTTGTTAAGTGATTTTTAAGGCGTATTTGGGTCATTTTCAGGTCAGTGAAAGTGTTACCCTGTTCATTTTCAGCAGTATGCAGGGTTTCCCCTCAGAATATCCAAAGTTGGTGTCAGAGAGTCCCGAGCAGAGACTCAGGAAGCCCCTCTTGAAGCGGCAAGCTTTCTTTGTCATGTCCTCGGTGTCATCCTGCATGAAATACTCCCCTCGGGGGCAGTCCTGGTTCTTCTCCTGCTCTGTATCATTATATCCTGGGAGAGAAATCAGAACCAGAAAAGGTTTTAGTACCACAATACGTACACTTATGTGGAATTTGCCTTGGTGAAAAGCATACAAACAAACATATTAAACATGAATAGAAAATCGACAATTGCTACAGAAAAGCTAATATATATATAAGTAAATGTTGCATAAGGAAAAGAGAAAGGTGGACAGAAATTCATCCAAGTAAATGGAATGAATGATTGGGAAAAAGATCCGGGAGAAGGAGCAGAGAATTTGTTCTAATACAGCCAGCTTTCAATCCGTTTAAACATTCATTTCTCTGGGTTTTTTTTAGGGAGAAGTGCCCTTACTTCGCAGGAAGGTCTCCAGGTGCTGGACATACTCTGCATACTTGAGCGGGTCGGATTTGTTGAAGGACATATCCAGTGCATTTGGACGAATCACCAACCCTGTAGCAAAGACATCCAGGAAAGTAAACATGGAGAAAAGTAGCAAAGGATCACAAACAGGGGAAACTAATGCGCCAAAGCCATCATCGGGGTTTGTCTCGAATTACAGCTGGACAGAAAGCATTTCCTAAACAAACAAGCTCCAGTGCTGACATCTCACAGGAAGAGACTTCAAAATGGATCAATACAAAACCGAGCTGTAATGTAGAACATTATTATGACAGCATCTCATTGGTGTGAGTATAAATAATGAATGCCCTGAAGAGAAATGCTGCCAGTTTCAGTAGATAAAAAGCCCTGTCCCTCATATGTGTTGTTTGTTAAGAGACACAAACCTGGATAGGGAACGCGGTCTCTGTACTTTGGCACATAGTCGTCCAGAGTGAGCAGCATCACCCACATGGTCAGGGCGAACATACCGGCCAAGAAACAGTAGAAAACCAGGTAGAACAACAGGATGAGGGCTGGAGGAAGTTAGAAGAACAGAATTAGAATAGCAAAGATTGAAAGATTACCAAAACACACTCTGTGTCTGTCTGTCTGGTCTCTCTCTGTCAAGTTGTAAAGCACATGAACAATTTGGAATTCTAATTCTTGTGTATTAAGCAATTCCATTTGACATCTACTGTACTCATTTAAAGTACTTTACAAGTTAAGATTTTACATTCACATATACAAAATCATATATGTGCATTATTGAAGATTAAATCAGTGATTCTCAACCTTTTTGGTTTGTGGTTTCTTACAAAAAAACATTGCTTAGTTAGGGCTCCATGTCATATTTCAGATGTCTGTGAGTTGTAAGCAGTGCACAAAGTGCATTAATCTGAGGCCATGTTTCACTAGAGAGCCCCTGAGTTTCAAATCACACCCCATTTAGGGTTAACACTGCAGTGCTGAAAGCATCTAAAGCTTCATTTAATGCACAGTGCACAATGCAGAGGGGAGAAAAGGAGCCACAGTCGTGGGAACATCTGACTCAAAATGGTTCACCAGCATCCAGCTTGCACAGCACGAGTGCCCTCTAAGTTGATTGGAGAAAAAAAGGAAAAAGGGATGGACCCCTCAGCTTCCTGTTGTACATCTCCCCCTTTCTGTCATTCCTCTCCAACCGTATCCCACAATGCACCTGTCTAGTGTGTGAAAGCGAGAGAAAGAGGAGAGAGGGAATCCCATTTGACCTTGACAGGCATGCTAATGTGGGCGGCCATGCAACTGCACTGGAGCATCCCACCGCACAGCAGCACAGGGGCCCAGGCTGGCTGCTCTGTTACCACCCCATTCTGGAAATAACTGGGGGTCATTACATAAATTGTATGGCCTGATCAGCTATGGATATACAGCCTGTAATGTTGTAGCACATTCCTCACATATGATTAGGTAACGATGGGGATTTTTAACTGCACTATCAATACAATCTCCTGAAAATCCTATTTATGCAGCTGATAAATATAAATGCTATGATGGATCATCACCTTGCCTGGTTGGTTATTTCTGCCTATGCAGCAGAGAGACGTGGTGCACACCTTTGATAGCATCATTCGTCTTGGTACAGGCTTCTCCGTTACACCTTCATGTAGGCCTACGGTGGCTCCTCGCTAAACCAATGTCTATATGGCATTTTGAATTCATCCATGTACAGAAATATAGACTAGGCTATATATTCAAGAGGCACACATCTTTTAATGAATGAAAATGGTTAGGAGGAGACACCAGATTGTAAATGTCAAAGCCCATGTTCTGGTTCACTAACGGGGATCCTTACCCCAGCTGCTGGCCGTGCGACCCATCACCTCCCCGGTCCTCGGGTTGTAGAAGGAGTCCTTCCAGCTGGATGTGACCTCCTTGTTTGCCGGTTTATCCTCGGTGCTCGCCATGGTGAGAAGTTGCTTTTTTGTGAGGGGGTGGGGGGGTGGTCCAAAATGCGCGGTTTCTTCTTCCCTAACAAAATGCAGAAAGGATCAGGGCGATGGAATGAGGCGAAGAAGCCGGCGAGGCGGCGGCGAGAGGAGTGGGCGGTGTAGAGAGAGAGAGAGAGGGAGAGCCGAAAGAGAGAGGTGCTCTGCTGGAACAAAAAAAACGAGCAGGGGAAGGTGAGGAAAGAGAAGAAGAAGAAAAAAAAATCTGTGACGTCCATACAAGCCCCGCCGTGGCAGCTGATGCACTGCGACCAGATGGGTGTACATTGGCCAATGGCGGAGAGACGCACCGTTACGCGCACACATTATAAATAGATATCACACACTACTATTTCGTATCATCAATTATATTATAATGGCTACATGCGTTTGGAAACGTGCAGACTGGGATCTCAAATTGGCCGTAAACAGAGTGTCTGCAAGCTGTGAAACGCAGGTAAAACGCAGAAACGGGCATTTTTTATAGTGTGAAATCAAAGGATTTTAGTGCGTCTGTGGAAAATATAATTCTACTACAGGTATTCTTCCCAATTTATGGTATCACAATAATATTATGCCATCCTGGTGTGTCCCTGCTCGTCCGCGTACGAGTCGTTGAGTTAACAAACCAATCCAAAACGGTTTGAGTGTATTTCAACAGCAATGGACACACACACACACACTTATTTGAAGCCCATGAGGATGCTATGACTGGTTGAGCATCTATATTATTTGCCAATCCTTGTTGCTATGGAAATTTACCACTACTGAATCTGGAATGTGTGTGTGTGAGAGAGAGAGAGAGAGAGAGAGAGAGAGAGAGAGAGAGAGAGAGAGAGAGAGAGAGAGAGAGAGAGAGAGAGAGAGAGAGAAAGAGAGAGAGAGAGAGAGAGAAGGCCTACATAGAGTGTGCATGATTAAACAGAAGTGTCACAGTTAACAGAATATTTTTTGTCCTGGGGACTAATGCAAAAAGGCCATCTTATTCCAGTATTCTATATTTATCATAAATAAGCTTTACCTGCACAGTAAATATATTTCATTTGATGCAAGTCTCTGTTTTGTCAGTGTGTACATATGCATGTGGTGCCAATGACTGGCATTAAACAAACAGAGTGAGGAGTTCGGTGCTTAAGCAGCAGGGGGAGAGGTTAAGACAATGACAAAAAAAGATAAAAGCTTAACTTCCAACCCCCTGACACTCCAGCACACAATCCCAATGTGTCACAGAGAGGGAGGAAGGAGAAGAGCGAGTTATATAAGGCCCCTTGATGCAGGGTTCAGCTCGGATGGGGGGGAGGGGGACTGGAGTAGTGGTCGCACTGCATCTAGCGCCTGCTGTCAGATTGAATTTGTTGCAAGGCACCACCACTCATTTAATGACACACACACACACACACACACACACAGAGTCGGCAGCATTGATTCATGTGCTGGACCTGTCCGTCTCACCCACAGCACATTTTTCTCTGTGAATGCACCCCACTGCAAGCCAGGCCCACTGGCAAAAAACTGCCCATGTTGGAGTGAGGAAGCGTTTGGGTGCAGGAAGCAGAGGATTGATGCAGGAAAGCTACACTGTATGAATCTGCGTGATCTACACAAAACTTCTGTTCTTCCTCGGAGTGGACAAGCACACAATCCTCCCATTGTTCAGGAAATCCCCCTTTTCCGTGCACTCAATTAGTGTCCCCTTCACCATACTAGCACCATGGGCAGGAAAACACACTCCATTTGTTCTCAGTCACTCCATCCGCAAGCTACCATAGCAACCCTCACAGTGAGATGGGAAGCAATCCCTACACTCGCCCAACAGCCTGTGTTTCTGATGATTCCCCAAGGACAAGACAAGGCAAGCCATTTCCCCAGAGTCCATCCATTTCCCCAGAGTCCATCATGTGGAGATGAAAACCTTGAGGCATCATCTGTTTGCTCACCGTGTCGGTGACACCTATATATGCATGGGACACAACACCACACACACACACATACACACACACAACAGCTGATCATTTACGGGTTTGTTTTATTCAAGCTCTTTCACATACTTACAAAATACTTACATTTTAATGCAATTTGATAATGTACTGTCACAGAAACATATTATTTGTTATTTCCCAGCAGCTTGGGAGGACATCTGCCATTCAAGTACTGTGTTAGAAATAGAATGCAGTTACAGCTGAGGTATTCATGTTTGCATTTTGTATAGTGTCACTTTACACAACATACCTTTTAAAAAAACAAATTGATATTAAAATATTGGGAAAGGCAAAAACATAATACCCTGCAAGTAGAATACATCTAGAATAAGATTCACGGTTAATATTTGTTAATTTGGCGGTCTCCCATGGAACAATTTAACAATAAACACTAACTAATAGCTGAAATAATGGATACACAACAGATTGACAAGAAATACACAGTCTGATGTATCCTAATTATGTTTCAGGTTAAGTGTTAGTGGTTTCAGTTAATATTTATATCCCTGATCCACTTGTTCCACAGATCATGCTCCATAGCAACATGTGAGATTTATGTTTCAGCAGATTTTTTAAAATGTATTAATGACAACTCTTGCAGCAAGGCTAAATGTTTAAATTCCCAACACATACCGATAAAAGAAATAAATCCTTACAGTCAAACTTTCCAAAAAAATTCCAATGCAGATGTGACAAGAAGCATTTCAGACAACAAGATGCTAAAATACCAAAATCCAGAATGGATTCACAGAGCAAAGCATATGCAATTAGCTTTTGTTCCATTCACATTTAAATATCACCATCTCATTACAATATTGTATTGTGTGTATGTTGAAAGATTTGTTTAAATAACTGTGTAAAGTATGCAGCTAGAATAGGACTATAAAAATGAATCTGCTCCAGATTATCAAAAGGTAACATGTGTGAATGAATGAAATCTAGAAAAAAAAAGTCCTGTAAAGAAGGCAAAAATAAAACCATGTTTGTTGAATGTTTGACACAACGAAAGCTTGAAATTTGTCTTCGTATTTAGAGCTCTCCAAGTCTTGAGGCGTCATGAAGAGAAGGGCCAAGTGTCTATTGTTTTGTCCTCACAGAAGATCATGTGCAAATCTGATATCAATGATTTCAATCCTAACTATGTTGTGTGTGGTTGCTATAGCAGTTTATAAATTAAGAAGCTGTAAAGCCAGTCATTAGCGCCCCCATGTGGGAATAACTATTATTCCAGCCAGATAAATACTGTAATATGAAAAGGCATCAGTGGCTTAGGATGTGGAATCAATAAGGGATAAGGTTGCTATGGCGTGAAGAAAAAGGTATAGTAACTTCAGTACGAGGCAGCGACAGAGGGTGTGAATGTGACCGCCGGGCGGCACTATGGCCTGGATCACATCTGTACTGGACCTTTCCCACAATCCTGCTCATAACCACAGTTAACAGTGCTGTATCATCGTTGGGGGTGGCAGCGCCTCAGTCCGTAGGGAGTTGGGTTGAGATGAGTTCAAGTCCACATATGGACCAAAGTATGGTGGTGGACTGGTAGCCGGAGAGGTGCCAGTTCACCTCCTGGGCACTGCCACACCTACCTCATTTGGTCTTGATTCTCTGACTTTTCAGTTTGATCCGAACCAAATTTACAGGTGTGAAACCTCCCCCTGACCACAGTCCAAATCAAAAGACCAAATTGTAGTCCGATTTAAAGAGGGGGTCTCGGTCCGGACCAAACTTGGTCCGGTTCCGGTTCGTTTATAGTGTGAAAGCATTTTTTGGATGGTTCGGACTGTCGGACCAAATACAAGAAGCTCTGGCAGGCTCTCCTTCTGTTACAAGAATGGGGAAGCTCTTTAAGGAATAGCTTGATGGTGCTAAGTGTGTAGGCTTCGTGAGGGAGTGAGTGAGGGTGAATGCGCTCAGAGCAGACTGCTGTCGGCCATCAGAGAAGAGAATACATTTTAACAGTTTCCGTTTGTCTCTGAATAAATGATCCAGAAAGGAAGTTCCTGTGTCTCGCTTCTCAACATCGCAACAAAACAAAAGGAGTTGCGGCAGGAGGGGAGAGCACCAGTCAGAAGAAAAAACTCAGACACAGAGAGAGGATACGAGAGGACGGGGGAGCCCGTCTACAAACCAATCAATTATAAGTAACCGGATCAAATATATACAATGTAACAAAAACATGAACCTAAGTGGCTGCTGTTAAAGGTTGGGCAGCACACCAAGTCAACATCACCAAATCATTTGAGATTTAGCCTTAAATGAGTTCGGACACAGCTGATGGTCGTCATATCTTAAATCTAGGGCTGTATCGAATGTCTGTTACATTCAAAACTTCTATTGAGGTTTTCAAACGATGCCTCGAATGGCAGTGGATGTATTTTGTGATGTCATCATCCTAGATTCTTTTTAAATAAAGTAATTTGTTGGGATAAATTTCTTTTTTTATTAAATCAACTCTCTTTAATGAATACAGCTCGTTGGTTTTGTCAAGGTAGCTTCATGTAGGCAGCAGGTTAATCCAATAAAGGCATAAAAAGGGCAACATTATGCTACAACAGAAACACGCTCGTTCACACGGGTCAGAGACAATCCTACACAGCCACCACAGGAATCCAATTCTACAAATAGTTTAATAATGATAATATTAAAGGGGATTAATTTGTATCTGCAACTGTGGAAAAATACCGGGTTTAAACAGAATGTATAGACATGCACAACATTTGAATGCAGCATTCAAATGTTGATTTAGAATTAGAATGTCAACGTTATGAATGACGCTTCGAACTTTTCGGTACAGTCTTACTTACAACATTATTTTCTTAAAAACAACCGTGTGCTTTCCTGTCTTTGCTTTCATGTTTAGTCTAGCCCTTGATCTCCCCGTGTGTGCATCCCATATCAAGGCTTGTACCAATTCATGGAGCGTTGGATAGCTCTCTCCCAGCTCTGGAGGACAGGGATGTATTCCTGACTGGGGCTGATAGTACCGTTTTTTGGAGTTCCTTTGGGCAAGAAGGACTTGTCGGTGCTCTGCAGCTTCTTCAGCTCTTCCTTGGTCTTCCAGAAGCCTGCAGTGATAGTGGGAGACAACAAGAACTCCTATGAATGCAGAATAAAGCAGGGGGAGTGATATAAATGAGTCTATGCACCCAAACAAACTGATAATTAATGGCTGAAAGTGGTTCAGAACGTCTTCTACGTATCACCCAACACTACTGGCTACTGATCTACTAAAAAAACTTCCCAAACACATGCTTCCCAATAATATTATTCAGTCATCTGCACCACCTGCTTCTGGCCTGTTATAAAACAACAAGAATGCATTCATCTTCCAGGGTTGAGTTGATTAAGCACTGACTAATGTATAAAAATATAATTACATAATGTGCATAATTAAATGAAAAATGGGTTGCATAACAACGAGCAGCATTTCATTTGGCTTCTTGCCAGTGCCAGGATTAAAAATAGGACTTTTGATCAGAACTTTTGAAATGCAACTCAATATTATGTCCAAGTCTTGTGATATTTTTAGAGAGAAAAACAAAGAGCCATATTGAAAGTATAGAGTAACACTAAAGTGTCCAACTGCTTGACAGAGCTGCTTCTCTTTTTCTTTGTGCTGAGCAGCCTCTCTAAAGACCCAGCTTCCCACGGCTCATTGTTATAGCCTAAAAGAACTGCAAAAATGCTAAATGTTTGGAATTTTGAAAAGCATACAGCCTAATGTACATGTCGTGGGAGAGAGTCTACATACCCACTCCAAGTCCAGCGACAAAAGCAGCCCCTAAACACGACATTTCGCAGTTTTGGGGTCTGGCTACCTTTCTGCCAAACAGGTCTGCAGTCAGCTGCATGACAAAGTCATTGGAGGAAACACCGCCATCCACCCTGAGAAAGAAAAGAAGAAAGATAGCGCACTCAATTACATTGCAACTCACTTTACTGCAACAGTATCAGAGAAACATACACCCATAATGCATTGCCAATAAAAGCTGAACTGCATTAGTAGAGGCAGGGTAAACAAGAGTCCACTCTGTTATGCTCAGTTTGCTGGCTGATATCCAAAGATCCTACAATTAGATATTGCACTGTGAGCTGGGACATTTAAGGGTTATGAGAAGACTCCGAGAGGTAAATGCATGTGTTTAGTCCTTTCATCTTGGCAGCAAGTGTACATTACTACAACTGGATACTCTTAATTCACACAGCGGTGGAGGAAAACTGCACCTGATCTTTGTGATGGGAATGTTAGTTTCTCTCAGCATCGTCTCATATAGCTGCTTGTTTCTGCAAAGAATAAGACAAGTACAAGGAGACAATGAGTATGTTTACATGCACAGTAATACTCAGAATATGACAATATTTGGAATTTATACAGGTCATATAAACAACATATTCCATAATACTCGGTATAAGGCTTTATTCTGAATATAGCATTTTCCGATTAAGACATGTGATATGCCCACGTTGATCTGGTTTTAGAAGCATTCTTTGGACATGTATAGAGCGCATTCGGAATCTGCGTCTCAATCAGGGCTTTTACCGTAGTTTGTGACAGTTTACCGCCTCTTGCCTGTTTACAGCTTACTGTCACCTCTGTGCGTTGCTATGGTTGTTAGACTACCAACAGTTTGCAGGGCTGCGGTAGAGATGCATGGCCAAAAGAAAAGCTCACATCTCTGGTCAGAAGGAGAAACCCAGCTGTTATTTTTTTTTCGGGGCATTTTAGGCCTTTATTTGTATAGGACGGCTGAAGGGGAGAGAGGGGGAAGACATGCAGCAAAGGGCCTCAGGGCAGAGTTGATTTTCTACAAGGTGAGCTATCCAGGCGCCCAGCTACTTTTGAACATTATGAAAGTCTTGGATATCAACATGTTTTTGGATATGCGCAAACATCGATGCTGCAACATTTTTAAGAAGCTGGTTGAAGAAATGAAAGAGGTATACGGTGTTTGCACGGTCAAAACAAGTCCACCACGGCTGGAAAACTAGAAATCCTATTTTGCACGGCTGCGGCTCAGCTGTAGAGCGGTCGCCTGCCAATCGGAAGGTTGGTGGCTTGATCCCTGGCCCTGCAGTCCCATGTCGAAGTGTCCTTGGGCAAGACACCGAACCCCGAGTTGCCCCTGATGCTGCGCCACTGCAGTGTAAATATGCGTGAGTGTTCATCTGATGAGCAGTATGGCAGCCACGGGTTTGTGAATGGTACCTGTACTATGAAAAAGTGCTTTGAGTAGTCATTAAGACTAGAAAAGCGCTATATAAAAACAGACCATTTACATTTACTTTTTGTAAACAGCTCAGTCAAAATATTGTCTTTTTTTTCAAAATAAGGGCCAAAAACTAAATATTAAGTGCATGTAAACATAAGTTCACATCAGTTTGGCATGAATAATAAAAGAAGGTTGAACAAAAACTCTCTCTTCCAAATGACTCACCTGAAGGCGACAGACTCCAGAATGGCCCGGACCAGATGGCTTTTAGTGGTAGAAGGTTTGAGGCCCATGAGGGAGGCGCAAGCTTTGGGATCATTCAGAGGAACCTTTGGTTAAATGAATACACAAACTTGTCAAATGTGTATAAGTGAAAAACAGACCTGGTACAACAAAATCTCATGTTTTTTGCATTCAAGTGAAACCAGACTTTGGAGTGCAGCTTTACTGTTTTACATGGTTACCGTATGTAGCCCATATAAAACCATTCAATTTTGTAATCACATGCATATAAACTATGAACATGCAAGACACACACTTACAAAGGCCAGTTCACAATGGAGGGCAGAGAAAACAGAGAGACACATAACCTTGTTACACAAAGACAAAATAAAAAAAAACAAAAGTAACTACAACCCTATATTGGTTTAAAACTGTGCGAGAGAGAATATATTTATTACTTTGGGTGAATATAGTTATGTATACATCTGTTATATATAAAAGTTACCAGATTTTTCTACCTGCAGACCACTGAAGGAAGGAACGAAACACACTCCATCTGAGTCGCTGACACTGCAGGCCATGCTGCTGGTGTCCCGGACGTCAGAGAAGAGCTCTGCAACAACAACAACACACAGGTTACACACACACCCTCTGCATCTGTCAGTCGCTAGCATGGATAGCTTTCAATGACTCCAGCAATGTGTTTTTAATGTAACCCAACGAATCATCAGAGCTATTGTGTAGTACTCTTGGCTCACCTAGCTCCTGTGCCCATTTGATGGCAGTGCCTGTGTCTGCCGAGTTGCCCTCCGCCAGATACACCACCTCTGAGCCGATTTTCCAACCCACCAGAGGATACAGACCTACAGAGAAGGAACACTGGCGTTTAATAATGTATGGTCAAATCTTTATGTGTATTGTCATGTCATAATGCACCTGTTGGTTGACATTGGCCACCGGGCTAGGGTGGGTGTGCCTTATATGCGTCACAGAGCTGAAAAGCAAAAGTGCAGCAGACTCGAGAGAACACATGTTGTGGTGGTACAGCTCAGTGAGAGACTGCTGAAGACGATTGTGTTTTCTGACTTGTTGGGACGTTTCCCCACTGACTGTGCAGAGACAGCAACAACAGGAACGCTAATACGGAAAGCTGACCAATCAGAGCAGACTGGAGTTTTATCAGGAGGGGGCTTAAAGAGACAGGCGCTACTACAGAGCCTTTCTAAGCACTCAAGGTCACTTTACAGACAATAAAAGACAGATATAGGGAACAGAAAAGTATAAACAGTAATGAAAAAATGACATGAACAGTGTATTTACAAATAAGCAAGCTGGAACAGATGGGTTTTGAGTCTGGTTTTGAACAGGGGGAGAGAGTCGAAACTGCGGAGGTCAGGTGGGAGTGAGTTCCAGAGCTGGGGAGCAGAGCTGCTGAAGGCTCTGTTCCCCATGGTGACAAGTCGAGCAGGGGGTACAGTGAGGTGGATAGAGGAGGAGGATCTGAGGGAGCGGGAGGGGGCGGCAATGTGAAGGAGTTCAGATTGATATGGAGGAGCAAGGTTATGGATGGCTTTGAAAGTATGCAGAAGGATTTTAAATTGTATTCTGAATTGAACTGGAAGCCAATGGAGCTGCTGAAGGACAGGGGTTATATGATGAAAAGACGGGGTTCTGGTGATGACACAAGCTGCTGAGTTCTGAAGAAGTTGAAGTTTATGGAGGGATTTTTGAGGGAGGCCAAAAAGAAGGGAGTTACAGTTATCAAGGCAAGAGGTGATGAGGCTGTGGATAAGGATGGAGGCAGTGTGAGTGGTAAGGGACGGACGGAGGCGGTTAATGTTGCGTAGGTGGAAGTATGCAGACCGGCAGATATTATTTATGTGTGACTGAAAGGATAGGAGGAGTCCAGGATTACGCCCAGACTCTTGACCTGAGGGGAAGGGGAGACCAAGGAGTTGTCAATTGGTAAAGTGAAACTATTGATTTTGTATAGGGTGGCTTTGGTGGCTACGAGGAGGAGTTTGGTTTTATCACTGTTTAGTTTAAGGAAGTTTTAGGTGAACCAGTCTTTAATTTGAACTTAAAGAGAGATAGAGCTGGGACCCCTATTACACTTATTTTATAAAATATTAAACTGGGTCTACAATAACTTGTAGGGCGGCCTAAAGCCTTTATACATACCATTTTTTGCATAGAATACTAAGCTATTCAAATAGCTTACTAATTGTTGGCATGATTTTACAAATCAGGTTTTAATGTTACACATTCATGTGGCACATATCTGTGGATGGCCTTAGTGACCTCCTGGACCATAGGCCAATAAGCAGTAGGGATTTATATTTGCTAATAATATGTTGGATTTATGGTTAGACTTTCGAAAAACTTTCAAAAATTAACAATAATTTGGAGGACCCCCTGCATTAATTCCGTGGACCCCTAATGGTCCCTGACCCCCTGTTGAAAATCCCTGCTCTACCCCCTACCTTCAGTCAGGCGGCTAAGAGCTTAGCTTTTCTAGTTTTCAAATGCACGAAAAAAAACCAAGCTCCGTTATAATCCTAGACGTGATGAGATTAGTCAAGTTTCCCCAGGGTTGGCTGTGCTGTGACTGTATTTTGCTTAACTCACCTGCTACAGATGTATGTGGTTTGCTTCCGGTGTTGATGTCCATGAAGGTGCCTGTTCCCATGGTGATTTTGACATCACCAACGTCAAAGCAGCACTCTCCAAACACGGCTGCCTGCTGGTCCGCTATCTATGGCAGAGGGTAAGAGGAAGTATATTGTAAAACCAAAACCCTAAACAGGTTGGGCCTGATCGGAGAAACACTGGAAATATCTACAACTTCTAGTGTGTGATAAGGGACAATCCAAACAAATCCAATTCTGTCAATGTAGTGTATTGTTTATAGATATTTTTCTTCTGTAAAGTTTCTACTCAGCCGTTAGTTTTATAGATTCCAACGTTATTTAGCACTTTGGGACTTTAAATTGTTTTATGTTCGATGGTTTTGAGTATGATTTTACGTCCAGCCTTTGTCCTATATATTTCCTGTTTGTCTTACTTCTGGTTAGTCATCCCGAAGAAGGCCTGTGTGTCCCGCAACGCATGGGTGTGTTTTTTTTACTCTTGCCATGCATTAGCCGTTTCAATAAAAGGCTTTTTAACTTGGTTTTCACACTTTTCTAATTGCTAAGGGACAATCCATGTTTGACTAAGAGGAAGGGATGTCAAGTTTCAATACTTCATTTTTCAAAGCAGGGCATCTCTCCACCAAGAATTCAGCTTTTTGTTAAGTTATCTTCCTGTTATACATTCCTAGCTGATGATTAACTAAATAACTTGGCTTATTTTCCTCTATACAACATAATGGAGGTGACATCAACTTGGCCTTGCTGGCATAAAGGGAATCAAAAGGTTGCAAACAATGTATTTTATTTAGATAATTACTTGGGCATTTTCAGCCTTTATTTTGAAAGGACAGCAGAAGACATGAAGGGGGAGAAAGAGGGGGGAATGAGATGCAGCAAAGGGCTGCCGGTCAGTGTCAAACCTGGGCCCGCTGCGTCGAGGAGTAAACCTCTGTATATGGGCGCCTGCTATCCGCCCACAATCAATGTTTTTAATTATAATGACACTGTGTGTGACACAGACCTTGACAACTTACCACTGACATGATAGGAATGGACACTCCGAAGATGGACGGGTCTGTGGAACCAAAGTCCTGGCTGATACATCACAGGGGAAAGACAAGACACAATGCATCATCTCACACTTCTCATCCACAATCATTACATCATTGCAATAATCTCAAATAACACATCAAACCCAGTTAACATTATGTTAAAGTGATCATATTATGCTCATTTTCAGGTTCATAATTGTATTTAGAGGTTATATAAGAATAAGTTTACATTGTTTCATTTTTGAAAAACACCATATTTTTGTTGTACTGCTCATTGCTGCAGCTCCTCTTTTCACCCTGTGTGTTGAGCACAACAGTTTGAGTTTTAGCTACAGAGTGAGGCATCACACTTCTGTCCCATCTTTGTTGGGAGTCACACATGTGCAATAGCTAGGTAAGGACTACTAGCCAGTCAGAAGCAAAATATGAGGTTGTGCCCCGCTAGCAGCTAGGCGAGCATTATAACGTCTTACAAAGTGACGCACGTTTGTCTCTGAAGTGAAGGCAGGACTCCAATAGAGCTGTTTGGAGCAGTTTGTGAACAGTGTTTTCTGTTGGAGATGGTAAGTCCCTTGGGGTGGGGGGGGCATTGGGCTTTTTCACTTTGTAAACCTATAATATATAAAATGATAATATAAAAGAAAGCCAAAAAGCACAATATGAGCACTTTACAAATATTTCACTACTCCTACTACATGAGCTCCCTCTCTCTGTGTAACTTAGAGTTTTTCCTGCATGTCTCTATGCCGTGTAACATTAGACAGCCAATCAACAGCATTATTAGATCTTGGTAGAAGCATGCTGCATGCTTATTGGCTCACTGACGCGGATGAGATTTACTCTTTAGGTATTAAATGAAGAGGCATTTATATTATACTATGGAGGCAATTCGGGTGGTGCAAATTCAGCACCCAGCCCTAAAAACTGGTGTATCATATTATGTGACTGAAACATGAGTTTTATATTGACTTAAACAGTAGTTTCTATGTTCTGTGTGCTTTTAACCGCTTAATACAAAGCAATATGCATTTGGAACCCAGGTACATGTAGAGTTGTGAGCAGAGTCTCTGTCTGTCTTTGGATTTTTTCCAACAACTGTTCATCTGTTCATCTTCACACTTGGTGTTTTACTGAGGACCCGAGAAAGAGACCGGAGATGTGACATTGTAGCATAAGCAAACATTTCAAGAACCAGTGATGTAACTTTCTGAATAAATGCGTTTGTTCCCAGAAACAGCCTGGTTCCAAATAGCTAGCTGTTATCAAATGTTGTGCATACTCTAGTATTGTTTACACGTGACTATGTCACGGCAGCTGTATCACTTGGGACACAAGAAAGTGCAGTGTTAAGTCAGAGTGAAGTTGTTTAAATTTTATTTTTTATTCTTTTTGGGGGGCATTTTTAGACCTTTATTAACAGGACAGCTGAAGAAATAAAGGGGGAATGACAGTGCTTCTGACATCTGGGTTACAAGTCAAAAACTGTGAAATGCTGAGAAAGTACACTTGGTGGTGAATGTGATAGTGTATGCTGTCATAATAAAATAAGTTTACTGGCTAAGACATGACTCATGTCTCAGATGGAATTTTGAAGAAAATGGTTGACTCACCCTGTGTTTTCTACTTTGGGAAAAATAGAGAGAGGCAGAGAAACAAGAGAGCTGAGAAGCTCACTCCAGCACATCTGTGGAAAAGTCAAATAACATTGATATGGCAAAAAAATAAAACTCACAACCAAAATATAGAAAGAAATGTCAATAAACTCACAACAGACCTGATAGGAGTCAAAAATTCCTGTTGAACTGGCATTAGAGTAGTCGGTGGCATGCACCTCACCTAAAACAAATTTGGTGACAGGAATCAATATATCACAAAATCCGTTTACATAAGGTATTTTGCAATTGCAATTTTAAAAAGGAGTAGGCTGAAGACACCACAAAATGGTGATGCAATAGAATTGGAAACACAAAAGAACATTCTTTCCCAAGCCCTTTTTGCATAAGACTACGTAGTATTACCAGGGGACCTCATGTGATTTAGAAAGGAGTCTGAGTTCCATGCGGCCCATATCCAGGGGATAAGCAAATTATATACAGTAGCAGTCAAAAGCTTGTACATTTTTTCTCGTTCAGCTAAATAGGAAAGCGTGTCCATATTATTGACTGGTACCGTACTTCTCTAGAATATACCAACATTATCCCTGGATATGACGTCAAGGCTCTGCGTAATATCCCCTTCCTGAATGACAAGAGCAACGGCTGCTCAGAAGACAACAATGACATTGGTCACTCGAAGAGACACTGAGTTTTATTGTTACCAAAAGCAATTTGTTCAAATGGTTTGGGAAATTATTCACAAAGACCCTCTCCTTTATGTTCATGCAAAATAGGTCTCAATGCCGTGTAGCGAGATGAGCCTAAATTTGCACCCAAAATGATGTCAAAACTTTCCTTTGTAATTTCCAACCATAGACTTTATATATTAACAGTCTATGTTTCCAATGCAGCCTCCATAATTCCTGACGAGGACAGAGGCAGAAAAGCTGTGTACCCCAAATCATTGCGATGCCAGATTCGCACTGAACTAATAATATTACATGACCTCTATGTTTGGTGAAATATGGTAGGTAATTTACAGTGGAATTTTGACTTGACAAATGGCAGATTGTCATGGGACACAGATGACTTCTGTAATTATTACTAAGTACTAGAGGTGCACAGGTAATACTAGTCCTACTAGCTTGAAAGTTTGGGCACCCCAGGTATAAATTTGCATTAATGTGCATAAAGAAGCCAACAAATGGCATCAAATGACAGATTAGACATTCGTATAATATGTCACAAAAATTTAGATTTTATTTCCATCATTTACACTTTCAAAATAACAGCAAACTAAAAAATGGCGTCTGCAAAAGTTTGGGCACCCTGCAGAGTTAATACCTTGTACCCCCCCTTTGGCAAGTATCACAGCTTGTAAAGGCTTCTTGTAGCCAGCCAAGAGTCTTTCAATTCTTGTTTGAGATATCTTCGCCCATTCTCCTTACAAAAGTCTTCCAGTTCTTTGAGATTTCTGGGCTGTCAGTCACGCACTGCTCTTTTAAGGTCTATCTATAGATTTTCAATTAAGTTGAGGTCAGGAGATTGTGAAGGCCATGGCAAAACCTTCTGCTTACACCTTGTGATGTAATCCACCATGGATTTTGAGGTGTGTTTAGGATCATTATCCATTTGTAGAAGCCATCCTCTCTTTAACTTTAGCTTTCTCATCAAGTTAGCGTCCAAAATTTGCTGACATTTTATTGAATCCATTTTTCCTTCTACTCGTGAAATGTTCCCTGTGCTACTGGCTGCAATACAGCCCCAAAGCATGATTGATCCCCCCATGCTTAACAGTTGGACAGAGGTTCTTTTCATTAAATTCTGTGCCCTTTCTTCTCCAAACGTACCTTTGTTCATTCCGGCCAAAAAGTTCTATTTTAACCTCATCGGTCTACAGAACTTGTTTCCACAATGCATCAGGCTTGTCTATATGATCATTTGTAAACTTCAAACGCTGATTTTTGTGGTGAGAACGTAGAAGAGGTTTTCCTCTGACGACTCTTCCATGAAGACCATATTTGTAAGTCTCTCTTTATAGTGGAATGGTGTACCACAACTCCAGTGTCTGCCATGTCTTTCTGGATGGATCGTGCAGTCAAACGTGGGTTTGGACTGCGAGCTGTTCTGTCTGATATTTTTCTTGGTCTTCCAGATCTTGCTTTAACTTCCACTGTTCCTGATGACTGCCATTTCTTAATTACATTCCAAACAGAGGATATTGGCCTCTGAAAATGCTTTGCTATCTTCTTATAGCATTCTCCTGCTTTGTGAGCGTCAACTATTTTCAGTTTTCTAGACAACTGCTTAGAAGAACCCACGGTGCTGATTGTTGAGGCAAGGTCAGATGAATCTGGGCATTTAAAACCTTAAGATTGACATCACTTGGTCTTTCCAGACGATGATTGAGAACAATCCATGACACTGTCAGGTCTCAGCTTTTCTGTTATTTTGAAAGTGTAAATGATGGAAATAAAATCTAAATTGTTGTAACATATTATACGAATGTCCAATCTGTCATTTAATGCTTTTGGAGATGTTTCCATCTTTTCTTGGCTTCTTTATGCACATTAATACAAATTTTTACCTGGGGTGCCCAAACTTCCGAACCCCACAGTAGGTATTAAAATCCAGACGGTATGAAATGCAACCCACTGGTCAAATGATATATTACTGTACTGTTCACAAAACAAATTGTGCTCATAGGAAGACAACATTCGCATGAGCTTCACATATAAATGCCACACCCACCTTTGGTGAGTTTGAACAGGAGCCAGGTGTCTATTGTTCCAAAGCAGCAGTTGCCTTCAGCTACTGCTTGACGAACCTAAAAGAAGAGAGACACGTGATGAGGCTCAAAAAGAAGTGAACGAATGAGGACTGTTCTGGTCACAAATTACAGCCTCTCCCTGTTTTCTGCAATGTTATACTTTGTATTTACTTCTTTATCATTAACCCTTGAACACTACAGCCTGGGAGGCTTGCACTAGGTTTGAGTTCCTATCAGTTCATTGCTTTAAATGTCAGCCTGACACACACCCGTACACACCTGCTTGTAGTGTGTTAGGGCCCAGACAAGGCGGAAGGTGACGTGTTGAGTGGAGAAAGTAATAAGACTTGCTGCAAGCATGCGCTTCTGCCTGGTCACAAAGTAGAGCATCTTCATCACGCCTTTGATTGCCTACAGTTGTGAAAACAGTCAAAGCCATACTGTATGAACAGAAGGGACATGATATTCAGCGCTGATCGGACTGTTTATCTCTGTCAAATGAAGGTTTTCTTTACCAAGGCTGCATTGGAATAATTTAGAAGTTCTAGTATTTCATCCCTCGCCTCTTAACTTCCAAACGTATTCACTCAAAGTACATGCGAGGCAGAGATGCAAAGCAATCAAAGACTAACTTTTATTGTGCAAGAACTGTTCCAGGATTTCACCAGATCTGCAGCCCTCTGATCCTGCCAGCTGATGAAGTTATGGAAAGGAACCCCAGTTCTCCTGTGAAAGAGAGGAAATAATCTGAAGCTGAGATGGAACAAGGATGTTAAAAACTATACGAAGGTAGGTTTAACACGTGTAAATGCTTGCTCTTGGGGGAAGTGTTTAGTAAATTATAGTGTGGTCTAGACCTACTCTATCTGTAAAGTGTCTCGAGATAACTCTTGTTACGATTTGATACTACTAATAAATTTGAATTGAACTACAGCGGTTTTCTTTGCCTGCAAGTCATTTGACTTTTTTGGAAGCGATTGGATTAATTATATGCATTTTACCTGTTCCATGTTGTGAAGGTGCCCCGTTGAGTGGAAATGCCAAGGGCATCTATCTGACGCATTTGGACACCTGCATCTACATATTAAACACACATGCACGCACGCACACACAGTGAGAAACTGGAAAAAATATATATTGGACTCCCACATTGACAAATGTCCCATATAATAGAGCTGCACGATTATGTAACTAAATCACCACTATGTTGGTCAATATAGAAATCCTATTTATTTAAGGCGATTACTCATTGACTTTTGGAAAGACGGTACCTTTATAGAACTTTAAAAAT
Source organism: Etheostoma nigrum (assembly GCA_029931835.1). NCBI lineage: Eukaryota > Metazoa > Chordata > Actinopteri > Perciformes > Percidae > Etheostoma > Etheostoma nigrum. Next base: position 7,457,104 of record CM057248.1, read on the forward strand.
TAATAGGGAAACCGTTAAACCTTTCAACAGTGATAACACCTACAGTAGATCTGTGAAATTTCCCTTAATACTTTTCCTGTTGAACTTTTTGAATTCCCCTTCAGAACACAAGACAAAATAAAAGATCACTTGTGAAATGCAATCTGCACACTAATGTTTTTTCTCGATTATATTGTTTTTGTGATCATTAGGAGCCAAAAGGACAATAAAAATTGACTAATTGCTCAGCCCTAACATGTAATAACAGTAGTGTAGCTACAGAACTGGCATCTAATGTTTGTCAGCCATTAGCTCTATTTGTTGTCTTTGAAAAAAAGAAGAAAAAAAAAGAGTTATCAAAAATGTATTATTCAAAGGGTGTGCCTATAATGATGCATCAAGTCTATAACTCCTTGGTATGATTGTGGACAGGTGTAGCAACATAAATAATTGTGCAACCATACCTTGCACAGCTCCTTTAACCACAGTGACAAATCCTTTCCATATCGCATCTGGGTCCATCTCCACATACCCTACCTCTGGAAACAAGGGGACAACCTGGATACAAGCAGTACCACAATAAGAAACATGAAGATCAGCTTCAAATACAATATTTCTAGATTTTAATGTTTAGATTTAACATGTAACTTTTAATTTGACTTTTATAAACATATTGGTGACAAGTGCATATATCTTAACTCTTGTGTTGTCTTCCCGTCAAAACTGAAAATCAACACTTTTGTTGATGCTTTTAACCTTTTTTTACGTTTTTGTCCCTTTTTTCACTTTTTGACGCTTTTTTCAATGTTTGTCACTCTTTTAACTACGTAACACTAACTTTAGTTTTACAGTTATTTTTGGAATTTATGGTCAATAAACCTAATTTATAGGAAACTATACCTAATGTTTGAGTTAGAAATTAGAAGAAATTATGAACTATTTAGACTAAGATTTAAAGAATGTATGTTGATGGATAATCACAGACTGGAATATGTCTACTTTTACTCAATACTGAGTAAGCGTTGTGTGGAATCAATCATGTTATTTTGGGTAATTAAAAAGAACATTGATACAGGAAAATGCGTCAGTTTGACCCGAGGACAACATGAGGGTTAAAATATCTTATATCTTAAATTTGAGAAAGATTAGCTTATTTTATATCTGGCGCCCAGAGTTATGTGTAGCAAAGGATGCAAGTATGTGGAGCACTCATAGACCGTACATATTAATTTACAGTCCATGGAAGCACTTGATTATTATGAAGCCCAAAAGAACAGAGAGAAGATGAATACCTTGGTGGTGCATCTTCCTTGGATTTTCGCCTCCTTGTCGTAGACGTGACATCTGATTGATGTTGTCCCGACGTCCACCGACAAAATGAAGCTTTCTTTCTTGAAACCGTTCCGCTGACACCCCATTGTAGTACTCGTCTGTCCTACTCTTCCTCAGATCTGTCCCAGGTCTTCCATAGTCTGCTTACATTGGTCTTCTATATAGCCTGAGTATATAACCTGTCCCCCTGAAACCTTATCTGAACCGGGTGAGTTGTTGGATTAGGGCTGTAACTAGACCTTCGCCCCGCGGATTCTTCTAAATCCAGTTCTACCTGTTTGATTAATCAAGTTCCAATGGCTTGACAATTCGAGACAAGCAGGTGTTGGAAATTAAAATCTTAGATGTTAAGCTCCCACTAACACTGTTCGTTGAATATTATGCAAGTAGTAGTACGCAGGTTAAACTTGGGGTCAAGTCAACACTTTGCTACCGTTTAGTCAAAGTACATCGATAATACACACTGTGTGTGTACAAAAGGTTAACGAGGTTCAGTTCTGCTAGTGAAATTTAAGTCAGTTCATGGGTGGAGATATTAAACACACAGCATTTAGCTGAAGCACGAGTTGACCAATTCACGAGTCCGGTGATGCTAGCTAACGACGTTAGCCGTCAAAAGACGAAATTTGAACAGTTGCTCCGAAAAACACTCCCTAACATGCTTTTCCCCCTCTCATTATTATTCAGTGTCTGCTACCCAAATTTACCCAATATGTGTTGATAGCAGTATAGAGATGGACGGGTGATACCGAAGCTTGTTTCACTCATATGAACCGCAGTTTTAGTTATAACATATAAAACATTGTTTGTATCGTAACTTTAGCAAATACGGAATACCACGTGACTGATGACGTCGGGCGTTTCATACGTCTCTGGTGCTTTGGTAAGCGCTTCATTCATATCCACCATGACCAGTATGGAGCTAGATTGGTGTCTTTCTATGGTTTCTTTCTTACCGTAGACAGTTAAAGAAGTTTATTACATGCGAGAAAAAAAATGATCTGAGAGAAAAAAAATGTTTGAGAGAAAGAGTTATTACACTGACAGCAAAAAAGCTTTTTATGAGAGAAAAAAAATATTTGAGAGAAAAAGTTTTCATACCAATAGCAAAAACAATCTCTCTCAAAATGCTTTTTTAAACTCTCAAATATATATATTTTTTTATTCACTCAAGGATAATCATCATCACACATCAATACAATGGACTGAATCCCCAAGAGTGTAAGCTTTCCAGTCACACCCAATTTATGCCACTCCAAAAGGGTCATGGACCCCCATATGCAGAAATATTCAAATAGTCTAAACCATTTTAGGATAGAACAGAATAGGTTTAAATAGCACATTTATACTGCATAAGAAAAACGGCATGGTTTTGCCCCAAACTGCAGCATTACGCGGGCATATCTGTAAAGGGGAGACTTGTGGGTACCCATTTTCCTTCAATTATCTTGGGTGAGATGTCAGGAGTTCCCTTTAAAAGTGTTGTGGTTGAATCCGGTTGAATCCAAATAGTTACAGTCTATGGTTGAATCGCATAAAGCTCAAATACGTGTAAGCACCCGTAGTACAGCACGCGCATGCGCAGTGCGTAGCGTCGCATGTTTTTCTCAACACACGTGCATTTCCCCATAGCATTTACCTTACCTGCATATGGCATTTACCGGCTACGACTAATAACCGTACGTACCAGCCTGTGACCGTGTGGCGTTGTTACAAAAAATATGGCGAAGACAGACGTAAGTATAACGTTTCTTTATATTTATTTTAACCAGGCTTCAAGGTGCATTAAGTAACGTTAGATTGCTAGCCGTAAGCTAACTGTCGTTCGGTTGTGTTCTGTTAGCTACAAACTAACTACCGTTAGCTAACAGTTAGGAAGCTTGTAGTAACTACATGAGTTCTCAATCAACTGTTTCAACTTAGAACTGGACAACCCGTCAGTTTGTTTTAAAGTGGGAACGTAGCTTAGTAACGTTTTTGCATTTACCGTTAAGTCTTATATAGTAGTTGATTGACAAAGTTAGTCACCAATTGCAAATTAATAAGCTTATTGTACACATGAATGTCTTATGACATATGCATAATACGAATTAATATATTTTAGTCATTATATATAAATAGAGGTGAAAGCAGTTGTAACACAGTACACAAAAGTACATCTTATGTGTTCATTTATCAACAAATCTCTCCATTAGTGCGTGTATAGTTAGGTACTGAGCATGCGTGTGTAATTCAGGTCTGTGTGTAATAAATTATAACCACAGTGTAAATTGTAATTTCTCCTTGCGGGATTAATAAAGTATTTATTATTATTATTATTATTATTATTATTATTATTATTATTATTATTAAAAGTTTCAGTTTTTTATTGAGTGAGAATTATTACAAGTATGATTTGACTATTTTGGGGGTTTGGATGCAACATGTAAAGAATATTGAAACATTAATCAAAATTGGATTTTTTTTTTGCTTGAAGGCGGCCTTTTCTCACAAGAACATGTCGTCACACAGGGTCATTAATAATTTGACTCATGTGTTTGTGTCTTTCAGGCGACAAGACATAGTAAAAGACTAAGCAAAGTTGTCACCAATGAAGTTGAAGAAATAGAGGACAGTGTTGGCAAGTCGTTTCTTTCAAAATCAGTGGGGAATTCCATTAAACACGATTGTTTGGACTTAATAATGACAATAACATTATGTCATTCAACATATGATTGTTTCAGAAGGACAGACAGAGACTGTCTTTTCAATCAAACAAATAGTGGTAACAGAGGAGGATGCTCCCAGGAAGGATCAAGAGGAACCAGGTACTGCAGTCTTAATACACATGGTGTCTGATTGATCTTCTGAACTGTGCCAGTAACAAAGCTGCCTCTTTAGATTCTCAGATGGACACTGTCATTGAAGTAAAAGGAAGTGCGACCACAGTGGCTGTATCCTGGGACAAGAAGAGTGAGGATGGGGAAGTTGATGATGCAGAAAACAAGGCTAACGCAAGTGATCAGATGATGGATAGTGGTAAGGTTGTTTACCAGAATCATAAATCACTTTTTCTTTTTTTTAAGAAATGGAAGATTTGTCCTCCAGTGAAAAATATTCAACATTAGCTTTGCAGGTGTAAAGTTAGTCTTCATGTTTTAAATCTTAAAGATGATACTAGTTTTGTAAATAGTTATTGCATTTGTTGCAGGCCATATTTTCACTTTAACTTTAAACAGATTCATAACAAACATGCTGAAATAAGCTTGTCTTTACAGTGTTTCCCACAGATTAGAAAGGGGGGAGGTGACGTCATCTGCTCATTTGCCTATTTGGGATGTTATTACGCAATAATTTGCATAAAGCTTAGTGGTTGTGTAGCAAGGTAGATAAAAAAATGGAAGTCTTTAGCCAAATAATCACAAATTCTATACAGGAATTTCTTTTACCTTATACTTATTACTAAGGTAGCCTATCTTTGAAGTAAAGAAATAAATTCTACAAAGGGAGGGACAAAGATCAATAAAGCATTCTCAAAGAAGGCTGGCTTGGCCAGGGCCAGGCCAGCTCAGCTGCATCTTTCTCCTGTTGCGTCCCGCTGTCTCTCCTACCTACACTGGCCCCCGCACCCTGTCCCTTCTCCCCCTTCTCCCTCCCTACACACTGTGTGCAGGGCTGACACACATGAGAGAGTGGAGGGAGGGGCTGCTCCTTACAAAACCGATTCAGAGAGAGGGGACTGTTTTGGCGGCCAAAGGAGAGAGACACCTTGCGTTCTCGCTGGACAATACTGCCGACTTTTCTACAGAAAGGCGCCAGATTTGTCGCTAGTCGCTTTTGTGGATAAAAAGTTGCTAAGGGTTTCTGAAAAGTTGCTAAGTTGGCAACACTGTTTTCATGGAGACAGTTGCTGTGTGCATGGAGTGTGTGTGTGTTTGTGTGTGTGTGTGTTGCAGAAGTTTACTGTACAGCAGGAGAGGAGAAGTTTTGAAGAGAGACTTTGTTGAAACAAAAATAAAGACAGCTGAGCAAAAGTACTGAGTTGGTCTTCGGTGGAATTTTTAATTATACTGTGCAAAGCATAAATGGCGAAACAGAGTTAACAGCAGTAACAGTGTGAGTGTCTGGCACAATTAAACAGAAAACATCCGGTTTTATAATCATTTTCCCTAGCAAGAGGAGACCTTGTTTGGGAACATGCCTAATCTTAGCAAAACAATTAATCCTAACGTGATACAAGCTGGAACCGTTTCTACGTCATTTCTGCATCTGTCCCCCATCTGTCCCCCATCCTCAGAATCTCTAGCAGTCGTTTATGTTGGCTGCTAAAGACCACCTGGTGTCATTTGGTCACGTACAGTAAGAAAATGTCCTAGCTCTGCACCCTTAAACATAGCTCTGGACATCTTTCGGACTACAGGGCACCGGCCTTCAATAGGTGATAAGTCAACAGACAGCGGTCTACTCTGCTTTCAGGAAGGACACATACACAAATGAATTGAATGAAGTTATTTAACATAAAAACATAGTATATGAATAATAATATGATTATATGAATCCTACAGAAGGATATATGAAATCATACTAAAATGTAATTTTTTTTTTCCATTACATTTCGTAGAATGAAAGACTGAGGAGAGTAGGGAAAGGAAATGCAGCTGAACAATGCATGTTTTAAATAGCATTAAAAAAATTAATAACGAAATGCAGTGTGGGGCGGCCGTTGTTGATTGTGTGGTACACCGCCACAAATTAGTCTGTGTGGGAAGCACTGCTTTAATAATGTCATGAATAACTTATTTTTTTCCTAATCAAATGTGTTTTTTGTCATTTAAGTCGAAGGTGTTATGTTAGTCTTTAGTTGAATATGAGTCACCCATTGTTAAATCTATCTCAAAGGTCCCATATTGTAAAAAGTTGAGATAAATGCTGTGAAAGTATCAAAACACTCAATCCAGAGAGAAATGCACACAGCAAGGTCTTAAAGTGAGATTAAGTTGAGGTTAAGTCGAGGCTGCAAAAAGGTGTCGTTGCTGGTTTTCAGTCTTCAAATCAAATCATGATTGTTTTTGCCAGAAGAACAGATCATCTCCTCTTCTGATGCCGTCGGCTCCACAAAGGACACTCCCAGTAAGAGTGTAGAGACCAAGATAGAGCAAGAGATGCAGGAATCTGGAGGTACTGTAAAATGCAACAACAACACACAAATGTGTCTTTATTGGTGAAATTCTGAGCAGTGCCAGTAACGGAGCTTCCTCTTTAGAATCTCAGGTGGACATCGTGGCTGGAAGTACAGCCACAGTAACTGTAACCTGGGACAAGGAGAATGAGGAGGGACAGAGCAAAGATGTTAATAAGGAGGCCAATGGAGGTGAACAGACGACTGTTGGAAAAACAACAGGTAAGGATGAGTTAATAACGACAGGTCAATGATAAAACAGCTGGGTTAAGTTTAAGTTCTTTCTGTCTTGTTCTTTTTACTTGTCTTACACTCACAAAAATCCCAACATTTTTCACAGCAGTCTGGTTCCAGATGACTGGGCTGCATTACATGGGGATATGGTTCTTGGTTGTGGCACTTAAGCAGCACACATAACATTTGAAACTCTGTATGTTCAATAAAAATATGCAGGATGTGCTGTGGCTTTTAATGTTTTACCAAATGTACTTGAAGATGAGTCTTTCATACACGGCAGCCTTTGGACACCATGAAGTCCATCACTTTATTTAAACCAAAAGCTGTAAAACTACCTAAAGCTTTCACCTCTTCTATAATTTGATAAAACTTCATCTAAACAGCTTGTGGACAGTTTATCTGCCATTTGCACTCTATGTAGTTATGCTTTAGTTATAACATTTTCTATGTGGTTGCAGTAAAAGGGAAACGGAAGGCAAGTGCTGCTGTTGAGACCTCCCCATCAAAGAAAACGAAGCACATCAATGATGGTATGAACTCGAAACACTCAATGCCCTGTTCTGCAACATGCCTACTATTCTTGCTCTCACACATGTCTCTGTCTTGTTTTTGTTGCAGGCTTCTGTCTTTATGTTGGCAACCTGAACAGCTCCAAAACATTTGACGAAATCAAAGCTTCCTTAGCAAATTACTTGATGAAACAAAGTCTCCTGGTCCAAGACATCAGATTAGACCGGTCCAAGTGAGTATGCTGTTTAACTTTGGGCAGGAGTAGGTACATTAGATATTGTTTGTTTCCATCAGTATTGCTCCTACTAATAATTCAAAATGAACTCAAAAGTAATGTTTTGCTGTTGTAGAAAACATGCTTTTGTAGATTTGGCCTCCGAGATGGACTTAACCAAAGGCTTGACGTTAAACGGAGAAATGATGGATGAGAAGCCAATGAAGATCGCCAAAGCAAAGGTCAAAAGTGCTGATGCGGTGAAGATTAAAGCTCCAGCGGAGGACAAAAAGGGTAACTCAACTAAATTGATTGATTACACATTTATTTCCTTTCTGTTACTTGCCATTTTCGATCCAGGTGCAGCGGCAGTGCTTGTCTAAGCCACCAGAGGGCATCCGTTGTATAAACAACATAAAACTAATGGGAACTTTGGTTTAGGGCTGTGTGATTGATCACATTTTTTGCAATTTCGGCTCCTACAGTGGCTCTGAGAAGTCACAGCACGCAACATTAACAAAACGCACACAAATAGACCACATCACGCAACAAGTTGTGGCCTCTCACGGCCACCGTACATAACATCACAAAAAAAAAATTTAATGGTGAAAAACATTTTTATTTTTTATTTTTACACCTTACGTTTTGCAAGTAAACTCTTATTTTGTCTTGTGTAATGTAATGACATTTTTTTTCCAATTGTTTCATTTATTTTTTTATTCCTAAAGTATCAAGGGCAATGTCACAGATCAAGGTGTTTTTACTGTTAATTTGGTTTCTAAGTTCAAAAAATGCAACATCTTTTCAAAAGTTATCTAACCTAATCATGTTAAATAATTATGATTTTAATATTGACCAAAATACATTCTATAATTGATTTTTGGGTGTAGTTTTTCCTTCTTAACTGCTAAAATAATGGATTTATTGTGTGATGATCTGGGAATGTAAAACATCACAGAGACCAAGGAGGTTGATATACATTGAATGTCTGACTTGAGGACTGACTGTTGTGTTTTTCACAGCCAAAGATAGCAGATGTTTGTTTTTGAAAAACGTCCCAAACAACGCAACAAAAGAAGACATTCTGAAAGCGTTCCGCAAGGCCATCGCCGTTAGGTTTCCTGGTGGAACCGAAGGCCCAAAGAAAGGGTGAGAGTTTAGTAAAACCTGCATTAACCTGTTATGGTTAGGAAAATAAAAAGTCACATTTGTATAATACAAATACAATACCTTATTTTTCAACAGCATTGCTTTTGTGGAGTTTAAAAATAAAGATATTGCTGAGAAAGTACGGCGGTGGAAACAAGAAGTAAAGATCCAAGGTCGGGTTTTGATTGTGGACGGTGTCGGAGAAAGAAATACGCCTGAAGTCCCCAAAGACAACACAGGAGGTAAACCACTGGACATGTAGACCCCTTCTGTCACGAGCTGACGTGATCCTATAGCTATAAAAGGAATACTTCACCCCCAAAAATCGTCATTTGTATATCAATTACTCATCTCGTGTTACATTGAAGTCTTAAAAAATATCTTTCTTGTGTGCCTCCACGGTGAACGAGGAATCCAAAAGCAAAGAAAAACTGTAGATAAATTGAGGTAGCAGTGGGGCACGTTTAACAGCAGCAGAACCCTATCCTTTTCCAAACTCTCACACAACCCGCGCAGTATAATCCAAATCTTATTCATTCACCCAAGACAATTGTGATTGGTTTAAAGAAATGCCAATAAACCAGAGCATGTTTTTCTCTCATCCCGGAATGTTGCGTGGACTAGCCAGACCCGCAGTCTGCAGCTCTGTGGAGGAAGTTCTGGCAATGCGAGACTATAAGCTCAGTACTTCCCAAACACTGCATTTTTGCTCCAGCCTTATTTAAAACCTCTAATAACAGCACAGTAACAATTATTCAAGGTAATGGTAGGTAATTGATATACAAATGATAATTCTCAGGGATGAAGTATTCCATGAAATTATGTTTGTTTTTTATTTTTTTAAATCTGGACTGAGCAGTTTACCTGTGCTGACAAATGATTTCTTTTCTTTCTCACAGCTGCAGCTCCTCCAAATGACAGCTTATTTGTGAGCAATTTGCCTCACAATGTAAATGAAATAGACCTCAAGAAAGTATTTCAGAAAGCTGTTAGAATCCAAGTACCAAAAAAGCAAGGCAAATCAATAGGGTAAGCACATGTACACTCACTGGCTCTACTTTCCCCCCCCCCCCCCAATTGAAAAATGTATTTGAAAAATCTTAAAAAAAACACCCTCTGCAGGTTTGCGTTTGTCGAGTTTGCAGCGGTGGCAGATGCTGAAAAGGCCTTGGAGTCATCCGAAAACGTGAAAATCTCACAAAAGGAGATCAGGGTGGAATTCTGCAAAAGGCGAGCACAGTCAGAGAAGGCAAACGGTGTGTGGGATTGTTCACGGGTTACCGGTGGTCTAATAGGCAGCTTTATCAGCCAAAATTGATATTAGATAGGAAAACGTATATTTCATGAGTTTCAAGTCAGTTTGAGTTATGAAAACAGTAATATCACAATTTTGTGTGTGCCTATGTGTCCCCTTTCAGTCCTATCTAAAACCCTGATCGTGATGGGCCTTGCCGAGAAGACGACAACAGAGACTCTGAAAGTTGCTTTTGAAGGGGCTTTCAGCGCAAGAGTCGCTGTAGATAAAGAGACCGGAGTTTCAAAAAGGTGGGTAGCCTAAAGTAATGTTTTTATTGTCGTAATTGTAATAAGTAGGGGTGTATATCACACGTTTTGTCACAATACGATATATAGATTCTTTGGACAACGATACAATATTTACTGATATCACAAAGTCTGCCACGATACAATTTCGATTGGATTCAAATCACACACACACCTTGGAAAAACTGCTTTTAGTTTTAGTGGACCTGAACAAAATAGAACACTTTCTTAAAATCACCTTACTTTGTGCCTTTTGGACTTTTTAGAAATCTAATTTTGGACCTCCAGACTTCTACTTGTAATTGTTTTGTATAGTTGTATTTCTTGCATCCTGATTGTCCTGATTGGATTTTCAAATATGTTCTTATGTTGGTGTCGCTTCCGTTTCTGTGTAGTTTTTTTTGTCTTTGTAAATCGATGTCATTGTAAATGAGGGCTGCCCTTCGATGATCTGTCCAGTATAAATAACGGTTGAAATGAATAAAGAAAATATTACAGATTATAGCGGGAATTTCAAAATAAAGGCGCATCTTAAAGAGAATATGTATCAATATACTTCACACTGACTTGTTTCATGTTGAAATGTTCTCAGGTTTGGTTTCGTGGAGTTTGAGAGTGAAGACAACTGCAAAGCTGTCAAAGAAGCTATGGAGGACTGTGAGATAGATGGCAGCAAAGTGACTGTGGCTTATGCAAAAGCCAAGGGCGCAAAAGCTCAAGGACACCCCGCCAAGCCCCCCCTAGTACCCAGTGGACAGCCTGCAGGTCAGAGGGCCAGCAAAGGCCGGCGTAAAGCTAAAGGTAACACTTTACTTTAACTGGCGTAATGACGTCTGATCATAGTGGTGGTATTTGAAAGTGTTAGACAAAGAGTATAATCTAATTTCCGTGTAAAGCGTGATTTTTGCTTCTCCGTTAAATCGACGCCGTGGCTACATACATTGGTACGTGGAGACACTGACCCTACGCTGTAGCCTGACTTGCACCTCTTGAAAAATGTAACGTATTACGCCGACGCTCGTTGTTCGGCCGTGGCTTGGCAGCGTTTCATTCCCCCAACTCATTTCCTGGTTTTCCTTCTCCATAAACAACATGAAGTCAGGGAGAGGGTTAACTTCTCCTGCTACAGATTTCCCACCGTGGTCAGAAAGCTCAGGGGAGACACTTTGGTCCTCCCACTATGACTCTAGAGTCGCTACTCGCTCCGGAGCTAATCACTACATACTCCCAACTAGGGCTGCACGATATTGGAAAAATCTCACATTGCAATATTTTCTCCCCCTGCAATATATATTGCGATATGAAAAAAGTAATTTTAAAAAAATGACAAATAGCTCTATTTGGAAATAATAAATCATTCTCGACTACTGCGGTAGGGGAGTGCATCTACATAGAAGAAAAAAATGAAAAAGGATCTTTTCTAATGTGAACCATTCTTTGTTGAACTTTGCTTTACAAACACCAAAGCATGTAAGCGCCGTGACTAACGTTACTCTTCTGAAGTGGTTTTGGAGGGAAATTAGGTAGAAATACGCTGGTTGACTAGCATGGCACCATTATATTCATCATATTCATATGCCTCCAAAACCGTAACGTTAGTTGGGACAGACTGACAGCCTGGCTGGTAGCAGCATTCTGCGGGGGGAAATGGCCGGGAGACGTGATTATGTTGCATTAATCAGGTGATTTAGTTTGTATTTGCAGCGAACATGACTGAGTACTGTAGCTTCACTGACTACCATCAAAACTATACGCATCACTGTGTCAGCGGCAGCTGCTGCCTACGGTTCTTTTCTACACACGGAGATTCTCACTTCCCATAACAATAAACAAGATACACAAGCTGCCCACAAGGCTACCTGTCTTAAAAGGGAAGGGCCGGCCAGTAATAATCATCTAAAAGGAGAACGGTGGAAGTTTACTTAGCTATCAAGCAGCAAAAAGGTTGTAGCTTCAACATCGTAACGTCCTGCGATGTGACTATCGCACATGCGCACATCGCGATGTCGATGCTAAAACACAATATTGTTCAGCCCTACTCCTAACGCACACACACACATCGGCCCTGCTATTCTCTCAAAGAGATCAACACACACACACACACCAACGCACAAGTATAAACTTCAGGCCACTTGCGTAGGCTACGGCCAACGTTCTGTGTGGAGCCTCCATAGAACATTCATCACACTTAAGTTTCAAGCTGCAACAATCAGTGTTTTATTATTATTATTCTTTTACATTAACGATGTATTAAATGGCTACTAGTGGCTAATGTGAAAGGGGCCGCTTGTATTGAGGAACTCAGAATGATAAGTCTATATCCACGTTTCATTTCCGGGATTGTTCAGGTGCCGCCGGAATTTCCGCTGGATGTCCGTCCCCTTCCTCTTCCTTTGTGTCGGCGTTCTAAACTCCGGTGGATTTCTGAGGACTATGGTTAACTGCTCCTCAGATCTCTGCAGGGTAATTCCAGACAGCTAGCTAGACTATCTGTCCAATTGGAATTTTCTGTTGCACGACTAAAACAACTTTTGAATATACACGTTCCACCAAAACAAGTTCCTTCCCGAGGCTATTTAGCAGAGGCACCGTGGCTCTGCACGGTTTTAGTTTATTCACCGTATCCCCCAGAGTTAGATAAGTCCATAGATCCCCGTTTCAACTCCGAACGTGTCCTAACTCTGTCTGGCACACCCACCACTAGCCTAACTTACCACAGATGCTGGAGGTAACCGGCTCCAACTAGCCTACTACTCCCAATAAGTTGTTCCTGTTTACATGTTGGGATTTGTATAGTCACAGCATGCACAAATAACAAGGACACATGAGACAGCTCTCTTCTAACCGTATACAAACGGGAACTATATTTTCAGAAGCCGAAGCACTGCTACTTGGGTGGAGTGATTAGCGCAACACCTGAAAAGCACCGTTGTTACACCCTGCTCTTCATCATGGGGCTTTTCGTGTGCTTTGAGCAAATCCCTCTGCCCATGTAGCAGAAGTAGCAGTGCTTTGCCTTCTGTGGAGAATAGTTCCCAGTGTATATATACGGTTAGAAGATGGCTGTGTCTCATGTGACCTTGTTATTTGTACACGCTGTGACTATACAAATCACAACATGTAAATAGGAACATGTTGGCGTTATTTTGTCACTTATTGGGAGCAGTGGGTTAGTTGGAGCCGGTAACCTGATACATCTGTGGTAAGCTAGGCTAGTGGTGGGTGAAACTTATCTAACTCTGGGGGATACGGTGAATAAGCTAAAGTCCCAGTAAGTCGGCGTGTTCCTTTTTTTAATTTAATTTTTTTTTTTTTTTAAAGAAAAAGCCAATAAACCAGACTGCGTTTTACTCTCATCCCGGAATGCTGAGTGGACTAGCCAGACGCTCCTCTGCAGCGCTGTAGAGGAAGGTCTGTCTATGAGAGACTACAGAATGACCTACTCTGCTGTTTCTCTCATCTGTACAAAGCGGTTTAGCATCTTTTGGCGTATTTTGTTTCTGTTCCCCTACCCGTAACTTTACTGTTTTAGTTTAACCTCTACGCTCTCGACCTCAACTCCGCTCTCAACTCAAGCTCGATTTCGGCTGCGGCTGCTCTGATTTAAAACACTTTATGCTTCCTGCCCTAGAATCAAATAGCATACAGATGCAGTTAGCAACAAGCTAACATAGTGGCGTATTTGTAATCTTTACAGCTTGTTGCCTAAAAAAACATCATTGAATCCAGGTATTAATAAATGCATTGCACCTTCTTTGACAACTTTTCTTTAGAAATGTTTTTTAGCATCCTTGCATATGGTTTGCAATATTCAGCTGTTGATATTGTGCCCTTATCCGTCCAATATTTGATAAGTGGCTATATGTGTGTATTTATTTTGTTGTTTTTTTAATTAAAATATATTTGTGTAGTATTCCATAAACTGCAAGGGTCCGTTAGTCTACACCTTGCGGTTACTATTTACTTAGGTCCTTGACTGGTTTGGTTTGATGGTTTTTGAGTATAAATGAAACAAATTTATTTTTGCAGGTAAAGGACGTGGAGCCGGCACACCACAGGATGCTGTTAAAGAAGTGGACAAGCTATAAAATAGAAATGTTCTCCCTGTTTATTAACAGACCTACAAGCATGTACAAGCTCAAGAATTTTTTGAGTTTGCCTGAATGGGGGTGTGGAAATGTGTACAGTTGTTCTAGTCCGACTTGATTGTAGGATACGTGACTAGAGATGTTCTCAATACCATTTTGTGTTTTTCATTCCCAATTCTGATACCTGAACTTTCAAATTGACTAATTCCAAGTACTGATCAGATGTATGCCCTGGCTCGGGTGACCCTTTGTAAAACATGAAAAATACATTCAGTGAATGAATGACGTAGAACTTATTTAAGTATCTAGTGTGACAGTCAGTCATAACACAAAACAAACATAAATAAACTACTTAGTAGTTTTTTTGGGGGGCTAAATGATGTGATATTGGATCCTTGCTTACTCACCAATACCAGCATTTTAGGCAGTATTGGAGGCTATCCCCTTATCGGTATCAGAACATCTCTACACGTGACACCTTGTAATTTTTTGTACTTTAATCTATGAACTTCATAACTAGTATGAAAGCACCCTGACTTGTTATCACATGATGTAGTTTTATTATGTGAAAAGTTGATTAAGATGGAACCCTTTTATGTGAAGATAAATCTATTTTCAAACCACAGCAGCTGTGTCTTGAGTTCTGTTAACATCCGTGATGAAGACCCAAAAGATTATCTGAGGACAGGGTGAACCCTCCGCCAAGTCCAGAGGTGTCAAAAGTACTCACATTCAGTACTCAGAAGTATGGATACTATGGTTTAAAAATACTTTTTACTTAAGTAAAAGTACTGGTTTCAAAACTAGCTATAATTTGGGATGCACCTGTTTCAGTCTCATTTATGCTCATTTAAAATGAAAGCATTTTAGTACAATGCAAATACATTAAAGAAGCATATGTGTACTACTGAGCATTAACGTGTTTCATGGAGTGGAAGATATGATGGCTAGTTGCCTATTAAGTATTGTAATGGTGCAAAAAGTCAAACTTCAGAGGCATGTTATCGATGGCCTTTATTGGAATGTAAATGTACATCCAAGCTTAGCTGCAGGAATCTGTGAGGGCAGCTGATTCACTATCCTGATGGTGTCATTTATCTGGATAGTTGTGTGTGTGTATATATATACACTGTCTGGAATTACCCTTTTTTTTTTTGACAATGACAAGTCGGAATGAAAACAAGCCCAACTGAAATAGGAGTAATGAGGCTATTTTTTTAAAATGTAAGGAGTACAAAGTACAGATAATTGCGTGGCAATGTAAGGAGTAGAAGTAAAAAGTCCGCTGTAAAATAATTACTCCAATAAAGTATAGATATCCAATATTTCTACCTAACCCTGATGTTGTCCTTTATCAATGTTCTTTTTAATTACCCAAAATAACATGATTGATTCCACACAGCGCTCTTTGGGCAAGTACAAATCTCTACTTTCATTAATTTTGGGGTGTCTTATTCAATTTTATAGCATTTGTAGAAAAAAAATTGAAGTGTTTTTGAAATAGTATTGAGGAAAAGTTGACAATTCTATCCTGTGATTATCCATCAACATACAGTACATTCTTTTAATTTTAGTCGAAATAATTATTAATTTCTGCTTTTCTAACTCAAACATTAGGTCTAATTTCTTATAAATGAGGTTTATTGACCATAAATTCCTAAAATAACTAAAACTAAAGTTAATAAGTTATCTAGTGTTAAACGTCAAAAAAGTGACAACCATTGAAAAAAGTGTCAAATGGGTTGAAAAAAGGGACAAAAACCTAAGATAAACTTTAAAACGTCGATTAAAAGCCTTAACAAAAGTGTTGATTTTCAATTTTGACGGGAAGACAACTTCTTTAAGGAAGGACAAGTCTGTCTTACTCTGCTACTGGTCTGAAGTAAAACCCAGATCACATCTAAACATGCCATATTCGATAATGCATTATGACTAAATGTGCCATTATTGCATAAAAAGGCATGTTAATAATATGTTCATGACTCCAGCTGGTCCTGGTACAAGACGTTCGCTGGCAGTTCTCCGATGTGCAATTTCAACCCGCACACTGTCCTCTAGCGAACAGCCCCCCCCACACACACACACACACTTCCTTGTGAATGGACCGGTTTGGGACGGTCCGGTGCGGCGCAGCGTGGATCTGTGTTGTGTCTTCACACACATGTTGGTGTGCATGGCTGCATAGGGCACGCGAGCAAACTCTTTAATGCGACACTTTAGTCCCCTGGCTATGCAACGGCTCGTGCGTTGATAGAGAAGAGAACAGGCATCGGTAAGTTGCTAACGGGCATGAATTAGCGCTTATTTTCCACGGTGTTTCCATCCATGGGTGTTTTATGTGAACGTAAGCAAAGCGCGTCACTACAGCTCGACAGGAACTTGCTAAACCGTTCTAAGACTTCGTAACAAATGATTCAAACTGCGACTGAAAATGGCTCCTCGTTCACTATTTGGTGCGGTTAGATCCAGTGTTGAAACTGTGTCAAAATGTGTGTTTTCTTCTCGGATAAGAAGCTTCTAGGCTTCACCGTGTTCGCATTTAAAACATGTTGCTACCAACCAGAGCAGTAGCACAGGATGTTGTTCAGTGTCTATAAAGACTAGCCTACCACTCCTTATGTAACGTTTTATTGTTTCACAACGTTGAATTATGTCGGCTTGAGTGGGATTTTTTAAAGTCATTTTTCAGTCATTAAAGGCGTGACATGAGTCTGTAGACAAGTTTGCACATCTGGAAGGTCTTGTGTTAGTGTATGTATGAAGTGCTGTCAAGTTGTAACTGGGACCCTGCCACAAATTCTGGATTGAATAGAAATCAGGACTCAACTCTGGCTGCTCTAGGACTGCAACATAGTTGTTTTGAAGCCAGCTCCGTGTAACTTTGGCTTTATGTTTGGGGTCTTTGTCCAGCTTGAAAATAAACCTGATCCAAAGTCCCGGTTGGCTTGCAGAGTGCAGGAGGGTTTCAAGCAGGATTTCTCTTTATTGTTGCTGCATGTATTTGACTTGTGTTGTAAGGCTGCCTCGTGGAGCCTTCCAGGACCTGCTGCAGAGAAACCCCAGCCCTGCATGATGCTGCCAGGCTCCAGCTGTTCTCTATCAGGCCATAGAAAGAAGCTCCTTAACACTTCTACATCTGTCGTAGTACTAGATGACAAAGAAAGTTGTTTCTTACGTTTGTACCTAATCTACAAACATAAGAAACTACTTTAGTTACTTAGTTTTCCCTTTAAAACATATTAAAGTAACATATTTGGTTGATGAGGTATCAATAATATTAATCTGGATGTAAAATTGTAAAATATAATTGTTTGCTACAAAACGACCTCATCAGTGGTGGAATGTAACTACGTACATGTACAGTACAAATTTTACTTAAGTACAAATGCTAAGGTACTTACTTGATTCTTTTCATGCCACTTTCTACTTCTACTCCACTACATTTCAGAGAGAAATATTGTACTTTTTACTCCACTGCAGTACATTCATCTGACATCTTTAGTTGCTAGTTACTTTACAGTACTTAACAGTATAACGGCCTACGAGTCCAGCTGAAATGGTTAGACCACACAACTGTTTGGGTCATGTCCAGTTTCCAAAATGTTGGGATTGTTCTGCATTGAGTACTTTTTTTTAAAACTTGTAATACTTCAAGTACATTTTCCTGATGATACTTACATACTTTAACTTAAGTAACATTTTCAATGCTGAATATGTCTACCATTACCCTACATGATGGTGCTTATTGAGAGTTGAGGTCCTATAAACTATGAATCTAACATTATTGTAGAAGGTGTGACTGATGGTGAACATATTAAACACGTGTGTGCATGGTGTGAAGGATTTCCATGGATTAGAGCCTATCCTGCACTGGATTATTGCCTTTCAACACACCACATCACACAAGTCAGCACATATCTTTCACTGTATGTCAATAAAGTTGTCAATAAAAGAAACAAAGTCTGGAGTGCTCCAAAGTGCTCTTTGGAAGGGAACACAAACGTTCAAAAAAAAAGAATTAAGGTCCAATGCACTCTTCTTGCAAAATGTTAGAAAAGTCTTTATTTAGATGTCTATTTCATATGGAAATTGTTATTACATTAAAAATAGAGCTGGATAATGCATAGCTCGTTTTGAAGTTTGAGCTTCATATGAATATAATGTCTTCTATTTCTGTAGCCAGAGGTGTAGTTTAGTTTTTTTTATTTATCTCAACCAATCAACATAATAAAGCAGGGGTCTTCACCGTTTTTTAAGCCAAAGACCCCTAAACTGAAAGAGAGATGGACCACCTATTACATATAGGTTATAAAATAAAGTTGCATATTTAACTGGGCCTACAATAAATTGTAGGGCGGCCCAAAGCCTTTATATATAAATTTTTTGCATAGAATACTAAACTATTAAAATAGCCTAATAAGTGTTGACATGCTTTAATTAATCAGGTTTTAATGTTAAACATTCATGTGACACACATCTGTGGATGGCCTAAGTGACAACCTGGACTGTAGACCAGTAAGCAGTGGGGAGTTATATTTGCTAATAATATGTTGGATTAATGTTAAGACTTGAAAATTTGGAGAAAAAAAATTAACAATATTTTGGAGGCCCCCCTGCATTGACTCTAAGGACCTCCTAGGGGTCCTGGACCCCCTGTTGAAGATCCCTGCTCTAAAGTAATACACTTAAACTAGAAGTGAAAGTAAGAACTTTGTGCTACAACTGCATCCATATATATATATATATATATATATATAAAAGTAATATATATATTAACTTTTAGCAAAAAGTAAAAAAAAAAAAGTTAGGTGGACCTTTTTTTTCTTTTTCTTTTTTTTTTTAGAGTTGCCGGTCAGTGAGTTGACAGGTTAGTATGTTGTGCAGCTCAGTTGAAGTCCTATGGATTGGACATGTGAATGCCTTCCATACAATCAAGCCAAAATGAGGCAGTACTTCATCTTGGCTAATCTTCCAGGAAAACGTGAGCCAACATTATCAAGATAAGAGAAAACCACAATGAATGTAGCTGTTTTCTTCTTATCCCCAGAGGCTTTGGGGACTTTTTTGAGGCAGGCAGGTAGGTGTTGCAGAGATTTTTCTCTCCTTAAGACAGCTCATTATTTATCAAGTAGATACGGATTTCCCCTAATTGTGTTTCTCACTCACATTCCACTTGTGTTTGTCTTCAGTTAGGAATATTAACTTGTAATGAAAAACATGCTGTCTTCCCTGTTTGGGCTTTTTTATTTGCTTCAGAAGTCATAAAACTGAATCCTTGAACGCCCTTGACTGGTATTAGAGTTGTAACATCTTTGTTGACCAGACAGAGTGGAAGACTCCAGCAAGTAAATCAGCTGTTGGGAACATAGTAAATAAACTGCTCCCTTCTTTCTCATACTTTGCAGTTGTTGCACTTCAGACAGAATGAAGACGAGAGAGGTGAAGATTATCAACCAGGGTCTGGAGGATGAGATGGTAAATATCACTTTCCATTTTAATGCCGCTTATAGAATAGTATTTTTTATTGAACAATGCATCATTGAGTACTAACTTTTCATCTTGTAAAAGAACTGTTTGGAGTGTGACTTTCAGTTGGTTCACTGGACATAAGCATAATGACATGTTTGGAGGGAAATGAACAGTGTCAATCATAAATTATAACAATTTACCTTTAAAAGGACATACGTCACTTTTACATGTATCTGTGTTGATTCAAATGAATGTAGCATTTAATTTGAAAAAAAAGTTTGATGAAATATACAACTCCATGTTATGGTTTTGTAGAACTTAGTAATCTGCAAGTGCCTTCATCATTTCAAGTGTACATTGTAAAAAACAAACAAAAATACAAGTGATCTGGAGTGTAGGCCTGTTTTCACAGAAGACATTTTGACATGTCACAGTAGGAACATCACATGAATACATATTAAAATGAATGATGCCTAAATTCATATTTAGCAGCTTTCACCTTACTAGGACATGTGGAACAGAACTGAAACAGATTGTGAATGTTTAAAGGCCCCATGGCATGGTGCTCTTTGGATGCTTTTATATAGACCTTAGTGGTCCCCTAAAACTGTATCTGAAGTCTTTTTATATAGACCTTAGTGGTCCCCTAATACCATATCTGAAGTCTCTTTTATATAGACCTTAGTGGTCCCCTAGTACTGTATCTGAAGTCTCTTTTATATAGACCTTAGTCCCACAATGAGCTTTCCTTAGTATATGCCATTTCTGAGTCTGTAGCTTTTGAGGGGGGGGGGGGGTGGTCTTGGCCAACTGCCACTTTGCTCGTTTGAAAGCCATGATGTATCTCTCATGGGTGGGCAAAGCAGAGAAAGGGGAGGTAACATTTCCCCTTATGACCTCATAAGGAGCAAGATTCCAGATTGGCCCATCTGAGCTGTCATTTTCTTGAAGGCAGAGCAGGATACCTTGGTTTACACCTATCACCATTTCTAGCCACTGGGGGACCATAGGCAGGCTGGGGGAACGCATATTAATATTAAAAAAAAAAACAACTCATAACACGTGAAATTTTCATGACATGGAACCTTTAATGTGATTAGTAACTAGGGGTTGACCGATACTGTTTTTATGTTAATGAAACCGATAACGATATGCATTTACATATACATGTAATAATAATAAATATATATTTAAAAATGGAAATATTTTAGTCAAAATTAACATTTTTTGGATTTTACAAACTCCAACACAAAAGTTTGTTTAAATGCTTTTAGCATGCTTTTTTTATTTAATAAAACTGAAACTTATAACATAATGCAAGTCAAAAAAGGAATGCATAAAAACAAAAATAGCTTCCAGAAGTTTTAACATTCTTGTTTGTTTGCAGGTGTTGCAGACTGCTTATAGAGTTGTAGTGGAGCCAAAGTAGCACACTTTATAATGAATAAACTTTATTGGTCATTGGGCAAATAAAACACTGATAATCTGTTAACTGCCAAATGTAGGCCCTGATAATTAGACAAGCCGATAATTGGTTGATCCCTTTTAGTAACCCCTGTGCTTTTCCTACTAGGGTATTTTTGTGAATATACCCGAGTCAACTTTCGTTTAAAAGCATAATTAGGACAGAAGGGCGACTTTTAAGATTTACCGTATTCTTGTTTTGGGTCACATGGCCTCTTGAATGGGAGAGCTAGGGACACTCCTATGATAGCATCAAAATTACTATTTTTAAAACACTAAGAAGGCTCGATGCAACATGAAACTTTGCTCCAAGTATCACCAGAGGATCTACACATGAACTGCAGCATTGAGAACATTGTTTGTGTGCACAGAATTTAATAAAAAGAGAGTTTTTGAACGACTCACTTTAGCTGTTGGTTTTTCCGGTTGCTGCCATCTTGCCAGTCAAAAAGAATTTGTGTACACAAACAATATTATCAATGCCGGAGTTCATGTGTAGAGCCCCTGGTGATACTTGGAGCTAGGTTTCAGGGTTTTCAGTGTTTGTAGTGTTGTAAAAATAGTGATTTTGATGCTATCATAGTAGTGCCCCTAGCTCTCCCATTCAAAAGGCCCTTTGACCCAAAACAAAAACACGGTGAATCTTAAAAGTGGCGCTTGCGTCCTAATTATGCTTTCAAACTAAAGTTTGACTCGGGTACATTCACAAAAATACCCCTGGTTTCATTTTGGCTAGAGTTACGCTTTAAAAGATGGTGTGTTAACGTTGGTGTGCGTGCGTGCAGGAGGTGTGGGGATACCAGCCCTGCCTGTGGAAGATGATCTTGGTGGGTGTGGGTGCTGTGTGTTCCGGGGGTCTCCTGCTGCTGCTGCTCTACTGGCTGCCTGAGTGGGGCGTTAAGGTCACCTGCACATGCACCTCGCTGAGGGATGCACACACACTGCTGCTCAGGACCACGGTAGGAAAACACTTTCATACAAATCTTTCTCTGTATGTTCGTTTTTATTTATACTGTACAAAGAAAACAATGAATACCGTACACTAGAAGTGTAGGAAAACAGTGTAGTATGCACTAATGAGCGCAAATGGAAAAAAGATAATCTACAGGTTTCTTATGACATTCTTAGAGAAAGTTTGCACAATTATTAGAGAACTGTTAAAGATGAGAAGACCAAGTATCCCTCAGATTTTATTTCAAATAATTTCCACAAACCTCATGTTCTTGTTAAATTAACTCTGTTCTTAATACTCCCCAATCCGTATCTCATGTAGAATCATCTGATGCCTGTGAAAAATGTCTCCATTTTTTGTGGATAAGATTGCCTCAATTAGAGCAAGCATCTCACTTCCTGCTGTTGACCCCTCCATTTCCATAGAGAGTGCAGCTGTTTTCAACCAATTTGAGTCTTTATCATCTCTACTCTCAAAAATATTGTTACACATTTGACACCCTCAGTTTTTCCCATTGATACTCGCTTACCTTGTCTTTTAAAGAGGTGTGTGACACTGTTGGACCTAACATATAAGAAATTATAAATAGCAGCCTTACTTCAGGTGCTGTGCCAGCCTTTTTTAAACAAGCAGTGGTACAGCCACTCATCAAAAAAACGAATTTAAACACATCTGCACTTTCAAACTATTGCCCTATCTCTAAACTCCCTTTTGTCTCGAATATTTTAGAGATGGCTGTTCTTTTATAGTTGCACATTTTTAGATACACATGGCGTTCTTGAGGTGTTCCAATCTGGTTTTAAGACATTTCATAGCACTGAATCCGTACTTTTAAGAGTTTTTAATGATATTTTAATCTCAACTGACTCTGGAGATTATGTAATTCTTATGCTTTTAGATCTTAGCTTAGACCACAGCTAACTGAGTGAGCTATAGGCCGCCCCGGTTTAGGTCATACTTGTCAGATAGAGATTTTAGAGTCAGTTTTGGTGGCTCTATTTCACCTTCTGTGTCCCTCACATGTGGAGTTCCGCAGGGTTTGATTCTCGGGCCAATTCTTTTTTCACTCTATCTGCTTCCCCTTGGATGTATTTTAAAAAGACATAACATCAGCTCCCATTTCTATGCAGATGATTTGCAAATCTACCTGCTCATCACAAGAAATGATGATAGTTCTTTAACAAGATTAGTTGACTGTTTTAATGATATTAAATCCTGGATGGCTTTAACTTTTTTAAACTTTAATGAGAGTAAATCTGAGGTCATGGTTTTTAGACCAAGTGGCACTTCTGATGTCTCACAAATAGACCTGGGCATTTTGCAACCGTATGTTAAGTCTGTTGTAACAAACTTGGGAGTAAAAATGGATTGTGATTTTAAAATGGAGAAGCAGATCATTTCTGTTGTGAAAGCAAGTTTCTTTTAACTTAAGCTTCTTACCAAGCTTAACGCCTTTTTATAACTCACAGACTTTGCAAGGCATTTATTACAACACGCCTTGACTATTGTAATGCTCTGTATGTAGGTGTTAGCCAGGCCTCCCTTACTCGGCTACAACTGGTTCAAAATGCTGCCGCTTGTCTCCTTACTGGAACTCGTAAGCAAGATCACATCACCCCTGTCCTTGTCTTTCTTTACTGGCTCCCAGTTAATTTTAGGATTTAAGATTTTATTGTTTGTTTTTAAAGGCCTTTGTGGACCAACTCCAGTCTATATCACTGATCTGTTGAAGCCACATGCTCCTACAAGGTCATTAAGGTCTGCAAATCAGTCTCTTCTTGTTGTCCCTAAAACAAGGCTCAAGAGCAGAGGGGATCGAGATCTCAGTCGCAGCCCCGAGACTGTGGAATGAATTCTGAAACATGTCAGACTGGCCCCCAGCCTTCCGCTTTTTAAATCGCAACTTAAAACACATTTTTATTCCTTGGCTTTTAATCCGGCATGAGAACTGTATGTTGTATTTGTCTGGTGTTGTATTCTGTCTGTTTATTGTTTCATGTCAATGTACACCACTTTGGTCAACCTGTTTGTTTTAAATGTGCAACACAAACTGCAGAGTGCAGATTCCAAATCAAAAGTGTTTTCAAATTTCTCCGGTTTAGGGGCTTTGAGACACCAGAGCGGGAGGAATAAGAGGTGTAAACATTGAAAAAGATAATTGTTTTTAAACCGAAACGTAGCAATTTAATGTAATGTAAAGTAGCCTAAAGTCTCACCATTTCACATTTAAAGACAATCTGTCATAAGGTCACTAAGTTTTTAGTCACAAACCAAAGAATTTTACTACCAAGACTTCAACCTTATATATGATAATATCAAACAAGTTTGATTTGTTTGGAACGTCAGGATGGGAAAAAGACTAAAGAAAGCTTGGACTGAGTTTTATGACCTTACACTAAACCATTGAGACATTGGGAGTGCGCCCCAATTCTCGCAATACTCTCGTGATTTCATTCAGATATGGGCAGTTTGTTTTGCCAATAGAATTGCTTGAAAAGATGTTAAACGTAAAGTGAATTCA
The DNA here is from genome assembly GCA_029931835.1 of Etheostoma nigrum. NCBI lineage: Eukaryota > Metazoa > Chordata > Actinopteri > Perciformes > Percidae > Etheostoma > Etheostoma nigrum. Next base: position 7,481,719 of record CM057248.1, read on the forward strand.
ACATTTGTGAATGAGGCCATTGCTGTGTTCCCCTGCTAACACAAAGAAAGCAAACACAAAATTAGGCTTACTGTAACTTTATGTGTGTGTGAATCTATTTCTTCTTTCACAGACTTGTGCGCTCACTCTTGTGCTGCTGTTGCTGCTGCTGCTGCTGCTCACACTTCATCCTTACATTCTTTGGCACTAATACTGGTCTTACACAGAAAATGATGAATTCAGTGTTGTCTCAACAGCCAAAGGACAAAAATGCAATTTTTATATTGTTAAACAGGATGAGTTCAAGCAGTGGTTTCGAGCCAAAGTACACGTGATGTCGGCTCCAGGGAAGAAGCCCTTAGACAGCCTGGAACTGCAGTCCACGGCTCAGCTGACCAATGGAGACGGAGACCACAGCATCATTGCTGTGCACCAGGAGCATCATGTGAAATGTGCCCATAGGCAGCCTGTTCAGGTGCATCAGTGGGAAACAGTTTTTGCTTTTTTCATCTTGTGTTCTATCATAAATCACTGATCTGAGTACATGATTGGTTTTATAGCTATAGTGCGTGACTATTTTAGATTAATTAACTAATGCATTTACGTCAAGCCATTGCCATCATGTTTTTTTCTAATCCTCCGTGTCCTCCTTTACTACTAGCAATTGCATGGAGGAGAGGTGGGGGTGGTGTCCAATCAAGGAAGGCTTGTATCATGTGGATGCTCCATCAGTGTTGTTGTCATTACTTAGAATTCCTCATGGGGCGACAGGAACTATGCACTATAGCTTTAAATAAAGTCTAGCCCACTGATTGGCTGGTTTCTGTTGGTAAAGTTGTTACACAGTCAATATGTGACTAACTTTTCCCCCTTTTAGATCCACTACTTCACCCACCACAGCACTAAATACTACTGGAATGATGGGATGCAGAACTTTGAATTGCACAAGTAAGATTCCCACTGAAACACAATGCCATTGTATTTGGATCATTAGAATGCTGATATTTATGAAGTTAATCAACTTAATTTAGTTATTGAATAGTTGGTACAGTATGTATAGCTGTTGCTCTGCATACATTTCTTTTGGGCACTTACATGTGGCTCTTTGTAGTCTGGCTTATTTGAGGCTGATATGCTTCTACGTGATTCTTGCTGTTCTGTTTTTACCTTTATGGTAGAATACACTTATTGGAGGTTGCTTTGGATAAAAGCGTCAGCTAAAAGAAATGAAATGTAATGCACAGTAGAAATGGATGTGTGTGACTTTTCTAGAGGCTTGGAGGATGTGAAGATGAGCTGTGCAAGCATCCACTCTGCCCACGGCTCCGGGCTCTCTAAAACCCTGCAGGACTACAGGTACACACATAGTTCATGTTTTGTCATTTACTAATTTAAAAAAGTCTACATTTTTATTATCAACGGTGGAGGAAATATCAGAATATGCACTTCCCCACAGGCATGTAATCAAACTAAAGTTACAAATTGCTTGAAATTTGCTTTTTTTTTTAATCAGGAGGTTGTTTTTTGGGGAGAACGAGATTGCTGTAAGGGTGCCGTCTATATTCAAGCTTCTCATAAAGGAAGTGAGTTTAGAGCTCTTTGCGTAATATCACGTCTGACATTTCTTTCAGCACAGTGTTATCATAAATGTCAATCTCTCTCTTCTTCCATTAGGTGTTGAATCCTTTCTACATCTTCCAGCTCTTCAGTGTTGTTCTGTGGAGTGCTGAGGACTACTACTATTATGCTACCGCCATAGTTTTCATGTCTGTGATTTCAATAGCTACCTCACTGTATTCCATTAAAAAGGTGAGTCATACAGTACTAGCCGTTTCAAGGAGAAATTCCCTTAATAATCCTGCTCCATAATAATCTTCCCAGAGAAATCTGTGCTTAGCATCTTCTCCATTTGTGTGAAAGTTGTGCGCTTCAGGAAGTATGATTCACACTTTATGATACAGTGTTCTTTTTATTCCAGCAATATGTGATGCTGCATGACATGGTGGCAGCACACAGCGTGGTCCGTGTCTCAGTGTGCAGAGGAAATAATGGTATGTTTGACTTTCTGGCTATTAAACTGCATTCACATTGACTGGGTTGCCCGTCAAAATGGGGGTAGTGAGTTTAGGCTGAGGCGGTTGGTGCTGCAGGGGGGTGCCGGAAAAAAAGTTGAGACTGATTTCACTTTTGGAGAAGCGCTACCTAACGTCACGTTGGGGTGGCTAGTTGTGTAACCACCGATGTGTGTTCTGAGGCACTGTGAGAAACCCGTACAGTAAACGTCTCTATTGTTGAACAAAGAAAGTTTTAAAACACCAAACATAAGCACCGAACTGCCCAGGACTTTGTAACAACTGACTGTTTCCTCAGTTCCTCTGCCTCTTTTCTTTCTCTCTTTCTCCGGGAAATGAAGCTGCCTTCAAGGGCGGGCAAAAAAGTTCAGATTTATAAAAAGTTGCTGGATAACATTGAAGGGGTTAAAGAACACAACAAGATGTCACACAAATGAGCCATTTGTGACATTCCTACCTCTGCATCCCCCTGCGGAAAAATTGCCAGATCAAATTTCTAGTGTGAATAGACTTTATGTGAAATCAAGAGATTGCAAGGTCAATCATGATTCAGGAAGGACTGACGTTGATACTCAGAATAAAACGGCGGGCTAGGATTGCATCCACACGGCTCTCACATTCTCCAACACGTGAAGTACCTACATTTCACAGACACAACATGCAGGCGCAGCCAAACAGTCTATTAAAAAGCAAAGAACAGAGACGCCCGGATTACAGCACACACAGAGGGAGTGTGACTTCATTCTCTGCTCAGGTTGGCATTATTCCACTATATCTTTACATAGTGTCACGGTATAACCACACACTGGGGAAATGTGAAATTATCTTTACATGGCTTCCAGAGTTAGGTTTACTCATGCACATGAAACTACAGAAACTAAACGCTAGCCCGATGAAAGGCCTACCTTTGTCCTCCGTGCGGAGACGCCGCTTGCTCCGTCTTCGACCAGCTCAGTCCTTGGTGCAGTGTCGGTACGATAATTTGTTTGTAGACATTTAAGACGCGGACATTAAAGGGAAACTAAGTTTGTTTTCAACCTGGACCCTATTTTCCTATGTTTTTGTGTGTAATGGCGCTTACCCAGAGATGGCAAAAGTACTCACTTTCCGTACTTAAATATAAGTACAGATACTTGTGTTAAAAAATACTCTGGTAAAAGTGGAAGTACTGATTGAACTTCTTTACTCAAGTAAAAGTAACAAAGTACAAGCTTGGAAATTTACTTAAAGTATAAAAGTAAAAGTAGCCTTTCAAATGGCCATTTTTTTATGCAAAGCTACCTGGAGCACACAAATGTTACTAGAGTGCACGCTGAGGAACTTCAGTGGACATGGAGAACACGGTCTTTATATGGCAATGGCTACATTTTAAATGGATGTCTGCCTATAGGCCTAAAACATAACTTATATGATTATTATGACAGAAACTCCAGGTTAATACGATTTTGACTCATTAGCAAGATATGAATTCAGTTGTGATTCTGTGAGAATTCACAGATCCAGTTTCGATTTTTAATCTTCCCCTTAACATTTAAATGAGTCCACGTGTATGTGCGTGTGCTCAAATATGGCTTCTGAAAAGAAAATAAAGGGTTAAATATGAATGACTAAATAGACATTAATGAAGAAGTTCCCCAGCACATTGGCCAGGAGTCCTTCTTGACTGCCTCAAACATCTCTCTCAGATAAGGCCGAGGATGATGGGAATGTCTTGCTGCTTGTCTGCCGGATCTCTGTTTTCTTCCTTTTCAATCATGTCGCCATCCATACTACTATGCGCTAACGTTAGCGCCATCAAGCCGCAATGATTTGCTGTGAATTAATGCAGAATGCCGAATCTGTTGAGTTGTCTTAGTCGTGCGTCAAATGCAACGTAGGCCTACAGTAGATATATTCCCATCCATTTAGATTGAATATGGTATTGATGACGTAAACAATAACGATAACTCCAGTTATTTCCAGTACACATGGCTTACTTCCCGACTGTCTTCCAGTCTGTCTTTAACTTCCATTTTTTGTGCAACTTTTGACGCAAGTAAGCCACACCCATATCAGCCTGGCGGTAGGCCAAAAAAAAACTGTGCCTTGACAAAGCAAATACAGTGGGTACGGAAAGTATTCAGACCCCTTTACATTTTTCACTCTTTGTTTCATTGCAGGCATTTTCCAAAAATCAAAAAAGTTCATTTTATTTCTCAGTAATGTACACTCAGCACCCCATCTTGGACAGAAAAAAACAGAAATGTAGAAATTTTTGCAAATTTATTAAAAAACAAAAACTGAAATATCACATGGTCATAAGTATTCAGACCCTTTGTTCAGTATTTAGTAGAAGCACCCTTTTGATCTAATACAGCCATGAGTCGTTTTGGGAAAGATGCAACAAGTTTTTCACATCTGGATTTGGGTATCCTCTGCCATTCCTCCTTGCAGATCCTCTCCAGTTCTGTCAGGTTGGATGGTAAACGTTGGTGGACAGTCATTTTCAGGTCTCTCCAGAGATGCTCAATTGGGTTTAAGTCAGGGCTCTGGCTGGGCCATTCAAGAACAGCCACGGAGTTGTTGTGAAGCCACTCCTTCGTTATTTTAGCGGTGTGCTTAGGGTCATTGTCTTGTTGGAAGGTAAACCTTCGGCCCAGTCTGAGGTCCAGAGCACTCTGGAAAAGGTTTTCGTCCAGGATATCCCTGTACTTGGCCGCATTCATCTTTCCCTCGATTGCAACCAGTCGTCCTGTCCCTGCAGCTGAAAAACACCCCCACAGCATGATGCTGCCACCACCATGCTTCACTGTTGGGACTGTATTGGACAGGTGATGAGCAGTGCCTGGTTTTCTCCACACATACCGCTTAGAATTAAGGCCAAAAAGTTCTATCTTGGTCTCATCAGACCAGAGGATTTTATTTATCACCATCTTGGAGTCCTTCAGGTGTTTTTTAGCAAACTCCATGCGGGCTTTCATGTGTCTTGCACTGAGGAGAGGCTTCCTTCGGGCCACTCTGCCATAAAGCCCCGACTGGTGGATTGCTGCAGTGATGGTTGACTTACTACAACTTTCTCCCATCTCCCGACTGCATCTCTGGAGCTTAGCCACAGTGACCATTGGGTTCTTCTTTGCCTCTCTCACCAAGGCTCTTCTCCCCCGATAGCTCAGTTTGGCCGGACGGCCAGCTCTAGGAAGGGTTCTGGTCGTCCCAAACGTCTTCCATTTGAGGATTATGGAGGCCACTGTGCTCTTAGGAACCTTAAGTGCAGCAGAAATTTTTTTGTAACCTTGACCAGATCTGTGCCTTGCCACAATTCTGTCTCTGAGCTCCTCAGGCAGTTCCTTTGACCTCATGATTGTCATTTGCTCTGACATGCACTGTGAGCTGTAAGGTCTTATATAGACAGGTGTGTGGCTTTCCTAATCAAGTCCAATCAGTATAATCAAACACAGCTGGACTCCAATGAAGGTGTAGAACCATCTCAAGGATGATCAGAAGAAATAGACAGCACCTGAGTTACATATGAGGGTCACGGCAAAGGGTCTGAATACTTATGACCATGTGATATTTCAGTTTTTGTTTTTTAATAAATTTGCAAAAATTTCTACATTTCTGTTTTTTTCTGTCCAAGATGGGGTGCTGAGTGTACATTACTGAGAAATAAAATGAACTTTTTTGATTTTTGGAAAATGGCTGCAATGAAACAAAGAGTGAAAAATTTAAAGGGGTCTGAATACTTTCCGTACCCACTGTATGTGTTTGCTGCTAATGTTCAAAATGTAGAGTACAGCCCTTTTAAACTGGATATAGTTGTGTGTAAATCCTATTACAGTGCCTTGCGAAAGTATTCGGCCCCCTTGAGGTTTTCAACCTTTTGACACATTTCAGGCTTCAAACATAAAGATATAAAAAAAAAAATTTGTGAACAATCACCAACAAGTGGGACACAATTGTGAAGTGGTACGAAATCTATTGGATTTTTTAAACTTTTTTTAGCAAATAAAAAACTGAAAAGTGGTGCGTGCAAAATTATTCGGCCCCTTTACTTTCAGTGCAGCAAACTCACTCCAGAAGTTCAGCGAGGATCTCTGAATGATCCAATGTTGTCCTAAATGACTGATTGTGATAAATATAATCCACCTGTGTGTGATCAAGTATCTGTATAAATGCACCTGCTGTGTGATAGTCTCAGGGTTCTGTTGAAAGCGCAGAGAGCATCATGAAGACCAAGGAACACACCAGGCAGGTCCGTAATACTGTTGTGGAGAAGTTTAAAGCCGGATTTGGATACAAAAAGATTTCCCAAGCTTTAAACATCCCAAGGAGCACTGTGCAAGCGATCATTTTGAAATGGAAGGAGTATCAGACCACTGCAAATCTATCAAGACCTGGCCGTCCCTCTAAACTTTCAGCTCAGACAAGGAGAAGACTGATCAGAGATGCAGCCAAGAGGCCCATGATCACTCTGGATGAACTGCAGAGAACTACAGCTGAGGTGGGAGAGTCTGTCCATAGGACAACAATCAGTCGTACACTGCACAAATCTGGCCTTTATGGAAGAGTGGCAAGAAGAAAGCCATTTCTCAAAGATATCCATAAAAAGTCTCGTCTAAAGTTTGCCACAAGCCACCTGGGAGACACACCAAACATGTGGAAGAAGGTGCTCTGGTCAGATGAAACCAACATCAAACTTTTTGGCCACAATGCAAAACGATATGTTTGGCGTAAAAGCAACACCGTTCATCACCCTGAACACACCATCCCCACTGTCAAACATGGTGGTGGCAGCATCATGGTTTGGGCCTACTTTTCTTCAGCAGGGACAGGGAAGATGGTTAAAATTGAGGGGAAGATGGATGCAGCCAAATACAGGACCATTCTGGATGAAAACCTGTTGGAGTCTGCAAAAGACCTAAAACTGAGACGGAGATTTATCTTCCAACAAGACAATGATCCCAAACATACAGCAAAATCCACAAATGAATGGTTCACAAATAAACATATCCAGGTGTTAGAATGGCCAAGTCAAAGTCCAGACCTGAATCCAATCGAGAATCTGTGGAAAGAGCTGAAAACTGCTGTTCACAAACGCTCTCCATCCAACCTCACTGAGCTCGAGCTGTTTTGCAAGGAAGAATGGGCAAGAATGTCAGTCTCTCAATGTGCAAAACTGATAGAGACATACCCCAAGCGACTTGCAGCTGTAATCGCAGCAAAAGGTGGCTCTACAAAGTATTAACGCAAGGGGGCCGAATAATTTTGCACGCACCGCTTTTCAGTTTTTTATTTGCTAAAAAAGTTTAAAATATCCAATAGATTTCGTTCCACTTCACAATTGTGTCCCCCTTGTTGGTGATTCTTCACAAAAAATACAAATTTTATATCTTTATGTTGTGTCAAATGTGTCAAAAGGTTGAAAACTTCAAGGGATGTTTATGCTTGGGAAATTTTTTTGTATCCAAATCCGGCTTTAAACTTCTCCACAACAGTATTACGAACCTACCTTGTGTGTTCCTTGGTCTTCATGATGCTCTCTGCGCTTTCAACAGAACCCTGAGACTATCACACAGCAGGTGCATTTATACAGACTTGATTACACACAGGTGGATTCTATTTATCACCATCAGTCATTTAGGACAACATTGGATCATTCAGAGATCCTCGCTGAACTTCTGGAGTGAGTTTGCTGCACTGAAAGTAAAGGAGCCAAATAATTTTGCACGCACCACTTTTCAGTTTTTTATTTGCTAAAAAAAGTTTAAAAAATCCAATAGATTTTGTTCCACTTCACAATTGTGTCCCACTTGTTGGTGATTCTTCACAAAAAATAAAATTTTTATATCTTTATGTTTGAAGCCTGAAATGTGTCAAAAGGTTGTAAACTTCAAGGGGGCCGAATACTTTCGCAAGGCACTGTATTTTTCTGTAATACATTAACCCTATTATTGATCTCTAATAGCACCCAGCAGAGAGACAGTATGATCTCATTTCCCTAATGTTGTTTCTAGATATTGAACAGGCCATGTCAACAGATCTCGTGCCCGGTGATGTCATCATTATTCCAGAAAATGGGATGATCATGCCCTGCGACGCTGTGCTTATCTGTGGGACCTGCATCATAAATGAGAGCATGCTGACAGGTCGTATTTTCTTGTACTTGTACTTCCTTGATTGCTGTACTAAAAGGAATCTTAACCTAATGTGTACTTGGTAGCTTTTCCTGGAGCTTTTCACCTCAAGGTCTTAATCAGCAGATGGGATTTTCTCAGTTTTCATGGAGTTTTCCAGTCAAACGTCCTGGGAAAAGCTAGTAAATGGACTTTGAGTTAAGATTTCTTTTGTCAAACTACTAATTTCCAAAGTTCATCTGTCTTGTTATTATTTTTCAGACCCACAAGAGAGCACTGGCCCTCATTTTGTTATTGTCTTGTACTCATCATGACGAAAGTGATTTACCGCTGTTCTTAAAAAAATATATGCTGCCCAGATTGTACTATTGACTCATGTTATTGGTGTAGCTTCTGTCAAGTCAAGTTTATTTACATATCTGATTTCATACAACAAGTGGAAACTCAATGTGTTTCAAAATAAAAGCATTCAAGAAAAGATACATATGACATATAAGATAAGGTGGTATTACATGTATGGAAACATAAAAGATAAGATAAGATAAAAACAAGATCAAATAGTATTACAATAAAAATAGGTATTATCATTATTATTAAAAAAAAGAGTAATAATGATAAAAAAATACAGATTCTAGGGCACCCGGATAGCTTAGTTGGTAGAGCGGGCACCCATATACAGTATACAGGTGTACTTGACGGAGCGGGCCTCGGTTCGACTCTGACCTGCGCCCCCCCTTTCATTGCTTCAGCTGTCCTTTCAATAACAGCCTAAAAATGCCCAACAAAAAAATCTTTAAAAAAAATACTGATTCTATGATTGAAAAAAATTTGTTAACAACAAACTTTAAACCGTACTACTGTAAAAGCTTGTGTAAAAATGTTTTTTTTTTTATTAAAGCCTGTTTTTAAAAGCAGTACTTCCACTGCCACTACTAATAATAATTATGAAAATCTGTCACAAATAGTAATAATCCAACACAGTTAACTATGTTATGAAATCAACATGTATTGTGGGCTATCTCTGTGCTGTGTAAGCCATCCACGTAGAACATGCTACGTGGATGGTTGTTACATTCCATGGCATCTTTCTCAGTTTGCCCAACACTGCGGCTTTGGTTCTGTTTGGAGGTGTGTTTTCCTTTATTTGATGTTAATTCTCTGTCCTATCTTCAGGAGAGAGCGTGCCAGTTACCAAGACAAGTCTGCCTAGTTTAGGTGAGGAGGCGGCCATGAGCTACAACGTAGAGGAGCACAAGAGACACACTCTGTTCTGTGGTACCCGCGTTATCCAGACCCGCTTCTACGCTGGAGAACTGGTGAAGGCCGTTGTGGTCAGAACAGGTGAGACGGAGAATAAGAACAGAGTGGGAATACCAGCTGGTGGCCTTGGTGATGAAGTGTACAGACTAAAGCGTACAGACTGGAGCCTGACCGATAAAGGATTTTTAAAGGCCAATACTGATACAACTATTTGGTTATTTAAAAATCCCATATTCCGATGTATTGGCCGATATATACTGTATACTAAAAAAATAATCCTGAAACGGGTAACAAAACAAACAGATTTCCATAACATTAGTTATTTATAAGGTCTCTCTAAAATAGTATGAAAATAATTTGTTTTATTATTATATAATAATATAATTATATAGAAACTAAACTGATATCTTAACAACAAGAAGATGAAACAAATCCAACGCCATTACTTATGTGTTCCCGCAGGCTTCAGTACAGAGAAAGGCCAACTGGTGCGCTCCATCCTCCACCCTAAACCCACAGACTTCAAGCTGTACCGCGATGCTTACCTGTTCCTCTTGTGTCTGGTGGGGGTGGCGGGGATCGGCTTCATCTACACCGTCGTCCTCAGTATCATGAACAAGGTAAACTTTCCTCTGGGATGTGAAAGGCGAAGCTCAGATTTGAATGTTTCATTTATGTACTCAGAGTTTCTCCAAGATTGATTGATTGATCAAAGATAAAACACAAACATAGATAGATAAATCAATCAATCTAACTCCATCAAAGAACAAAAAAGGATAAGTTGGGAGCAGGCAGAAACATAATGCTTATATAGTCCTGGACTAGTAGTCTTTATTGAGGATGTTTCCTTTCTGGGATTGTTCAGGTGCCGTTGGAAATTCTGCCATATGTCCCTTATTTAGGCCGGATGTCCCTCATTTTCAGCTTTCTTTGTGTTGGCATTCTAAACTCGTTCTAAACTCGTAAATCCAGACAGCTAGCTAGACTATCTGTCCAATCAGAGTTTTACAACATAAAAATACAAATACATGTACATCAAACAAAAGCATGTTACATTGTAGTTTACAAAACATCAATTTATATATATACTGTATATAAAAAAGACTTGTGAATAATATAAAAGAAATACCAGATGGATCAGTGTTGGCATATTTGGGTGTTGACCAGCCATTTCTTTTGCAATAAAGGTCCCATGGCATGAAAATTTCACTTTATCAGGTTTTTTAACATTAATATGAGTTCCCCCAGCCCGCCTGTGGTCCTCCACTATGAAAGTACAGTAAATATGGTGCAAAAGGTGAGAGCTTGTAGAATACCATGTGAGAACTTGTATGTTAAAATTAGCACTTGTAAAAATAAAATTTGCACTTGTAAAATAAAGTTTGCTTTTGCAAAAAATATTTGCACACATGTGATCTGAATTTGAAGTCACGCAAAGAAAAAAAAAACATGAGAGCTTGTAAAAAAAATCTGAACTTTGCACTGAAATTTGCACAAAATATTAACAAATGTGTAGATTGATATTTGCATGGACACAATGACAGCTGCAAGCGTGTAGTGCAGCATTTACTCGTGTAGGCCTACATTCTTTTTCTCGGGTTCATTTTCCATCACAACCACAACTCAGGGATTACATCGTCTCAAATCTGTCGCTGCAACGTGCTCTCTCACATCATACAGCGGCGAGTTTTGCAACACTTCTAGCAGCGACCCGTTCCCCGGCCATTACAGTGCGGCTCTCCTTGTCCCGCTCCGAACTCCGATCAGATCAGGTGGAGGGCAGCGAAGCTTTCTAGCAATGTTTCCACGCTGGCCGAGACCCGCTGATGACGGTCCGTCTGCGGCTGCAGGACCTGGAGCTCAGCACCAGTGTTTCAGTTTGACTGTTAAAAAGTGTTGAGATAATTAAAAGGTATTTATTTAGAAGCGGGCAGGCTGCTAGTTAGTAAACGCTAGCTTCCATGCTACATAAATGTATCGCAGGAAGTGTTGCAAAAGTCGATGTGCACAGACAAATGTTGCACTACACGCTTGCAGCTGTCATTGTGTCCATGCAAATATCAATCTACACATTTGTGAATATTTTCTACAAGTGCAAATTTCAATTTACAAGTTCAGAGGTTGTTTTTTTTTTTATACAAGCTCTCGTGTTTTTTTTTCTTTGTGTGACTTCAAATTCAGGTCACGTGTGTGCGAATATTTTTACAAGTGCAAACTTGTAAAATAAAAAATAAGTAAGTAAGTAAGCTACAGACTCAGAAATGGCACATACTAAGGAAAGCTCATTGTGGGACTGGCTCGAGGGGCTGTAATTCTGCACTAAGGCTGAATTTCGGGAAGGAGACTTTCGGTATGGTATTAGTGGACCACTAATGCCTATATAAAAGAGACTTCAGATATGGTATTAGGGGACCACTAAGGTCTACATAGAAGAGACTTAAGCTATGGTATTAGGGGACCACTAAGGTCTATTTAAAAGAAACTTCAGATACAGTATTAGGGGACCACTAAGGTCTATATAAAAGAGACTTCAGATATGGTATTAGGGACTAAGGTCTATATAAAAGCATCCAAAAAGCCCAGTGTCATGGGACCTTTAAACTTAAATGAGTGGGAACTCTAATTGATTGTGGTACTGTATTCCACTAATGTGCTTTATTGTCAATTCAGCAATATGTGCCAGACATACAGAGCAACAGAAAATACGTTTCTCTCCAACCCATGGTGCAATGACACGTACAGTATAGTATAAAAGAGTAATATATATACAAATAAAGATTATAAAAGTAATATGTAGAATTAAAAAAGAAAAGTAATATGTACAATAAAGTAATACATTATAAATATTGCTAATGTAAGACAATACCAATCAGTATAGAAAACTAAATATATTGAAAGTGTACAATATGAAAGGAAAAGTTATGACGTTCAAAGATGGCCTGGCTGAATGAGTTTTTGCTGGTGGGATTATTCTGGTCTCTTTCTTTCTGTATTAGTCAAGTATTGTTGTCTTTAGTCTATTTTTAAACTGTATAATATTATGGCTTTGTTTGATTTTGTTGTTTAGTCCATTTCACAAGCTCACCCCACAAATGTAAATGTACCTTTTTTAGAGACTATCATCCTATAGAAATCCTTCTTTGTTGTTAATGAATGGTTCCTCCTTGATCTCTTCCAGGTTCCAGTTAAAACTATCATCATTGAATCTCTGGACATCATCACCATCACCGTGCCCCCGGCCTTACCGGCAGCCATGACAGCAGGCATAGTGTACGCCCAGCGCCGTCTGAAGCGCGTAGGCATCTTTTGCATCAGTCCTCAAAGGATCAACATGTGCGGGCAACTCAACCTGGTTTGTTTTGACAAGGTAGTCTATCTATCTATATCAGTTCTTGCACTGTGATTTTGTTTTTTTTGTTAGGAATTCAGGAAATGCAGTTCATATAGTTGGATTTCCGGGTTTGTGTTCATCAGCGATCATTTCTAGGAACCATGCTTTACTTAGGCTGAATAAAGCTCTGACTCCGAATGCATGGAATTTAGCTTTGAAACATCCCAACCCACTTCCAGTTCAAGTACAAGTACAAGGAAAATGACTTCATGGTTTTTTATGGCAGTTAAAACCACAAATGAAAATGAATAATATCTGAAGGCAACGATGATGCCATTTAGCCACAACACCCAGCATCATGCTTTTAAATACGCGAATGCTATGGTATTGATTTACTTTGAAAGCATACTAATCTATAATTGGACCAATAATACAATACAAGTTTATTGTGACTTAGAAATATCTTAAATACAGCGCTGCATAATCCTACTCGACATTCTCATGTTGAAAGAAGACATTTTACAAGCCCCTTTGGGTTTCTTGTCTTCCTTGCCCAAGTGTTTTTTATGATGGATTATGGATTATTAGTTTCTTATTCTTGACAGGAATGAACCTGAACTGAATGTCTTTTAATTTTGCACTCTTGGTCACACAAAACCAGCAAATATACTGTATGTCTGCTTGGGCTTTGTGGCTGTCATTTTCCTGTATTTTCTGGACCAAAAGGTTCATGTGAGAAAACATACTTCACAAATATTAATGAGTTGCAACCTTATGAGTAGTATGTCAAAAAAGTCAAGTATAGTATGTTGAAAAAAGTCTAAAAAGTCATAAGAGGCTATAGTATGTCACAAAAATCATAGTATAGAATGTAATAAAAAAGTCATAGTATGTCAAAAGAAAATCATAGTATAGTGTCGTAAAAAGTCATTGTATGTTGTGAAAAGTCATAAAAAGACGTAGTATAGTATGTCAAAAACCATCATGAAAAGTCATATAATTGTAAGTAAAAAAAAAATCAGAAGAGGCTATATATAATATGTAATAAAAAAGTCATAGTACAGTATGTCGAAACAAAGTTGTAAAAAAGTCATAAAAGTCATGGTATAGTATGTAATAAAAACGTCATAGGTATATGTCATAATGTATGTTGAAAAAAAGGCATAGTATAGTGTTGTTAAAAGTAAAAAATATTTTTGTAACTGTAATTCCTTGCTGCCTGAAAGTGGACGGGTGGTGATGTTGCAGTGGATATGACCATGCCTTTGGTGTGGGAGACTGGGTGCAACCTCCGATATACGTATATAGCAATTATAAGTCCCTTTATATAAAAGCGTCAGCTAAAGGCCATGTAATAATGAAAGTGTCGTGTAACTATTTTCTTTGCCAGTCATTGTGAAATTCTGCAGCTAGAACCATAACAGTCAGGTCTTCCAGTCGGACAGTTTCTATTAAGAAGCTCACAGTGTGAGTGTGTAAATGTGTGTGAGTTTGTTTGTGTGTGTGTGTGTATGTGTGTGTGTGTGTGTGTGTGTGTGTGTGTGTGTGTGTGTGTGTGTGTGTGTGTGTGTGTGTGGCTGGCTGGGTTGGGTTGGTGCATTAAATTCTGTATTCTATATTTTGTTTTCCTTCAGACTGGTACTCTGACTGAAGATGGTTTGGACCTGTGGGGTGTTCAGACAGCTGAAGATGGCAGGTAAGAGAAGAGTAGATGAGAATCAAAAGTCCAGAGGAAGGTGACTGTAGTATAGCAAATGTTGTTGTAGTGCTCTTTAATTGATGATAATAAATCTCTCCTTAGTATTCTGACATATTATTTGCACGTCGAAGTAGTTGTGTTGAGAATTTATCAACTGTCAGAGATGTTGAAATTACCTTTACATCGTAATAACAACCTTTTTAACATACAGTGAGGAAAATAAGTATTTGAACACCCTGCTATTTTGCAAATTCTCCCACTTAGAAATCATGGAGGGGTCTGAAATTGTCATCGTAGGTGCATGTCCACTGTGAGAAATATAATCTAAAAAAAAATTCCAGAAATTACAATGTATGATTTTTTTAACTATTTATTTGTATCATACAGCTGCAAATAAGTATTTGAACACTTGAGAAAATCAATGTTAATATTTGGTACAGTAGCATTTGTTTGCAATTACAGAGGTCAAACGTTTCCTGTAGTTTTTCACCAGGTTTGCACACACTGCAGAAGGGATTTTGGCCCACTCCTCCACACAGATCTTCTCTAGATCAGTCAGGTTTCTGGGCTGTAGCTGAGAAACACGGAGTTTGAGCTCCCTCCAAAGATTCTCTATTGGGTTTAGGTCTGGAGACTGGCTAGGCCACGCCAGAACCTTGATATGCTTCTTAGAGAGCCACTCCTTGGTTCTCCTGGCTGTGTGCTTCATTGTCATGTTGGAAGACCCAGCCTCGACCCATCTTCAATGCTCTAACTGAAGGAAGGAGGTTGTTCCCCAAAATCTTGCAATACATGACTCCTTAATCCAGTGCAGTCGCCCTGTCCCATGTGCAGAAAAACACCCCCAAAGCATGATGCTACCACCCCCATGCTTCACAGTAGGGATGGTGTTCTTGGGATGGTACTTATCATTCTTCTTCCTCCAAACACGGTTAGTGGAATTATGACCAAAAAGTTCTATTTTGGTCTCATCTGACCACATGACTTTCTCCCATGACTCCTCTGGATCATCCAAATGGTCATTGGCAAACTTAAGACGGGCCTTGACATGTGCTGGTTTAAGCAGGGGAACCTTCCGTGCCATGCATGATTTCAAACCATGATGTCTTAGTGTATTACCAACAGTAAGCTTGGAAACGGTGGTCCCAGCTCTTTTCAGGTCATTGACCAGCTCCTCCCGTGTAGTTCTGGGCTGATTTCTCACCTTTCTTAGGATCATTGAGACCCCACGAGGTGAGATCTTGCATGGAACCCCAGTCCGAGGGAGATTGACAGTCATGTTTAGCTTCTTCCATTTTCTAATGATTGCTCCAACAGTGGACCTTTTTTCATCAATCTGCTTGGCAATTTCCCCGTAGCCCTTTCCAGCCTTGTGGAGGTGTACAATTTTGTCTCTAGTGTCTTAAGACAGCTCTTTGGTCTTGGTCATGTTAGTAGTTGGATTATTACTGATTGTATGGGGTGGACAGGTGTCTTTATGCAGCTAACAACCTCAAACAGGTGCATCTAATTTAGGATAATAAATGGAGTGGAGGTGGACATTTTAAAGGCAGACTAACAGGTCTTTGAGGGTCAGAATTGTAGTTGATAGACAGGTGTTCAAATACTTATTTGCAGCTGTATCATACAAATAAATAATTAAAAAATCATACATTGTGATTTCTGGATTTTTTTTTAGAATATGTCTCTCACAGTGGACATGCACCCACAATGACAATTTCAGACCCCTCCATGATTTATAAGTGGGGGAATTTGCAAAATAGCAGGGTGTTCAAATACTTATTTTCCTCACTGTATCTGGTTTAGTCATGCCATTATGGGAAATTTTGAAAAATCACTGAGCAGAACTGCTTTTATAGCAGTGTTGGATTTTTAAATGATTTTTGTCTGAATGGGATGATTTTGTTTTAGGTATTTAACTTGTTAGATTCGCCATTGACAATGGATACACCTGTCTGGCTATTTCATAGAAATACAATAAGAGTAGAACGGATGTTGAACTGTTTTGCCATGGTCATTTGAGTTAGTTACTTTAAAGAGAAAATGGCCATTGTTGTTAGACAACACACATCTGTGGCACTGTAACAGTTCTTTGCTAGTGTTACACACAAAAATGACAGTTCCTCTGAACAACATTTGATTTAAATGGGAATGGATGTTCTTGTCTGTGTTATCTTTAAACTGTTTCTCGGTGGATTTTTTAAAAAATGTACACAACTTTACATTCATGAGGGATCTGAAAGAAGAGATGTTCCTACTTTGGCCTACAGTACACCTACCTTTCCTAAAGCACTGGAGAAAGAACAATTTACAGACTTTCACAGAGGCCTGAACCAAAAAAGACTTTGATTACTTAAATCAGTATGAGAACATTATGTTTTTCTGTGGAGTTATTATTATTTTTATTGACATTTCTCACAGGCTGTTTTGATTCTTATCTCTCTCTGGATGAAGGATATTGAAAATATGACCTTATATTTAATTCAGCATCAGTCACTTAACACCGTATTATCTTTTCTTTTCCATGCTTTGTATTCCAGCTTTTCTCCCCCGGAGGCTGATGCAGGTAAAGGAAGTCTGGTTAACAGTGCATTTGTGGCCTGCATGGCTACCTGCCACTCACTGACCAAGATAGATGGCGAGCTCTCCGGAGACCCTTTAGACCTCAAGATGTTCAACGCTACAGGCTGGGTAAGCAAGGCTCTTCCATGTTTACACCCAGCCTGCTTAGTCACTGGCACCACAACTAGCTTGAATACCGTTCTGTACATGAATCATGCAGCACCATTGCTTGGCAGCGCAAGATCGCCTTGGCTAAAATGGTTAAAGTTCGGCACCATGGATACTCATACAGATACAGAAAATGTCTTTTTCTTTCAAGCACAAGCTGGGACTAAGGTTAGACTTGGTGTATTTTACGCGCTGGATGTCAGGCGCAGCCCTTCACCTTCCTCTCTCTGTGTGTTGCCGTTCTCAAACATTCGCTTCAGCAAGCTACATGCTGAAATTGTCAAGTTTTAAAGAAAATTTGGATTGTGCAAAAAGGCAGGCCTGCTTGGTTCTTTCGGGGGAAAGATTTACAAAGATTATAGTTACTGCATTTGCTCTCTAACTGGAAGGTTTTGGGACCGATTGGTGGGATTGCTGTGAATGAAGTAGACACCATGATACACTGGTCCGAGCAACTGAGGTTTAACCACGTATCCAGCTAATTCAAATAGCTCACCTTACTGTATTGTGTGAACAGTTAACTTAATTTCTTACTTTTTTATTTATGATACAGGAAAGGATTGAAAGTAACATTAACAGTTTAAACAGGCCTGACTCAGTTTATAAAACTGGTTTCCAGCAGGTTCCTGTTCTGCAGAAACAGAGAACATAGAATACAATGACAGCACATGAAGACAGAAACACTTGTATACGACATTAGCATGGGCTAGACAGATACAGACAGCTGTAAACAACAGTACAAACAGTGCAAACAAGACTCGGACATGAACAATCCATGAGTGCAAGTGTAACTGAAGAAACCATTTGCCTTTTTGAAATATGTGATGGATGGCAGTTTTCTGATTTGATGAGGCATAACATTCCAAGTTTTGGTGTACTGTATGTATAAAAAAGGATTTCTGGCCATAGTTGTTTTTGTATGGGGGGACTGGAATTATGCCTGGGAAACTGACCTAGTGAGGCATACTGGTGTCGTATTGTGTTTCAAGAGAAGTGTTATTTTGAATCTAAAAAATATAATGTAATAGCATGGCTGTTTATATAGTTCTGGTAAGTCTGGTAATTTAATATTGTATGTGGTGTTTTCTTTTGCGGGGGTTTTAAATGTTCCACCAAAACAAGTTACTTGCCGAGACTAAATTTCCCAATCTTAGCGATTAAGACGATTGTGATTGGTTTAAAGAAAGGCCTATTTTCCTCCTATCCCAGAATGTATGTGAGGTGTAGCCAGACCTTACTCCACAACCCTGTGGAGATAGATCTGATAATGCCAGACTAAACTTAGTGTAAAGGAGCTCAACACGTTATTAACATATTATATGATCTCATTTTTGTTAAGATCCTAGAGGAGCCCACAGAGGAAGAGACTGCACTCCACAATCCCATAATGCCCACTGTTGTGCGACCTCCAAAGCATTCCATCCCTGAAGCCAGTCAGAAAAATCCACTAACGCAGAACATGGTACAGTAATGATCCACATCATTGTTTTATGATCAGTATGTTTGTTTATGGCTGTAAAGAAATATATTTGTATGTTAGCGCCTGATCTCAGATTTATGATTTCATCAAATGCTTCTTTGTTCCCCCAGGAGCTGTCTGAATTATCAGTAAGTTGTCAAAGCAAATACACATATTCTCTTTCCTGCAGAGTGTTAGTCATGTTTGTATGTTGAATATGAAGCTACTGCCAGCCGCTGGTCAGATTACCTTAGCATAAAGACTGGATATAGGGGGAAAGATGTCTCATTGTGGTTTTACGGGGGTTATGCGCTGGGCTATTTCTGTCTTTGCTGGCAGTCTCACAGTGATGACAAGACTCCAGGTGCTGTTTGGCAGATTTAGTTATTATTAGGGCTGGGTACCGAATTTGATACTTTTAAGTAGAGATGGACCGATACCATTGTTTGCGTCCTGATGCCATTTCTGATACCTGAACTTGCATATTGGCCGATACCGAGTACTGATCCAATACCAATGTGTCATATATTTTATTATGTTTTAACAACTGTATACTACTATCCCTGTAGGGATGTGATATGATTTCTATTTTTGTTGTTGGTCTGGCTCAGGTTAAACTCTCAAACAATGATCGCTACAGAACTTCCCTTTAATCCAGTTTGACAGTCAGTTATAACGGAAAAAGAACATAAATAAATTACTTTACCATAGATTTTCTTTAGGGCTTTATTACTTGGTATTGGATCGGTGCATAAACTCCAGTACTTTCCTATACCAGCGCGTTAGGCAGTATCAGAGGCGATATCGGAACATCTCTGCTTTTAAGCATCGGCGAGTTGCTTTTATTGTATAAAGTATCGAAACATACCTTGTCATTCAAAACACAATTTCAATAAGCCAAAGTTTCAAAAGTCTAGTTCAGGTGAATTTGCGACGAGACGAGTCAAAACTTGCAACACCCTGGTCTGCAGCGTTAAAGCTGCCAGTTCACACCAATGCAACGGTGTATCATCTCCATAGCAACGACTCTTTGTACTTCCGTTCTAACTTCCGACTTTTCAGGCTTTTTGTAGCTGGATATCATTTTGAGCAAGTGACAGTTTGTAATAGAAAAAAATAGATTATTGATCTTTGATAGCTTATTGATTTTATTTCTATAGTTTGTAGTTGACTTTAAAAGCTGACTTCGCTATTGGCTGTTGAAACGTAACGTCTCTTACGTTCTTAAGGAGTAAACCTCATCCGAGTCAGTGAGCCATTGAACATGTAGCATACTTCTACCAAGATCGAATTATGTTTGGGATTGGCTGTCTAACGTTACATGTCGTAGAGACACGTGGCTCACGTAGTAGCAGCTGAAAAATAAATAAATTAATAAATAAATAAAAGATTTGTGCCGTAATGTGTAATGTTGTAATTTCTTTTTGTTAAAATGGATTTTATAAAATTGGTATTGAAAAAAGTATTGTTTAGTATCAAAGTTGCGGTATTGGTACTGGTACCAAAATGTTAGGGCTGGGTACCGATACCCTAGGCCCTAGTTTTTATTCTACAGAGCCAGGTTGTTTCATCTTGTTTCCAGCCTTTATGCTAAGCTAAGCTAAGCTAGCCATCTCCTAACTGTTGCTTCATATTCACTATAGAGACATGAGAGAACAATCTTCTTATCAGCTTAGGCTCTTCCATTTACAGTGAACGTAATTTAAACAGGTGATTTGAAGTATTTTTTTTACTGAGCATCGTGTCTTTTGCTCCTCAGCCATTTGAGATTGGTATTGTGCGTCAGTTCCCCTTCTCCTCCACGCTGCAGAGGATGAGTGTGGTGGTCAGGTGGTTGGGGGAGAAACACATGAACGCTTTCTTGAAGGGAGCGCCGGAGGTGGTGGCCAGCCTCTGCAAACAGCACACAGGTCTGACACTTCTACTATATGTTTAAGGTTTGCATGGAGAATGTCTTTTCTTATCTTTTCTTACAAAGTAATCAACAGTAAATGAATAATATCTCTGTGTCTTTAATTACGGCCTCGGTATCTCTTCCATGCCTATATATATATATGGGTGCCTAGATAGCTCAGTTGCCCAAAAAATAATCTTTAAAAAAAATACTGCATTGTACTCATCTAAAAAAACAGGCTGTGTCCTTGTGTTCAGTTCCACAGAGCTTCCCAGAGACTCTGGAGAGCTACACCAGGCAGGGCTTCAGGGTTATTGCCCTGGCACATCGACAGCTGGAGGCCAAACTCTCTTGGCACAAAGTCCAGAGCCTCAGCAGGTACCAGAGATAACACTCAGTAGCAATACACATAGCCGCTGCCAGACAACCTAAAACGCTGTAAATACAAATCCGCTTTTGCTGACGTAGCTTGTGCTCCCCATTTTGATGTCACTAGGACTTAGCTCGCGCTTTACAAGCAACACACTGCTTTTGGTTTGTGGACGTTTACCATAATTCTGATAGTTAAATAATGGTGAAGTATAAAATAAATATATTTTAAAATATACATGTTTAAAATATAGAATATAAGTTGCTGCTGGGACACAAGTCAGGGCCTTATCAATCCTGGCTGGGTCACATGGGAGAGGGTGTCTGACGTTGCGAGACCCCGTGTCACATCACTGAGGACGTGTCCCAGTGCATCCAGGGGATGTTTCTTGCATAATGAAAAATGTAGGAAAGAAATAACAAGGCCATTTTCAATTTGGATTTTTACATATCTTCTTAAATTCACCTTTTAAGTAGCATAGAAATCTAGACGCATCCTAACGGCAGCAAATGTAATTTGTAGCCAGGGTCAGTCTAGCAACTCTCCGTTGGCTTGCAAGCAGGAAAAAACTAATTCTGGTCTGGCCAATCACATTGTATATAGAGTCGGTGGTCGGGCTTAACATAAGGATGGCAGAGTTGCGACGGTTCCGCGTGAATTCCCGTCTACAAAGATGGCTGCTGTTGCTGGTGAACTGCGGTCTTTTGATCAGATTTGGCTGCAACTTTGGAAGACTTGGAGTTAATCTCTGAAGTCATTCTTAAAAAAGGAAGACGCGTTCGGAGTTTTGCCGACCAGATACTACAAAAGTTTAATCTATCAACTAGCGTTGCTCTGGTTGGTTGTAGCGCTATCCTATTGCGTGCAGAGGGAATTTGAAAGACAACCGTTTATCCCGCCCCTCGGATTGAGCCCTACCAGTGGTGAGTTCCCAGAGCCAACATCTTGTCAAGCTACCTTTTGAGGGTATTTGCATATAACCTGATACCCATGTGTTTCATATCAAAATGTTCAGAACAAACTGTCCAAATGTGTCCTAGAGCAATGAGTAAAGAGATAAAAGTTAAAGTTCACTTCTTTGAAATTCTATAAATAACTTGTGAAAACATACCTTTACTCATGCGGACAAGTTTAATTGTTTGTTACCCTAAATGAGAAAACAATAGCAGAGATTCTGCTGATTCCGGCAGTATGTTAACCCCTATTTATGCTGTATTATTTCTGAATTATTAATAGAGACATTGAAAAAATGTCCATACATTCAGCGACAGAAGAAAAGAACTAAAGTAGAAGTGGAATGGAATGTTAGCAGGGCGATATGGAAAAAATCAAATATCACAATTTTCTTGACTGTGACTGCCACCTTGATGTGATGATATTGTAGGGTTGAAAAAATGTTATTCAAACAATGAGATTTTTGATAAATATTCTCCAGAATTGATTTAATTAGTGAGTAAAGGTAAATAAAAGAATAGCTTGAACAGTCTGCTAAATTCAGAAAATGACAACACTTTACTGTAATGCAGCCTTTAAAACCAGGAAAAGACAACACTTTATTACAAAATTACAATATCTAAAATCTCATATCGCGATATCGATATAATATCCATATATTGCCCAGCCCTACTGTGAAGTGACTTAAAACATGAATTGTGCACGGTATTACGGACAAATAAAGGGTTTGTGATGGTAAAATGTATGACTTCTTGCTCTTAGGGACCTGATAGAAACCAACATGGAGTTCCTTGGTTTGATCATCATGCAGAACAAAATAAAAGAGGAAACTGCCGGGGTTTTACGTGAATTACGTCAAGCTAACATCCGCACTGTGATGGTCACGGGTAAATCAGTTTAGGGACTTTATTCCACTTGTTTTAACATTGTGTCATCATTGCATTGATATGACAGAATACAATCCCAATATGTCAAGTTCTTCTTTTCTCTCTCTTTTATCCTCGGTTAGGTGACAACATGTTGACAGCGATATCAGTGGCTCGAGAATGTGGGATGGTCCGTGCGAATGAGAGGGTCATTATTGCAGACGCTGCGCCTCCTAAAGATTTCCACCTTGCGAGCATCACATGGCATTACACTGAAAACCCCACCACCAAGGACAGTCAGGTGAGACAGACATCCTCAGAGCCACTGAGAAATGGATAAACCGATATATGAAAACACAAAAAACTATAGAGAATATTTCTTTCTGTCTGTCAGGGGTAGTCTGGATCAACAGAAATACATTTCCAGGATAATTGCCAGAAGGTGAGGGACAACCGGCCCGTGAGCCACATGCCGGATGTCCCTCACCTTCAACTCTCTGTGTGTTGCTGTTCTCAAGACGATTGGTTTAAAGAAATGCTAACAACCCAGAGAATTCTATCCCAGAATGCATCTGCGGTGTAGCCAGACAAAACTCCACAGCGCTGTGGAGATAGATCTGGCAATGCAAGACTAATATCAGGGGTAAAGACGTCTTTGGAGTCAACACCGTTTGGTAGTTTTAAGGCCTTCTAGTGATATCGGCTCATCCTCTTTCCTTCAGACTGTGGAGATAAACCTGCGGGATGAGGTATATGACAAGAAAGTTCCTCAGCAGGAACAACGCTATCACTTCGCTGTGACCGGCAGAACTTTTGCTGTTATCACTGAGCACTTCCCTCAACTCGTCCAAAAGGTACAGGCTCATCTTGAGACAGGCAAACATCTACATGTTCACATTAGTATAAGGTTTGCATCAGCGTTAGAGCCAAGTTACACATATATTGGTGTACGTAGTTCAGGTTTCTGTCTTACTACACTGACGTGGTTTGGATGTTGCTGTAATGTGTTTATTTGTTTCACACACATGAACACAAATCACATTGAATGAGTATAAAATACATGTGAGGGTGTGGTAGAACCCTATAATGGCTTATATAAAAACCGCACCCCAGGGACCTACCAAATGTAGACATACACCAGTACATTTTAAGAATGGGTGTTCAAGCCTGTTCACGATTCGAGGAAAAATATGAATCACGATTTATTTTTGTTGCTTAGAATTGATATCATGATTCTCTGCCACGACAAAACAAAACAAATTGGCAGTACCAAACATAAAATGTTTTGGCACCTATAGCTCATCGCGCAGCACCACAAGCCTGTAAACATAGAGGTTTCAATGAAGAGAAGGGAGAGCACTGCAGCTCTTGGGAGTGCTTTAAAACTTATTTTTATACAGTCTATGTTTAAAATTCAAAGAAGAAAGTAGTAGCGTTTGTGATGCATTGGGCTCGTAAAATTAAATGAAAATCAGTCATTTAAAAAAAAAAAACATTATTTAAAAATTAAATTGTGAACAGGGTGAATTGAGATGGCAATTTTGATTAACAGTGCAGGCCTAATTCACAGTATAAGCAACGGTTTATAGGGGGGAGAGACATGCAGGACATGTGTCGAGGCATACATATCTAAGTATACGTGCACCTGCTCAACCCACTGAGCCCACCCAGCCACACAGTAGGGCACTTCTAAGTCTATTTGTATACATAGAAAATGACACAGACAACATTTAATAGAAAATTGACCACAAGATGTTTTTTACTTAGGAAGATATTTGTAGTCTTTCTGCTGTAGTTGGGTAATGATGGAAATAATTCAGTGTCTTTGCACACGGGGGCGCT
The DNA here is from genome assembly GCA_029931835.1 of Etheostoma nigrum. Taxonomy (NCBI): domain Eukaryota; kingdom Metazoa; phylum Chordata; class Actinopteri; order Perciformes; family Percidae; genus Etheostoma; species Etheostoma nigrum. Next base: position 7,506,288 of record CM057248.1, read on the forward strand.
GCAGCTGGTGCTGAGAGCCACTGTGTTTGCCCGCATGGCTCCTGACCAGAAGACTCAGCTGGTGGAAGTCCTGCAGAGCATCGAGTGAGTCTCATCAGTTTGTTTGGCTTCAGTTTAAATCTGTCGGAGATCATATGATTATAAAGATTTATTGCCATCAGCAAATATATTACTACTATGTAACCCACTGCTTTCCCTTCCAGCTACACTGTTGGGATGTGTGGGGATGGTGCTAATGACTGTGGAGTAAGTATGGATTTTATCGATTTAATATGCACAAATCATAACATAATAATACATGTCGTTGTCCCATCTCACAATAGACTGATGCATCATTTGTTAAACCCGCTTACATGCCAGTGTGTGATTAGCTCTCAGGAACTCATCCAAAATAAAATACAGGTAACACAGCGGCAGAAGTGCTCAAATCCTTTACTGAAAATGTCCAACAATTAAGCAACATTTGTGTGAGTGCTGACATTTGTTATACATACAATTTACAGTTACAGTACAAATGCTAACAAAACATATATTTGTTTTATTTATGAGTTTATTACACATAATGTATTGCACGTGAAACCTTTCTACTATCCAAAATGTAAAATATTTCCACCTGAACTGTAGAAGAGAAAAACAATCCAATGACTCAAAAAAGGTGTAGCACATTACAACTTTCACCTCTTCTTTTTTTCAATCATTTAAAAAGAAAAATGTATATAGTGTACGTAACATGGAAACTTAATTTAAACAATGCAAACTGTACAATTAGATTAGCAGAGAAAAATAACAAAAGCAAGCAAATGGGTGGGGGGGGGGGACAACATAAACATAAATCATCGTCTCAATGACACTGAGATGTTACATTCTTTGGTGATTGCTTGGATCCCAAAGTTGCAAAAACCTTTTAATATGATATCAGCATGGTCCTCTCCAAGCAAATCTAGAACAGGGCTCTATACAGAAGAAAAAAAACATTCATGTCTCCTTGGGAGAAGTTGTAAGTTGTTATCTAGCCAATTTTAAACTGATGGTTTGACATCGTCTAGGCAACGCTGTAGATTGATAAGCGTTCACAATACCATAAAAGTTGATTTTTTAATTAGTTTTTAGTTCAGTTAAGGCAGCGTATAGGCCTAAAATACATACTGTTCTATGGATGATAATCCCAAGGCGTTTTGGGCGGGTGGACGTGTGTGGGAATGGAATGAAAAGTTATTTAACCTAATAAAGATGTGTGCGTGTGTGTGTGTGTGTGTGTGTGTGTGTGTGTGTGTGTGTGTGTGTGTGTGTGTGTGTGTGTGTGTGTCTCAGGCTTTAAAGCGAGCTCACAGTGGCATCTCTCTGTCTGAGCTGGAGGCTTCTGTTGCTTCACCCTTCACCTCCTCCACCCCCAACATCTCCTGTGTCCCCAACCTCATCAGGTAGCAACTCCCTCTACCGTGTGCAAATACCTTATGTTAATACTGCAATAATAATTAAACTGTGCAATACTCTGGTTACTGACATTAATAATGCTGATAAATGGAATAGATTCCATTTATCAGCATTATCATTATTTACAGTGTTGAATATACTCTATTTTACATATACATGCTAAAGATTTTTGTATAATGCACATATTTTTAAATTTTTACCTACATACTGTACTTCTAAGTTCTATTTGTTTTACATATTTCTTGTTCTATTTTATTGCCTTTTTCTATTTTTTTTTAATTTATTTATAACTTTCAACTTGAGAATAAAGCATATGTCACGAACAAAATCCCCCCCCGAGGGTTAAATAAGGTAGTTGGATTAATTGATTGATTGATTGAATGAATATCATGTTACAAATTGTTTAACAAACTTCTCCACATCAGTTTTATCTTTAACCACCAGGGGTGTAATGACACACACACACACACACACACACACATACACGGTTCACAGTTAAACTCATAAACACTTGATGTCTCATGGGTTTGATAGTGAAAAATACTTATTTATTCTTGTGGAATAAAATGTACATTCTCATTTTTTTATTTCTTTTGATTATTTTGAATGTTCTTGCCTTGCTAAGGGAGGGCCGAGCTGCCCTCATTACATCGTTCTGCGTGTTCAAGTTCATGGCTCTGTACAGCATCATCCAGTACCTCAGCGTCACCCTGCTGTACTCGGTAAACACACCGCTCTCTCACACTCTGTACACTTTCAAATGCAGTCGGTGACAAATACCATTGTATTATTTGATTTACCTTGAATAAAATGAGTCTGATTTTTAAGAAGGAAAAAAACACATTTATTTTTCCTCTTTGGTAATTGAATATTTCTTTCTTTCTTTATTTGTTTAAAGTATATAACATAACAAATAAAAAAAGGAGAAGAAGTATACAATGACATTAAAAAAAGAAAAATCCGGAGGGCTTGTAAAAGGAACCCACCTAACCTTGATATTAAAGACAGCTGTACATGCTTAACACAAATTTACAAATGTGCAAACACATGTTTTAACTAATTAAAACAAAACCCTTTTTTTTTTAGAAAGAAAAGAATAAAAATCACATTCACATTGGGTACTACAGATAAATAAGAAAGAAAAAGAAACTATATTATCGTTGATACATTGTATCATAACTACATTTATATAGTGCTGTACTCCATCAACAGAAGTTGTATTGATTTTTTTTTAATCATAAATAAGGGGGGACTGCGATAAAAAGCTGGCCAAGGTTTGCTTGTTCCATGTTTCCAGTTGCATAATCCAGAGTGTTTATTCATATCCTTGGTGTTTTACATGTGACGGAGCAAAGGGACATGTTTTATACAAGTTATTGAATGTCCTGCATATGTTAGCTTGCGTGTTTTTGTAGGGTTTCATCAGCGGGGTCTTCAAAACTCTCAAAAAGTAAAAAATCTCAAAATTAAAATTTGAGGTCTTATTTTCCCTACGTCCATGTCATGCTCTAATCCTAATTAAAATTTTCCCATTGAAACGCTTTAGCATGTTATTATTATTATTATTCTGTGGGGTTGTAGTTCTTTCTTTCAATAGTCCAAATATAATTTTGCTGTGTCTGACTACAAATAAGTACAAAACATGCAACTTATATTGCAGCCAATCAGTTTTCGTGTTACTGGTTAGAGTCTCTTTTGGATTTCACCACAGACACGTGTTTCTGTAGTTCAACATTACATCTAACCTGTTTCCAGGACTATGTTCATTTTGTGACTGCATTTCCATCTGTACTTTTGTTTTTTGTGTTGTGATATACATGCAGGTCTTACATTTCATCCATAATATTTTCTAAAATGGTCTTTAAAAGTCTTACATTGTTTTTGCTTCATAAACACTGGTATAGTTCCCACATAACATACAGAGGGTTCATGGGCAGAATAAGGAAAAGTGAGTGAGTGAAAGCTTAAATACTGGCTATTGGCTGTGGCAAAATGAGATCACTTCTAAATTTCTTTATTTAGATTAAAATAAAAGTTGAATGGACGTTTTTTGGATGGTTCCCTACGATGCCTTTTATAAGTAAAATAAATTATTAGTTCACTACTTTCTTTGAATTGGGGTGTTTTATTAAAGTTTATAGCATTTGAAAAACAATTAATAATTTTTAGGGCCGATACCGATACAAATATTTGGTCATTCAAAAATCAGATATCTGATATATCGGCCAATATATTTCTTAAAAAAAATACAGAAATGCGTAACAAAACATAAACAGATTTCCCTAACATTACTTATTTGTAGTTATTCATGAGTTCTCACTAAAATAATATTATAATAATTAGTTTTCTTGTCACAACAGAACAGAAAAAAATCTAAATATATTAAAGTTCTGATAAATAAAATGTATTAAAATACAAACTTAAGATATGAAACCTAAAATCTTTTGAACAAAAACACAATAACAAAATAAAAACTAGAACTGCAAGCAGTTATGACCGGGGCCCAATCCTCATCGTGCCAGTCGCCCAGATGCGAGTCGTCATCGGTGACCCAGGGAGCACGTGAAAGTGGAACCCAAAGCGTAACGTGGAGAGGCAAACGTCAGGAAATATCAAGAGGTGTGAGCCGCAAGGTCGGCGGTACAGTATCCCAGAGCCCTAAACGATTTTTGACAACCTCTGGTCCGCTTGGTTTTATTTTTTATAAAAGCTTGTAAAACATCAACCCTCTTGTCCATAGTCACTCTGTGAACATTTCTTTTTAGGAAAAACTGGGCTATTAGAATATTTGTCCAGCACTGAGGTCACTTGAATGTTAAAAAGGTTGTAGGACCATAAAGACAAATAAATAACATAAATTTCACAGATATGTATTGATATCACACACACAGCAATGCCACATAACATTTGTGCTGTCTAAAACAGTCTAAAGTCTAAAGTTGGTGTTTCCATAGTTAGCTACACAAATTTGTTTGTGCGTAATATGCACAATTTTTATTCTATAAAAATTTGTTTAACATCATCTTTTCAGGTCGGTCTGGAGATGATATGTGCCAAGTTTGGTACAATTCGATGGCATCGTCTAGGAGGAGTTTGAAAAAGTTTATTAAATCACAATTTTTCACGCATATAAGTCTAGACTGAAATGGGCGTGGCCTGTATCATGAGATTCAGTAAGATCCAGGGAACGCGTCAATATATCCATCCATCCATCTTCATCCGCTTATCCGGAGTCGGGTCGCGGGGGCAGCAGCTCCAGTAGGGGACCCCAAACTTCCCTTTCCCGAGCCACATCAACCAGCTCCAACTGGGGGATCCCGAGGCGTTCCCAGGCCAGGTTGGAGATATAATCTCTCCACCTAGTCCTGGGTCTTCCCCGAGGCCTCCTCCCAGCTGGACGTGCCTGGAACACCTCCCTAGGGAGGCGCCCAGGAGGCATCCTTACCAGATGCCCGAACCACCTCAACTGGCTCCTTTCGACGCGAAGGAGCAGCGGCTCTACTCCGAGCTCCTCTCGGATGACTGAGCTTCTCACCCTATCTCTAAGGGAGACGCCAGCCACCCTCCTGAGGAAACCCATTTCGGCCGCTTGTACCCTGGATCTCGTTCTTTCGGTCATGACCCAGCCTTCATGACCATAGGTGAGGGTAGGAACGAAAATTGCCCGGTAGATCGAGAGCTTTGCCTTCTGGCTCAGCTCTCTTTTCGTCACAACGGTGCGATACACAGAATGTAATACCGCACCGGCTGCTCCGATTCTCCGACCAATCTCACGCTCCATAGTCCCCTCACTCGCGAACAAGACCCCAAGGTACTTAAACTCCTTCACTTGGGGTAAGGACTCACTCCCCACCTGAAGAAAGCATTCCATCGGTTTCCTGCTGAGAACCATGGCCTCAGATTTAGAGGTGCTGATCCTCATCCCAGCCGCTTCACACTCGGCGGCGAACCGATCCAGTGAGTGCTGAAGGTCACAGACCGATGATGCCATCAGGACCACATCATCTGCAAAAAGCAGCGACGAGATCCCGAGCCCACCGAACTGCAACCCCTCCCCGCCCCGACTACGCCTCGATATCCTGTCCATAAATATTACAAACAGGATTGGTGACAAAGCGCAGCCCTGGCGGAGGCCAACCCTCACCTGGAACGAGTCCGACTTACTGCCGAGAACCCGGACACAGCTCTCGCTTCGGTCATACAGAGATTGGATGGCCCTGAGAAGGGACCCCCTCACCCCATACTCCCGCAGCACCTCCCACAATTTCTCCCGGGGGACCCGGTCATACGCCTTCTCCAGATCCACAAAACACATGCAGACTGGTTGGGCATACTCCCAGGCCCCCTCCAAGATCCTTGCGAGAGTGAAGATCTGATCCGTTGTTCCACGGCCAGGACGGAATCCGCATTGTTCCTCTTCAATCCGAGGTTCGACTATCGGCCGAACCCTCCTTTCCAGTACCTTGGAGTAGACTTTACCAGGGAGGCTGAGAAGTGTGATACCCCTGTAATTGGCACACACCCTCTGGTCCCCCTTTTTAAAGAGGGGAACCACCACCCCGGTCTGCCACTCCCTAGGCACCGTCCCAGACTTCCACGCAATGTTGAAGAGGCGTGTCAACCAAGACATCCCGTCAATATATGGTTTATTAATTTCAGATGTACGGTTTGGGAGTTATAGAGCCAAACATGGTTTCTTTCTGCTATAGCGCAGTGGTGGACGTGGTTCAGTTTTTGCGTCTGTGGTCCTTGCGGAGTCCTGAAAATGGTACACTGCCACCGTGTACGGTTTAAGCTGTAGTGTGAGTTTTACGTGAAGAATAATGGAGAAGGAAAAGGAGGAGGAAGAATAATCCTTGGATAAACAATAGGGTTCCACAGCCCTGCTGTGTGAGCCGCATAGCTTCG